>CATKUP010000279.1:0-442144 GCA_949786385.1 Onychomys leucogaster
TCATCTTAACAGACAAGCATTGCATGTTAGAGGACCAGTGCTTTGTATCAGTTTAAGAAGCAGAGTTGGACTAGATATGGTCCGTGTGTGTAGGAAACACAGTTCTTTTGTTCTCAGCAAAATCACGTTTCCTGCTCTCTTAGAGACTCCAGAAAGCAAGAGCGTGCTTCTTGTTCTAAAGCAGGGTATGATCAATGGATGAGAACACTGCTGTGTGTTTCACTTCAGAAATGGAGTTAAATCCCAGGCTCTGAGTCTTCCTACAAGCAAGACTTCGTTTAAGGTAAGGGCAGTCACTTTTCTGCTCAAACGAACTACATCGTTCATGAAGCTCACACCTTTCCCATCTTAACTGACAAGCATTGGATGTTAGAGGACCAGTGCTTTGTATCAGTTTCAGAAGAAGAGTTGGACTGCATATGGTCCGTATGTGTAGGAAACTCCGTTCTTTGTTCTGGGCACAATCAGATTTCCTGCTGTATTTGAGACTCTAGAAAGCAAGAGCGTGCTTCTTGCTGTAAAGCAGAGTGTTATCCATGGGTGAGATCTATGCTGTGTGTTTCCCTTAAGAAATGGAGTTAAATCAAAATCTCTGTGTCTTCCTACAAGCAAGACTTCGTTTCAGGTAAGGGCAGTACTTTTCAGCTCAAACGAACTACATCGTTCACGGAGCTCACACGTTTCTCATCTTAACAGACAAGCATTGGATGTTAGAGGACCAGTGCTTTGTGTCAGTTTCAGAAACAGAGTTGGACTAGATATGGTCTCTATGTGTAGGAAACACCTTTCTTTTGTTCTCAGCGCACTCACGTTTCCTTCTGTCTTAGCGACTTTAGAAAGCAAGAGTGTGCTTCTCGCTCTAAAGCAGAGTGTGATCAATGGATGAGAACTATGCTGTGTGTTTCCCTTCAGAAATGGAGTTAAATCCCAGATTCTGTGTCTTCCTACAAGCAAGATTTCGTTTCAGGTAAGGGCAGTCACTTTTCGGCTCAAACGAACTACATCGTTCATGTAGCTCACACGTTTCCCATCTTAACTGACAAGCATTGGATGTTAGAGGACTACTGCCTTGTATCAGTTTCAGAAGAAGAGTTGGACTACATATGGTCCGTATGTGTAGGAAACTCCCTTCTTTTGTTCTGGGCACACTCAGATTGCCTGCTGTATTAGAGACTCTAGAAAGCAAGAGCGTGCTTCTCGCTCTAAAGCGGAGTGTGATCCATGGATGAGAACTCTGCTGTTTGTTTCCCTTCAGAGATGGAGTTAAATCCCAGGCTCTGTGTCTTACTACAAGCTAGATTCGTTACAGGTAAGGGCAGTCACTTTTCAGTTCAAAGGAACTACATCATTCTCAAAGCTCACACGTTTCTCATCTTAACTGACAAGCATTGGATGTTAGTGGACCAGTGCTTTGTGTTAGTTTCAGAAACAGAGTTGGACTAGATATGGTCCGTATGTGTAGGAAACACCGTTCTTTTGTTCTCAGCACACGCATGTTTCCTGCTGTCTTAGAGACTCTAGAAAGCAAGAGCGTGCTTCTTGTTCTAAAGCAGAGTGTCATCAATGGATGAGAACACTGCTGTGTGTTTCCCTTCAGAAATGGAGTTAAATACCAGGCTCTGAGTCTTCCTACAAGCAAGTCTTAGTTTCAGGTAAGAGCAGTTACTTTTCTGCTCAATCGAACTACATCGTTCACGAAGATCACACGTTTCTCATCTTAACTGACAAGCATTGGATGTTAGAGGACCAGTGAATTGTATCAGTTTCAGAAGCAGATTTGGACTACATATGGTCCGTATGTGTAGGAAACACCGTACATTTGTTCTGGGCACACTCAGATTGCCTGCTGTATTAGAGACTCTAGAAAGCAAGATCGTGCTTCTCATTCTAAAGCTGAGTGTGATCAATGGATTAGAACTCTGCTTTGTGTTTCCCTTCAGAGATGGAGTTAAATCCCAGGCTCTGTGTCTTACTACAAGCAAGACTTCGTTTCAGGTAAGGGCAGTCACTTTTCTGCTCAAACGAACTACATCGTTCATGAAGCTCACATGTTTCCTATCTTAACTGACAAGCATTGGATGTTAGAGGACTAGTGCTTTGTATCAGTTTCAGAAGAAGAGTTGGACTACATATGGTCCGTATGTGTAGGAAACTCTGTTCTTTGTTCTTCGTAAAATCAGATTTCCTACTGTATTAGAGACTATAGAAAGCAAGAGCGTGCTTCTTGCTGTAAAGCAGAGTGTTATCCATGGGTGAGAACTATGCTGTGTGTTTCCCTTCAGAAATGGATTTAAATCCCAATCTCTGTGTCTTCCTACAAGCAAGACTTCGTTTCAGGTAAGGGCAGTCACTTTTCAGCTCAAACAAACTACATCGTTCATGGAGCTCACACGTTTCTCATCTTAACAGACAAGCATTGCATGTTAGAGGACCAGTGCTTTGTATCAGTTTCAGAAGAAGAGTTGGACTGCATATGGTCCGTATGTGTAGGAAACTCCGTTCTTTGTTCTGGGCACAATCAGATTTCCTGCTGTATTTGAGACTCTAGAAAGCAAGAGCGTGCTTCTTCCTGTAAAGCAGAGTGTTATCCATGGGTGAGATCTATGCTGTGTGTTTCCCTTAAGAAATGGAGTTAAATCAAAATCTCTGTGTCTTCCTACAAGCAAGACTTCGTTTCAGGTAACAGCAGTCACTTTTCAGCTCAAACGAACTACATCGTTCCCTGAGCTCACACATTTCTCATCTTAACAGACAAGCATTGGATGTTAGAGGACCAGTGCTTTGTATCAGTTTAAGAAGGAGAGTTGGACTAGATATGGTCCGTATGTGTAGGAAACACCTTTCTTTTCTTCTCAGCACACTCACGTTTCCTGCTGTCTTAGAGACTCTAGAAAGCATGAGCGTGCTTCTTGTTCTAAAGCAGATTGTGATCAATGGATGATTACACTGCTGTGTGTTTTACTTCAGAAATGGAGTTACATCCCAATCTCTGTGTCTTCCTACAAGCAAGACTTCGTTTCAGGTAAGGGCAGTCACTTTTCAGCTCAAACAAACTACATCGTTCATGGAGCTCATACGTTTCTCATCTTAACAGACAAGCATTGGATGTTAGAGGACCAGTGCTTTGTATCAGTTTCTGAAGCAGATTTGGACTACATATGGTCTGTATGTGTAGGAAACACAGTTCTTTTGTTCTGGGCACACTCATATTACCTGCTATATTAGAGACTCTAAAAGCAAGAGCGTGCTTCTCGCTCTAAAGCAGAGTGTGATCCATGGATGAGAACTATGCTGTGTGTTTCCCTTCAGAAATGGAGTTAAATTCCAGGCTCTGTGTCTTCCTACAAGCAAGACTTCGTTTCAGGTAAGGGCAGTCACTTTTCAGCTCAAACGAACTACATCGTTCACGGAGCTCACACGTTTCTCATCTTAACAGACAAGCATTGGGTGTTAGAGGACCAGTGCTTTGTGTCAGTTTCAGAAACAGAGTTGGACTAGATATGGTCTCTATGTGCAGGAAACACCTTTCTTTTGTTCTCAGCGCACTCACGTTTCCTGCTGTCTTAGCGACTTTAGAAAGCAAGAGCGTGCTTCTCGCTCTAAAGCAGAGTGTGATCAATGGATGAGAACTATGCTGTGTGTTTCCCTTCAGAAATGGAGTTAAATCCCAGATTCTGTGTCTTCCTACAAGCAAGATTTCGTTTCAGGTAAGGGCAGTCACTTTTCGGCTCAAACGAACTACATCGTTCATGAAGCTCACACGTTTCCCATCTTAACTGACAAGCATTGGATGTTAGAGGACTACTGCCTTGTATCAGTTTCAGAAGAAGAGTTGGACTACATATGGTCCGTATTTGTAGGAAACTCCCTTCTTTTGTTCTGGGCACACTCAGATTGACTGCTGTATTAGAGACTCTAGAAAGCAAGAGCGTGCTTCTCGCTCTAAAGCAGAGTGTGATCCATGGATGAGAACTCTGCTGTTTGTTTCCCTTCAGAGATGGAGTTAAATCCCAGGCTCTGTGTCTTACTACAAGCAAGATTCGTTACAGGTAAGGGCAGTCACTTTTCAGTTCAAAGGAACTACATCATTCTCAAAGCTCACACGTTTCTCATCTTAACTGACAAGCATTGGATGTTAGTGGACCAGTGCTTTGTGTTAGTTTCAGAAACAGAGTTGGACTAGATATGGTCCGTATGTGTAGGAAACACCGTTCTTTTGTTCTCAGCGCACTCACGTTTCCTGCTGTATTAGAGACTTTAGAAAGCAAGAGCGTGCTTCTCGCTCTAAAGCAGAGTGTGATCCATGGATGAGAACTATGCTGTGTGTTTCCCTTCAGAAATGGAGTTAAATCCCAGACTCTGTGTCTTCCTACAAGCAAGACTTCGTTTCAGGTAAGGGCAGTCACTTTTCTGCTCAAACGAACTACATCGTTCATGAAGCTCACACGTTTCCTATCTTAACTGACAAGCATTGGATGTTAGAGGACTAGTGCTTTGTATCAGTTTCAGAAGAAGAGTTGGACTACATATGGTCCGTATGTGTAGGAAACTCTGTTCTTTGTTCTTCGCAAAATCAGATTTCCTGCTGTATTAGAGACTATAGAAAGCAAGAGCGTGCTTCTTGCTGTAAAGCAGAGTGTTATCCATGGGTGAGAACTATGCTGTGTGTTTCCCTTCAGAAATGGATTTAAATCCCAATCTCTGTGTCTTCCTACAAGCAAGACTTCGTTTCAGGTAAGGGCAGTCACTTTTCAGCTCAAACAAACTACATCGTTCATGGAGCTCACACGTTTCTCATCTTAACAGACAAGCATTGGATGTTAGAGGACCAGTGCTTTGTACCAGTTTAAGAAGGAGAGTTGGACTAGATATGGTCCGTATGCGTAGGAAACACCTTTCTTTTCTTCTAAGCACACTCACGTTTCCTGCTGTCTTAGAGACTCTAGAAAGCAAGAGCGTGCTTCTTGTTCTAAAGCAGAGTGTGATCAATGGATGATTACACTGCTGTGTCTTTTACTTCAGAAATGGAGTTAAATCCCAGGCTCTGAGTCTTCCTACAAGCAAGACTTCCATTCAGGTAAGGGCAGTCACTTTACTGCTCAAACGAACTACATCGTTCATGAAGCTCACACGTTTCTCATCTTAACTGACAAGCATTGGATGTTAGAGGGTCAGTGCTTTGTATCAGTTTCAGAAACAGAGTTGGACTAGATATGGACTCTATGTGTAGGAAACACCTTTCTTTTGTTGTCAGCGCACTCACGTTTCCTGCTGTCTTAGCGACTTTAGAAAGCAAGAGCGTGCTTCTCGCTCTAAAGCACAGTGTGATCAATGGATGAGAACTATGCTGTGTGTTTCCCTTCAGAAATGGAGTTAAATCCCAGATTCTGTGTCTTCCTACAAGCAAGATTTCGTTTCAGGTAAGGGCAGTCACTTTTCGGCTCAAACGAACTACATCGTTCATGAAGCTCACACGTTTCTCATCTTAATTGAAAAACATTGGATGTTAGAGGACCAGTGCTTTGTGTCAGTTTCAGAAACAGAGTTGGACTAGATATGGTCCGTATGTGTAGGAAACACCGTTCTTTTGTTCTCAGCGCACTCACGTTTCCTGCTGTCTTAGAGACTTTAGAAAGCAAGAGCGTGCTTCTCGCTCTAAAGCAGAGTGTGATCCATGGATGAGAACTATGCTGTGTGTTTCCCTTCAGAAATGGAGTTAAATCACAGATTCTGTGTCTTCCTACAAGCAAGACTTCGTTTAAGGTAAGGGCAGTCACTTTCCTGCTCAAACGAACTACATCGTTCATGAAGCTCACACGTTTCCCATCTTAACTGACAAGCATTGGATGTTAGAGGACCAGTGCATTGTATCAGTTTCAGAAGAAGAGTTGGACTACATATGGTCCGTATTTGTAGGAAACTCCGTTCTTTGTTCTGGGCACAATCAGATTTCCTGCTGTATTAGAGACTCTAGAAACCAAGAGAGTGCTTCTTGCTGTAAAGCAGAGGGTTATCCATGGGTGAGAACTCTGCTGTGTGTTTCCCTTCAGAGATGGAGTTAAATCCCAGGCTCTGTGTCTTACTACAAGCAAGACTTCGTTACAGGTAAGGGCAGTCACTTTTCAGTTCAAAGGAACTACATCATTCTCAAAGCTCACACGTTTCTCATCTTAACTGACAAGCATTGGATGTGAGGACCAGTGCTTTGTATCAGTTTCAGAAGCAGAGTTGGACTAGATATGGTCCATATGTGTAGGAAACACCATTCTTTTGTTCTCAGCACACTCACGTTTCCTGCTGTCTTAGAGACATTAGAAAGCAAGAGCGTGCTTCTCGCTCTAAAGCAGAGTGTGATCCATGGATGAGAACTATGCTGTGTGTTTCCCTTCAGAAATGGAGTTAAATCCCAGATTCTGTGTCTTCCTACAAGCAAGATTTCGTTTCAGGTAAGGGCAGTCACTTTTCTGCTCAAAGGAACTACATCGTTCATGAGGCTCACACGTTTCCCATCTTAACTGACAAGCATTGGATATTAGAGGACTACTGCTTTGTATTAGTTTCAGAAGAAGAGTTGGACTACATATGGTCCGTATGTATAGGAAACTCCTTTCTTTTGTTCTGGGCACACTCAGATTGCCTGCTGTATTAGAGACCCTAGAAAGCAAGAGCGTGCTTCTCGCTCTAAAGCAGAGTGTGATCCATGGATGAGAACTCTGCTGTGTGTTTCCCTTCAGAGATGGAGTTAAATCCCAGGCTCTGTGTCTTACTACAAGCAAGACTTCGTTTCAGGTAACGGCAGTCACTTTTCAGCTCAAACGAACTACATCGTTCACTGAGCTCACACATTTCTCATCTTAACAGACAAGCATTGGATGTTAGAGGACCAGTGCTTTGTATCAGTTTAAGATGGAGAGTTGGACTAGATATGGTCCGTATGTGTAGGAAACACCGTTCTTTTGTTCTCAGCACACGCATGTTTCCTGCTGTCTTAGAGACTCTAGAAAGCAAGAGCGTGCTTCTTGTTCTAAAGCAGAGTGTCATCAATGGATGAGAACACTGCTGTATGTTTCCCTTCAGAAATGGAGTTAAATACCAGGCTCTGAGTCTTCCTACAAGCAAGTCTTAGTTTCAGGTAAGAGCAGTTACTTTTCTTCTCAATCGAACTACATCGTTCACGAAGATCACACGTTTCTCATCTTAACTGACAAGCATTGGATGTTAGAGGACCAGTGAATTGTATCAGTTTCAGAAGCAGATTTGGACTACATATGGTCCGTATGTGTAGGAAACACCGTACATTTGTTCTGGGCACACTCAGATTGCCTGCTGTATTAGAGACTCTAGAAAGCAAGATCGTGCTTCTCATTCTAAAGCTGAGTGTGATCAATGGATGAGAACTCTGCTGTGTGTTTCCCTTCAGAGATGGAGTTAAATCCCAGGCTCTGTGTCTTACTACAAGCAAGACTTCGTTTCAGGTAAGGGCAGTCACTTTTCTGCTCAAACGAACTACATCGTTCATGAAGCTCACATGTTTCCTATCTTAACTGACAAGCATTGGATGTTAGAGGACTAGTGCTTTGTATCAGTTTCAGAAGAAGAGTTGGACTACATATGGTCCGTATGTGTAGGAAACTCTGTTCTTTGTTCTTCGCAAAATCAGATTTCCTACTGTATTAGAGACTATAGAAAGCAAGAGCGTGCTTCTTGCTGTAAAGCAGAGTGTTATCCATGGGTGAGAACTATGCTGTGTGTTTCCCTTCAGAAATGGATTTAAATCCCAATCTCTGTGTCTTCCTACAAGCAAGACTTCGTTTCAGGTAAGGGCAGTCACTTTTCAGCTCAAACAAACTACATCGTTCATGGAGCTCACACGTTTCTCATCTTAACAGACAAGCATTGCATGTTAGAGGACCAGTGCTTTGTATCAGTTTAAGAAGCAGAGTTGGACTAGATATGGTCCGTGTGTGTAGGAAACACAGTTCTTTTGTTCTCAGCAAAATCACGTTTCCTGCTCTCTTAGAGACTCCAGAAAGCAAGAGCGTGCTTCTTGTTCTAAAGCAGGGTATGATCAATGGATGAGAACACTGCTGTGTGTTTCACTTCAGAAATGGAGTTAAATCCCAGGCTCTGAGTCTTCCTACAAGCAAGACTTCGTTTAAGGTAAGGGCAGTCACTTTTCTGCTCAAACGAACTACATCGTTCATGAAGCTCACACCTTTCCCATCTTAACTGACAAGCATTGGATGTTAGAGGACCAGTGCTTTGTATCAGTTTCAGAAGAAGAGTTGGACTGCATATGGTCCGTATGTGTAGGAAACTCCGTTCTTTGTTCTGGGCACAATCAGATTTCCTGCTGTATTTGAGACTCTAGAAAGCAAGAGCGTGCTTCTTGCTGTAAAGCAGAGTGTTATCCATGGGTGAGATCTATGCTGTGTGTTTCCCTTAAGAAATGGAGTTAAATCAAAATCTCTGTGTCTTCCTACAAGCAAGACTTCGTTTCAGGTAAGGGCAGTACTTTTCAGCTCAAACGAACTACATCGTTCACGGAGCTCACACGTTTCTCATCTTAACAGACAAGCATTGGATGTTAGAGGACCAGTGCTTTGTGTCAGTTTCAGAAACAGAGTTGGACTAGATATGGTCTCTATGTGTAGGAAACACCTTTCTTTTGTTCTCAGCGCACTCACGTTTCCTTCTGTCTTAGCGACTTTAGAAAGCAAGAGCGTGCTTCTCGCTCTAAAGCAGAGTGTGATCAATGGATGAGAACTATGCTGTGTGTTTCCCTTCAGAAATGGAGTTAAATCCCAGATTCTGTGTCTTCCTACAAGCAAGATTTCGTTTCAGGTAAGGGCAGTCACTTTTCGGCTCAAACGAACTACATCGTTCATGTAGCTCACACGTTTCCCATCTTAACTGACAAGCATTGGATGTTAGAGGACTACTGCCTTGTATCAGTTTCAGAAGAAGAGTTGGACTACATATGGTCCGTATGTGTAGGAAACTCCCTTCTTTTGTTCTGGGCACACTCAGATTGCCTGCTGTATTAGAGACTCTAGAAAGCAAGAGCGTGCTTCTCGCTCTAAAGCGGAGTGTGATCCATGGATGAGAACTCTGCTGTTTGTTTCCCTTCAGAGATGGAGTTAAATCCCAGGCTCTGTGTCTTACTACAAGCTAGATTCGTTACAGGTAAGGGCAGTCACTTTTCAGTTCAAAGGAACTACATCATTCTCAAAGCTCACACGTTTCTCATCTTAACTGACAAGCATTGGATGTTAGTGGACCAGTGCTTTGTGTTAGTTTCAGAAACAGAGTTGGACTAGATATGGTCCGTATGTGTAGGAAACACCGTTCTTTTGTTCTCAGCGCACTCACGTTTCCTGCTGTATTAGAGACTTTAGAAAGCAAGAGCGTGCTTCTCGCTCTAAAGCAGAGTGTGATCCATCGATGAGAACTATGCTGTGTGTTTCTCTTCAGAAATGGTGTTAAATCCCAGGCTCTGTGTCTTCCTACAAGCAAGACTTCGTATCAGGTAAGGGCAGTCACTTTTCTGCTCAAACGAACTACATCGTTCACGAAGATCACACGTTTCTCATCTTAACTGATAAGCATTGGATGTTAGAGGACCAGTGAATTGTATCAGTTTCAGAAGCAGATTTGGACTACATATGGTCCATATGTGTAGGAAACACCGTACATTTGTTCTGGGCACACACAGATTGCCTGCTGTATTAGAGACTCTAGAAAGCAAGAGCGTGCTTCTAGCTCTAAAGCAGAGTGTGATCCATGGATGAGAACTCTGCTGTGTGTTTCCCTTCAGAGATGGAGTTAAATCCCAGGCTCTGTGTCTTACTACAAGCAAGACTTCGTTACAGGTAAAGGCAGTCACTTTTCAGTTCAAAGGAACTACATCATTCTGGAAGCTCACACGTTTCTCATCTTAACTGACAAGCATTGGATGTGATGACCAGTGCTTTGTATCAGTTTCAGAAGCAGAGTTGGACTAGATATGGTCCATATGTGTAGGAACCACCGTTCTTTTGTTCTCAGCACACTCACTTTCCCTCTGTCTTAGAGAATTTAGAAAGCAAGAGCGTGCTTCTCGCTCTAAAGCAGAGTGTGATCCATGGATGAGAACTATGCTGTGTGTTTCCCTTCAGAAATGGAGTTAAATCCCAGACTCTGTGTCTTCCTACAAGCAAGACTTCGTTTCAGGTAAGGGCAGTCACTTTTCTGCTCAAACGAACTACATCGTTCATGAAGCTCACACGTTTCCTATCTTAACTGACAAGCATTGGATGTTAGAGGACTAGTGCTTTGTATCAGTTTCAGAAGAAGAGTTGGACTACATATGGTCTGTATGTGTAGGAAACTCTGTTCTTTGTTCTTCGCAAAATCAGATTTCCTGCTGTATTAGAGACTATAGAAAGCAAGAGCGTGCTTCTTGCTGTAAAGCAGAGTGTTATCCATGGGTGAGAACTATGCTGTGTGTTTCCCTTCAGAAATGGATTTAAATCCCAATCTCTGTGTCTTCCTACAAGCAAGACTTCGTTTCAGGTAAGGGCAGTCACTTTTCAGCTCAAACAAACTACATCGTTCATGGAGCTCACACGTTTCTCATCTTAACAGACAAGCATTGGATGTTAGAGGACCAGTGCTTTGTATCAGTTTCTGAAGCAGATTTGGACTACATATGGTCTGTTTGTGTAGGAAACACCGTTCTTTTGTTCTCAGCGCACTCATGTTTCCTGCTGTCTTAGAGACTTTAGAAAGCAACAGCGTGCTTCTCGCTCTAAAGCAGAGTGTGATCCATGGATGAGAACTATGCTGTGTGTTTCCCTTCAGAAATGGAGTTAAATTCCAGGCTCTGTGTCTTCCTACAAGCAAGACTTCGTTTCAGGTAAGGGCAGTCACTTTTCAGCTCAAACGAACTACATCGTTCACGGAGCTCACACGTTTCTCATCTTAACAGACAAGCATTGGATGTTAGAGGACCAGTGCTTTGTGTCAGTTTCAGAAACAGAGTTGGACTAGATATGGTCTCTATGTGCAGGAAACACCTTTCTTTTGTTCTCAGCGCACTCACGTTTCCTGCTGTCTTAGCGACTTTAGAAAGCAAGAGCGTGCTTCTCGCTCTAAAGCAGAGTGTGATCAATGGATGAGAACTATGCTGTGTGTTTCCCTTCAGAAATGGAGTTAAATCCCAGATTCTGTGTCTTCCTACAAGCAAGATTTCGTTTCAGGTAAGGGCAGTCACTTTTCGGCTCAAACGAACTACATCGTTCATGAAGCTCACACGTTTCCCATCTTAACTGACAAGCATTGGATGTTAGAGGACTACTGCCTTGTATCAGTTTCAGAAGAAGAGTTGGACTACATATGGTCCGTATATGTAGGAAACTCCCTTCTTTTGTTCTGGGCACACTCAGATTGCCTGCTGTATTAGAGACTCTAGAAAGCAAGAGCGTGCTTCTCGCTCTAAAGCAGAGTGTGATCCATGGATGAGAACTCTGCTGTTTGTTTCCCTTCAGAGATGGAGTTAAATCCCAGGCTCTGTGTCTTACTACAAGCAAGATTCGTTACAGGTAAGGGCAGTCACTTTTCAGTTCAAAGGAACTACATCATTCTCAAAGCTCACACGTTTCTCATCTTAACTGACAAGCATTGGATGTTAGTGGACCAGTGCTTTGTGTTAGTTTCAGAAACAGAGTTGGACTAGATATGGTCCGTATGTGTAGGAAACACCGTTCTTTTGTTCTCAGTGCACTCACGTTTCCTGCTGTATTAGAGACTTTAGAAAGCAAGAGCGTGCTTCTCGCTCTAAAGCAGAGTGTGATCCATGGATGAGAACTATGCTGTGTGTTTCCCTTCAGAAATGGAGTTAAATCCCAGACTCTGTGTCTTCCTACAAGCAAGACTTCGTTTCAGGTAAGGGCAGTCACTTTTCTGCTCAAACGAACTACATCGTTCATGAAGCTCACACGTTTCTCATCTTAACAGACAAGCATTGGATGTTAGAGGACCAGTGCTTTGTACCAGTTTAAGAAGGAGAGTTGGACTAGATATGGTCTGTATGCGTAGGAAACACCTTTCTTTTCTTCTAAGCACACTCACGTTTCCTGATGTCTTAGAGACTCTAGAAAGCAAGAGCGTGCTTCTTGTTCTAAAGCAGAGTGTGATCAATGGATGATTACACTGCTGTGTCTTTTACTTCAGAAATGGAGTTAAATCCCAGGCTCTGTCTGAGTCTTCCTACAAGCAAGACTTCCATTCAGGTAAGGGCAGTCACTTTACTGCTCAAACGAACTACATCGTTCATGAAGCTCACACGTTTCTCATCTTAACTGACAAGCATTGGATGTTAGAGGGTCAGTGCTTTGTATCAGTTTCAGAAGCAGATTTGGACTACATATGGTCTGTATGTGTAGGATACACAGTCCTTTTGTTCTGGGCACACTCATATTACCTGCTATATTAGAGACTCTAAAAGCAAGAGCGGGCTTCTCGCTCTAAAGCAGAGTGTGATCCATGGATGAGAACTATGCTGTGTGTTTCCCTTCAGAAATGGAGTTAAATCCCAGGCTCTGTGTCTTCCTACAAGCAAGACTTCGTTTAACGTAAGGGCAGTCACTTTTCTGCTCAAACGAACTACATCGTTCATGAAGCTCACACGTTTCCCATGTTAACTGACAAGCATTGGATGTTAGAGGACCAGTGCTTTGTATCAGATTCAGAAGAAGAGTTGGACTACATATGGTCCGTATGTGTAGGAAACTCCGTTTTTGTTCTGGGCACAATAAGATTTCCTGCTGTATTAGAGACTCTAGAAAGCAAGAGCGTGCTTCTCCCTCTAAAGCAGAGTCTGATCCATGGATGAGAAAAATGCTGTGTGTTTCCCTTCAGAAATGGAGTTAAATCCCAGGCTCTGTGTCTTCCTACAAGCAAGACTTCGTTTCAGGTAAGGGCAGTCACTTTTCAGTTCAAAGGAACGACATCATTCACAAAGCTCACACGTTTCTCATCTTAAGTGACAAGCATAGGATGTTAGAGGACCAGTGCTTTGTATCAGTTTCAGAAGCAGAGTTGGACTAGATATGGTCCGTATGTGTAGGAAACACTGTTCTTTTGTTCTGAGCACACTCACATTTCCTACTGTCTTAGAGATTTTAGAAAGCAAGAGCGTGCTTCTCGCTCTAAAGCAGAGTGTGATCCATGGATGAGAACTATGCTGTGTGTTTCTCTTCAGAAATGGTGTTAAATCCCAGGCTCTGTGTCTTCCTACATGCAAGACTTCGTTTCAGGTAAGGGCAGTCACTTTTCTGCTCAAACGAACTACATCGTTCACGAAGATCACACGTTTCTCATCTAAACTGACAAGCATTGGATGTTAGAGGACCAGTGAATTGTATCAGTTTCAGAAGCAGATTTGGACTACATATGGTCCGTATGTGTAGGAAACACCGTACATTTGTTCTGGGCACACTCAGATTGCCTGCTGTATTAGAGACTCTAGAAAGCAAGAGCGTGCTTCTAGCTGTAAAGCAGAGTGTGATCCATGGATGAGAACTCTGCTGTGTGTTTCCCTTCAGAGATGGAGTTAAATCCCAGGCTCTGTGTCTTACTACAAGCAAGACTTCGTTACAGGTAAGGGCAGTCACTTTTCAGTTCAAAGGAACTACATCATTCTCGAAGCCCACACGTTTCTCATCTTAACTGACAAGCATTGGATGTGATGACCAGTGCTTTGTATCAGTTTCAGAAGCAGAGTTGGACTAGATATGGTCCTTATGTGTAGTAACCACCGTTCTTTTGTTCTCAGCACACTCACTTTCCCTCTGTCTTAGAGAATTTAGAAAGCAAGAGCGTGCTTCTCGCTCTAAAGCAGAGTGTGATCCATGGATGAGAACTATGCTGTGTGTTTCCCTTCAGAAATGGAGTTAAATCCCAGACTCTGTGTCTTCCTACAAGCAAGACTTTGTTTCAGGTAAGGGCAGTCACTTTTCTGCTCAAACGAACTACATCGTTCATGAAGCTCACACGTTTCCTATCTTAACTGACAAGCATTGGATGTTAGAGGACTAGTGCTTTGTATCAGTTTCAGAAGAAGAGTTGGACTACATATGGTCCGTATGTGTAGGAAACTCTGTTCTTTGTTCTTCGCAAAATCAGATTTCCTGCTGTATTAGAGACTATAGAAAGCAAGAGCGTGCTTCTTGCTGTAAAGCAGAGTGTTATCCATGGGTGAGAACTATGCCGTGTGTTTCCCTTCAGAAATGGAGTTAAATCCCAATCTCTGTGTCTTCCTACAAGCAAGACTTCGTTTCAGGTAAGGGCAGTCACTTTTCAGCTCAAACAAACTACATCGTTCATGGAGCTCACACGTTTCTCATCTTAACAGACAAGCATTGGATGTTAGAGGACCAGTGCTTTGTATCAGTTTCAGAAGCAGATTTGGACTACATATGGTCTGTATGTGTAGGAAACACAGTTCTTTTGTTCTGGGCACACTCATATTACCTGCTATATTAGAGACTCTAAAAGCAAGAGCGTGCTTCTCGCTCTAAAGCAGAGTGTGATCCATGGATGAGAACTATGCTGTGTGTTTCCCTTCAGAAATGGAGTTAAATTCCAGGCTCTGTGTCTTCCTACAAGCAAGACTTCGTTTCAGGTAAGGGCAGTCACTTTTCAGCTCAAACGAACTACATCGTTCACGGAGCTCACATGTTTCTCATCTTAACAGACAAGCATTGGATGTTAGAGGACCAGTGCTTTGTGTCAGTTTCAGAAACAGAGTTGGACTAGATATGGTCTCTATGTGTAGGAAACACCTTTCTTTTGTTCTCAGCGCACTCACGTTTCCTGCTGTCTTAGCGACTTTAGAAAGCAAGAGCGTGCTTCTCGCTCTAAAGCAGAGTGTGATCCATGGATGAGAAATATGCTGTGTGTTTCCCTTCAGAAATGGAGTTAAATCCCAGATTCTGTGTCTTCCTACATGCAAGATTTCGTTTCAGGTAAGGGCAGTCACTTTTCGGCTCAAACGAACTACATCGTTCATGAAGCTCACACGTTTCCCATCTTAACTGACAAGCATTGGATGTTAGAGGACTACTGCCTTGTATCAGTTTCAGAAGAAGAGTTGGACTACATATGGTCCGTATGTGTAGGAAACTCCCTTCTTTTGTTCTGGGCACACTCAGATTGCCTGCTGTATTAGAGACTCTAGAAAGCAAGAGCGTGCTTCTCGCTCTAAAGCAGAGTGTGATCCATGGATGAGAACTCTGCTGTTTGTTTCCCTTCAGAGATGGAGTTAAATCCCAGGCTCTGTGTCTTACTACAAGCAAGATTCGTTACAGGTAAGGGCAGTCACTTTTCAGTTCAAAGGAACTACATCATTCTCAAAGCTCACACGTTTCTCATCTTAACTGACAAGCATTGGATGTTAGTGGACCAGTGCTTTGTGTTAGTTTCAGAAACAGAGTTGGACTAGATATGGTCCGTATGTGTAGGAAACACCGTTCTTTTGTTCTCAGCGCACTCACGTTATCTGCTGTATTAGAGACTTTAGAAAGCAAGAGCGTGCTTCTCGCTCTAAAGCAGAGTGTGATCCATGGATGAGAACTATGCTGTGTGTTTCCCTTCAGAAATGGAGTTAAATCCCAGACTCTGTTTCTTCCTACAAGCAAGACTTCGTTTCAGGTAAGGGCAGTCACTTTTCTGCTCAAACGAACTACATCGTTCATGAAGCTCACACGTTTCCTATCTTAACTGACAAGCATTGGATGTTAGAGGACTAGTGCTTTGTATCAGTTTCAGAAGAAGAGTTGGACTACATATGGTCCGTATGTGTAGGAAACTCTGTTCTTTGTTCTTCGCAAAATCAGATTTCCTGCTGTATTAGAGACTATAGAAAGCAAGAGCGTGCTTCTTGCTGTAAAGCAGAGTGTTATCCATGGGTGAGAACTATGCTGTGTGTTTCCCTTCAGAAATGGATTTAAATCCCAATCTCTGTGTCTTCCTACAAGCAAGAATTCGTTTCAGGTAAGGGCAGTCACTTTTCAGCTCAAACAAACTACATCGTTCATGGAGCTCACACGATTCTCATCTTAACAGACAAGCATTGGATGTTAGAGGACCAGTGCTTTGTATCAGTTTAAGAAGCAGAGTTGGACTAGATATGGTCCGTATGTGTAGGAAACACAGTTCTTTTGTTCTCAGCAAAATCACCTTTCCTGCTCTCTTAGAGACTCCAGAAAGCAAGAGCGTGCTTCTTGTTCTAAAGCAGAGTATGATCAATGGATGAGAACACTGCTGTGTGTTTCACTTCAGAAATGGAGTTAAATCCCAGGCTCTGAGTCTTCCTACAAGCAAGACTTCATTTAAGGTAAGGGCAGTCACTTTTCTGCTCAAACGAACTACATCGTTCATGAAGCTCACACGTTTCCCATCTTAACTGACAAGCATTGGATGTTAGAGGACCAGTGCTTTGTATCAGTTTCAGAAGAAGAGTTGGACTACATATGGTCCGTATGTGTAGGAAACTCCGTTCTTTGTTCTGGGCACAATCAGATTTCCTGCTGTGTTTGAGACTCTAGAAAGCAAGAGCTTGCTTCTTGCTGTAAAGCAGAGTGTTATCCATGGGTGAGATCTATGCTGTGTGTTTCCCTTCAGAAATGGAGTTAAATTCCAGGCTCTGTGTCTTCCTACAAGCAAGACTTCGTTTCAGGTAACAGCAGTCAATTTTCAGCTCAAACGAACTACATCGTTCACTGAGCTCACACATTTCTCATCTTAACAGACAAGCATTGGATGTTAGAGGACCAGTGCTTTGTACCAGTTTAAGAAGGAGAGTTGGACTAGATATGGTCCGTATGCGTAGGAAACACCTTTCTTTTCTTCTAAGCACACTCATGTTTCCTGCTGTCTTAGAGACTCTAGAAAGCAAGAGCGTGCTTCTTGTTCTAAAGCAGAGTGTGATCAATGGATGATTACACTGCTGTGTGTTTTACTTCAGAAATGGAGTTAAATCCCAGGCTCTGAGTCTTCCTACAAGCAAGACTTCCATTCAGGTAAGGGCAGTCACTTTACTGCTCAAACGAACTACATCGTTCATGAAGCTCACACGTTTCTCATCTTAACTGACAAGCATTGGATGTTAGAGGGTCAGTGCTTTGTATCAGTTTCAGAAGCAGATTTGGACTACATATGGTCTGTATGTGTAGGAAACACAGTTCTTTTGTTCTGGGCACACTCATATTACCTGCTATATTAGAGACTCTAAAAGCAAGAGCGGGCTTCTCGCTCTAAAGCAGAGTGTGATCCATGGATGAGAACTATGCTGTGTGTTTCCCTTCAGAAATGGAGTTAAATTCCAGGCTCTGTGTCTTCCTACAAGCAAGACTTCGTTTCAGGTAAGGGCAGTCACTTTTCAGCTCAAACGAACTACATCGTTCACGGAGCTCACACGTTTCTCATCTTAACAGACAAGCATTGGATGTTAGAGGACCAGTGCTTTGTGTCAGTTTCAGAAACAGAGTTGGACTAGATATGGTCTCTATGTGCAGGAAACACCTTTCTTTTGTTCTCAGCGCACTCACGTTTCCTGCTGTCTTAGCGACTTTAGAAAGCAAGAGCGTGCTTCTCGCTCTAAAGCAGAGTGTGATCAATGGATGAGAACTATGCTGTGTGTTTCCCTTCAGAAATGGAGTTAAATCCCAGATTCTGTGTCTTCCTACAAGCAAGATTTCGTTTCAGGTAAGGGCAGTCACTTTTCGGCTCAAACGAACTACATCGTTCATGAAGCTCACACGTTTCCCATCTTAACTGACAAGCATTGGATGTTAGAGGACTACTGCCTTGTATCAGTTTCAGAAGAAGAGTTGGACTACATATGGTCCGTATGTGTAGGAAACTCCCTTCTTTTGTTCTGGGCACACTCAGATTGCCTGCTGTATTAGAGACTCTAGAAAGCAAGAGCGTGCTTCTCGCTCTAAAGCAGAGTGTGATCCATGGATGAGAACTCTGCTGTTTGTTTCCCTTCAGAGATGGAGTTAAATCCCAGGCTCTGTGTCTTACTACAAGCAAGATTCGTTACAGGTAAGGGCAGTCACTTTTCAGTTCAAAGGAACTACATCATTCTCAAAGCTCACACGTTTCTCATCTTAACTGACAAGCATTGGATGTTAGTGGACCAGTGCTTTGTGTTAGTTTCAGAAACAGAGTTGGACTAGATATGGTCCGTATGTGTAGGAAACACCGTTCTTTTGTTCTCAGCGCACTCACATTTCCTGCTGTATTAGAGACTTTAGAAAGCAAGAGCGTGCTTCTCGCTCTAAAGCAGAGTGTGATCCATGGATGAGAACTATGCTGTGTGTTTCCCTTCAGAAATGGAGTTAAATCCCAGACTCTGTGTCTTCCTACAAGCAAGACTTCGTTTCAGGTAAGGGCAGTCACTTTTCTGCTCAAACGAACTACATCGTTCATGAAGCTCACACGTTTCCTATCTTAACTGACAAGCATTGGATGTTAGAGGACTAGTGCTTTGTATCAGTTTCAGAAGAAGAGTTGGACTACATATGGTCCGTATGTGTAGGAAACTCTGTTCTTTGTTCTTCGCAAAATCAGATTTCCTGCTGTATTAGAGACTATAGAAAGCAAGAGCGTGCTTCTTGCTGTAAAGCAGAGTGTTATCCATGGGTGAGAACTATGCTGTGTGTTTCCCTTCAGAAATGGATTTAAATCCCAATCTCTGTGTCTTCCTACAAGCAAGAATTCGTTTCAGGTAAGGGCAGTCACTTTTCAGCTCAAACAAACTACATCGTTCATGGAGCTCACACGATTCTCATCTTAACAGACAAGCATTGGATGTTAGAGGACCAGTGCTTTGTATCAGTTTAAGAAGCAGAGTTGGACTAGATATGGTCCGTATGTGTAGGAAACACAGTTCTTTTGATCTCAGCAAAATCACCTTTCCTGCTCTCTTAGAGACTCCAGAAAGCAAGAGCGTGCTTCTTGTTCTAAAGCAGAGTATGATCAATGGATGAGAACACTGCTGTGTGTTTCACTTCAGAAATGGAGTTAAATCCCAGGCTCTGAGTCTTCCTACAAGCAAGACTTCGTTTAAGGTAAGGGCAGTCACTTTTCTGCTCAAACGAACTACATCGTTCATGAAGCTCACACGTTTCCCATCTTAACTGACAAGCATTGGATGTTAGAGGACCAGTGCTTTGTATCAGTTTCAGAAGAAGAGTTGGACTACATATGGTCCGTATGTGTAGGAAACTCCGTTCTTTGTTCTGGGCACAATCAGATTTCCTGCTGTGTTTGAGACTCTAGAAAGCAAGAGCTTGCTTCTTGCTGTAAAGCAGAGTGTTATCCATGGGTGAGATCTATGCTGTGTGTTTCCCTTCAGAAATGGAGTTAAATTCCAGGCTCTGTGTCTTCCTACAAGCAAGACTTCGTTTCAGGTAACAGCAGTCAATTTTCAGCTCAAACGAACTACATCGTTCACTGAGCTCACACATTTCTCATCTTAACAGACAAGCATTGGATGTTAGAGGACCAGTGCTTTGTACCAGTTTAAGAAGGAGAGTTGGACTAGATATGGTCCGTATGCGTAGGAAACACCTTTCTTTTCTTCTAAGCACACTCATGTTTCCTGCTGTCTTAGAGACTCTAGAAAGCAAGAGCGTGCTTCTTGTTCTAAAGCAGAGTGTGATCAATGGATGATTACACTGCTGTGTGTTTTACTTCAGAAATGGAGTTAAATCCCAGGCTCTGAGTCTTCCTACAAGCAAGACTTCCATTCAGGTAAGGGCAGTCACTTTACTGCTCAAACGAACTACATCGTTCATGAAGCTCACACGTTTCTCATCTTAACTGACAAGCATTGGATGTTAGAGGGTCAGTGCTTTGTATCAGTTTCAGAAGCAGATTTGGACTACATATGGTCTGTATGTGTAGGAAACACAGTTCTTTTGTTCTGGGCACACTCATATTACCTGCTATATTAGAGACTCTAAAAGCAAGAGCGGGCTTCTCGCTCTAAAGCAGAGTGTGATCCATGGATGAGAACTATGCTGTGTGTTTCCCTTCAGAAATGGAGTTAAATCCCAGGCTCTGTGTCTTCCTACAAGCAAGACTTCGTTTAACGTAAGGGCAGTCACTTTTCTGCTCAAACGAACTACATCGTTCATGAAGCTCACACGTTTCCCATGTTAACTGACAAGCATTGGATGTTAGAGGACCAGTGCTTTGTATCAGATTCAGAAGAAGAGTTGGACTACATATGGTCCGTATGTGTAGGAAACTCCGTTCTTTGTTCTGGGCACAATAAGATTTCCTGCTGTATTAGAGACTCTAGAAAGCAAGAGCGTGCTTCTTGCTGTAAAGCAGAGTTTATCCATGGGTGAGAACTATGCTGTGTGTTTCCCTTCAGAAAAGGAGTTAAATCCCAAATCTGTGTCTTCCTACAAGCAAGACTTCGTTTCAGGTAAGGGCAGTCACTTTTCAGCTCAAACAAACTACATCGTTCATGGACCTCACACGTTTCTCATCTTAACTGACAAGCATTGGATGTTAGAGGGTCAGTGCTTTGTATCAGTTTCAGAAGCAGATTTGGACTACATATGGTCTGTATGTGTAGGAAACACAGTTCTTTTGTTCTGGGCACACTCATATTACCTGCTATATTAGAGACTCTAAAAGCAAGAGCGTGCTTCTCGCTCTAAAGCAGAGTCTGATCCATGGATGAGAAAAATGCTGTGTGTTTCCCTTCAGAAATGGAGTTAAATCCCAGGCTCTGTGTCTTCCTACAAGCAAGACTTCGTTTCAGGTAAGGGCAGTCACTTTTCAGTTCAAAGGAACGACATCATTCACAAAGCTCACACGTTTCTCATCTTAAGTGACAAGCATAGGATGTTAGAGGACCAGTGCTTTGTATCAGTTTCAGAAGCAGAGTTGGACTAGATATGGTCCGTATGTGTAGGAAACACTGTTCTTTTGTTCTGAGCACACTCACATTTCCTACTGTCTTAGAGATTTTAGAAAGCAAGAGCGTGCTTCTCGCTCTAAAGCAGAGTGTGATCCATGGATGAGAACTATGCTGTGTGTTTCTCTTCAGAAATGGTGTTAAATCCCAGGCTCTGTGTCTTCCTACATGCAAGACTTCGTTTCAGGTAAGGGCAGTCACTTTTCTGCTCAAACGAACTACATCGTTCACGAAGATCACACGTTTCTCATCTAAACTGACAAGCATTGGATGTTAGAGGACCAGTGAATTGTATCAGTTTCAGAAGCAGATTTGGACTACATATGGTCCGTATGTGTAGGAAACACCGTACATTTGTTCTGGGCACACTCAGATTGCCTGCTGTATTAGAGACTCTAGAAAGCAAGAGCGTGCTTCTAGCTGTAAAGCAGAGTGTGATCCATGGATGAGAACTCTGCTGTGTGTTTCCCTTCAGAGATGGAGTTAAATCCCAGGCTCTGTGTGTTACTACAAGCAAGACTTCATTACAGGTAAGGGCAGTCACTTTTCAGTTCAAAGGAACTACATCATTCTCGAAGCTCACACGTTTCTCATCTTAACTGACAAGCATTGGATGTGATGACCAGTGCTTTGTATCAGTTTCAGAAGCAGAGTTGGACTAGATATGGTCCTTATGTGTAGTAACCACCGTTCTTTTGTTCTCAGCACACTCACTTTCCCTCTGTCTTAGAGAATTTAGAAAGCAAGAGCGTGCTTCTCGCTCTAAAGCAGAGTGTGATCCATGGATGAGAACTATGCTGTGTGTTTCCCTTCAGAAATGGAGTTAAATCCCAGACTCTGTGTCTTCCTACAAGCAAGACTTCGTTTCAGGTAAGGGCAGTCACTTTTCTGCTCAAACGAACTACATCGTTCATGAAGCTCACACGTTTCCTATCTTAACTGACAAGCATTGGATGTTAGAGGACTAGTGCTTTGTATCAGTTTCAGAAGAAGAGTTGGACTACATATGGTCCGTATGTGTAGGAAACTCTGTTCTTTGTTCTTCGCAAAATCAGATTTCCTGCTGTATTAGAGACTATAGAAAGCAAGAGCGTGCTTCTTGCTGTAAAGCAGAGTGTTATCCATGGGTGAGAACTATGCTGTGTGTTTCCCTTCAGAAATGGAGTTAAATCCCAATCTCTGTGTCTTCCTACAAGCAAGACTTCGTTTCAGGTAAGGGCAGTCACTTTTCAGCTCAAACCAACTACATCGTTCATGGAGCTCACACGTTTCACATCTTAACAGACAAGCATTGGATGTTAGAGGACCAGTGCTTTGTATCAGTTTCAGAAGCAGATTTGGACTACATATGGTCTGTATGTGTAGGAAACACAGTTCTTTTGTTCTGGGCACACTCATATTACCTGCTATATTAGAGACTCTAAAAGCAAGAGCGTGCTTCTCGCTCTAAAGCAGAGTGTGATCCATGGATGAGAACTATGCTGTGTGTTTCCCTTCAGAAATGGAGTTAAATTCCAGGCTCTGTGTCTTCCTACAAGCAAGACTTCGTTTCAGGTAAGGGCAGTCACTTTTCAGCTCAAACGAACTACATCGTTCACGGAGCTCACATGTTTCTCATCTTAACAGACAAGCATTGGATGTTAGAGGACCAGTGCTTTGTGTCAGTTTCAGAAACAGAGTTGGACTAGATATGGTCTCTATGTGTAGGAAACACCTTTCTTTTGTTCTCAGCGCACTCACGTTTCCTGCTGTCTTAGCGACTTTAGAAAGCAAGAGCGTGCTTCTCGCTCTAAAGCAGAGTGTGATCCATGGATGAGAAATATGCTGTGTGTTTCCCTTCAGAAATGGAGTTAAATCCCAGATTCTGTGTCTTCCTACATGCAAGATTTCGTTTCAGTTAAGGGCAGTCACTTTTCGGCTCAAACGAACTACATCGTTCATGAAGCTCACACGTTTCCCATCTTAACTGACAAGCATTGGATGTTAGAGGACTACTGCCTTGTATCAGTTTCAGAAGAAGAGTTGGACTACATATGGTCCGTATGTGTAGGAAACTCCCTTCTTTTGTTCTGGGCACACTCAGATTGCCTGCTGTATTAGAGACTCTAGAAAGCAAGAGCGTGCTTCTCGCTCTAAAGCAGAGTGTGATCCATGGATGAGAACTCTGCTGTTTGTTTCCCTTCAGAGATGGAGTTAAATCCCAGGCTCTGTGTCTTACTACAAGCAAGATTCGTTACAGGTAAGGGCAGTCACTTTTCAGTTCAAAGGAACTACATCATTCTCAAAGCTCACACGTTTCTCATCTTAACTGACAAGCATTGGATGTTAGTGGACCAGTGCTTTGTGTTAGTTTCAGAAACAGAGTTGGACTAGATATGGTCCGTATGTGTAGGAAACACCGTTCTTTTGTTCTCAGCGCACTCACGTTATCTGCTGTATTAGAGACTTTAGAAAGCAAGAGCGTGCTTCTCGCTCTAAAGCAGAGTGTGATCCATGGATGAGAACTATGCTGTGTGTTTCCCTTCAGAAATGGAGTTAAATCCCAGACTCTGTTTCTTCCTACAAGCAAGACTTCGTTTCAGGTAAGGGCAGTCACTTTTCTGCTCAAACGAACTACATCGTTCATGAAGCTCACACGTTTCCTATCTTAACTGACAAGCATTGGATGTTAGAGGACTAGTGCTTTGTATCAGTTTCAGAAGAAGAGTTGGACTACATATGGTCCGTATGTGTAGGAAACTCTGTTCTTTGTTCTTCGCAAAATCAGATTTCCTGCTGTATTAGAGACTATAGAAAGCAAGAGCGTGCTTCTTGCTGTAAAGCAGAGTGTTATCCATGGGTGAGAACTATGCTGTGTGTTTCCCTTCAGAAATGGATTTAAATCCCAATCTCTGTGTCTTCCTACAAGCAAGAATTCGTTTCAGGTAAGGGCAGTCACTTTTCAGCTCAAACAAACTACATCGTTCATGGAGCTCACACGATTCTCATCTTAACAGACAAGCATTGGATGTTAGAGGACCAGTGCTTTGTATCAGTTTAAGAAGCAGAGTTGGACTAGATATGGTCCGTATGTGTAGGAAACACAGTTCTTTTGTTCTCAGCAAAATCACCTTTCCTGCTCTCTTAGAGACTCCAGAAAGCAAGAGCGTGCTTCTTGTTCTAAAGCAGAGTATGATCAATGGATGAGAACACTGCTGTGTGTTTCACTTCAGAAATGGAGTTAAATCCCAGGCTCTGAGTCTTCCTACAAGCAAGACTTCATTTAAGGTAAGGGCAGTCACTTTTCTGCTCAAACGAACTACATCGTTCATGAAGCTCACACGTTTCCCATCTTAACTGACAAGCATTGGATGTTAGAGGACCAGTGCTTTGTATCAGTTTCAGAAGAAGAGTTGGACTACATATGGTCCGTATGTGTAGGAAACTCCGTTCTTTTTTCTGGGCACAATCAGATTTCCTGCTGTGTTTGAGACTCTAGAAAGCAAGAGCTTGCTTCTTGCTGTAAAGCAGAGTGTTATCCATGGGTGAGATCTATGCTGTGTGTTTCCCTTCAGAAATGGAGTTAAATTCCAGGCTCTGTGTCTTCCTACAAGCAAGACTTCGTTTCAGGTAACAGCAGTCAATTTTCAGCTCAAACGAACTACATCGTTCACTGAGCTCACACATTTCTCATCTTAACAGACAAGCATTGGATGTTAGAGGACCAGTGCTTTGTACCAGTTTAAGAAGGAGAGTTGGACTAGATATGGTCCGTATGCGTAGGAAACACCTTTCTTTTCTTCTAAGCACACTCATGTTTCCTGCTGTCTTAGAGACTCTAGAAAGCAAGAGCGTGCTTCTTGTTCTAAAGCAGAGTGTGATCAATGGATGATTACACTGCTGTGTGTTTTACTTCAGAAATGGAGTTAAATCCCAGGCTCTGAGTCTTCCTACAAGAAAGACTTCCATTCAGGTAAGGGCAGTCACTTTACTGCTCAAACGAACTACATCGTTCATGAAGCTCACACGTTTCTCATCTTAACTGACAAGCATTGGATGTTAGAGGGTCAGTGCTTTGTATCAGTTTCAGAAGCAGATTTGGACTACATATGGTCTGTATGTGTAGGAAACACAGTTCTTTTGTTCTGGGCACACTCATATTACCTGCTATATTAGAGACTCTAAAAGCAAGAGCGGGCTTCTCGCTCTAAAGCAGAGTGTGATCCATGGATGAGAACTATGCTGTGTGTTTCCCTTCAGAAATGGAGTTAAATTCCAGGCTCTGTGTCTTCCTACAAGCAAGACTTCGTTTCAGGTAAGGGCAGTCACTTTTCAGCTCAAACGATCTACATCTTTCATGGAGCTCACACGTTTCTCATCTTAACAGACAAGCATTGGATGTTAGAGTACCAGTGCTTTGTGTCAGTTTCAGAAACAGAGTTGGACTAGATATGGTCACTATGTGTAGGAAACACCGTTCTTTTGTTCTCAGCGCACTCACGTTTCGTGCTGTCTTAGAGACTTACACGTTTCTCATCTTAACTGACAAGCATTGGATGTTAGTGGACCAGTGCTTTGTGTTAGTTTCAGAAACAGAGTTGGACTAGATATGGTCCGTATGTGTACGAAACACTGTTCTTTTGTTCTCAGCGCACTCACGTTTCCTGCTATATTAGAGACTTTAGAAAGCAAGAGCGTGCTTCTCGCTCTAAAGCAGAGTGTGATCCATGGATGAGAACTATGCTGTGTGTTTATCTTCAGAAATGGTTTTAAATCCCAGGCTCTGTGTCTTCCTACAAGCAAGACTTCGTTTCAGGTAAGGGCAGTCACTTTTCTGCTCAAACGAACTACATCGTTCACAAAGATCACATGTTTCTCATCTTAACTGACAAGCATTGGATGTTAGAGGACCAGTGAATTGTATCAGTTTCAGAAGCAGATTTGGACTACATATGGTCCGTATGTGTAGGAAACACCGTACATTTGTTCTGGGCACACTCAGATTGCCTGCTGTATTAGAGACTCTAGAAAGCAAGAGCGTGCTTCTCACTCTAAAGCAGAGTGTGATCCATGGATGAGAACTCTGCTGTGTGTTTCCCTTCAGAGATGGAGTTAAATCCCAGGCTCTGTGTCTTCCTACAAGCAAGACTTCGTTACAGGTAAGGGCAGTCACTTTTCAGTTCAAAGGAACTACATCATTCTCGAAGCTCACACGTTTCTCATCTTAACTGACAAGCATTGGATGTGATGACCAGTGCTTTGTATCAGTTTCAGAAGCAGAGTTGGACTAGATATGGTCCATATGTGTAGGAACCACCGTTCTTTTGTTCTCAGCACACTCACCTTCCCTCTGTCTTAGAGAATTTAGAAAGCAAGAGCGTGCTTCTCGCTCTAAAGCAGAGTGTGATCCATGGATGAGAACTATGCTGTGTGTTTCCCTTCAGAAATGGAGTTAAATCCCAGACTCTGTGTCTTCCTACAAGCAAGACTTCGTTTCAGGTAAGGGCAGTCACTTTTCTGCTCAAACGAACTACATCGTTCATGAAGCTCACACGTTTCCTATCTTAACTGACAAGCATTGGATGTTAGAGGACTAGTGCTTTGTATCAGTTTCAGAAGAAGAGTTGGACTACATATGGTCCGTATGTGTAGGAAACTCTGTTCTTTGTTCTTCGCAAAATCAGATTTCCTGCTGTATTAGAGACTATAGAAAGCAAGAGCGTGCTTCTTGCTGTAAAGCAGAGTGTTATCCATGGGTGAGAACTATGCTGTGTGTTTCCCTTCAGAAATGGATTTAAATCCCAATCTCTGTGTCTTCCTACATGCAAGACTTCGTTTCAGGTAAGGGCTGTCACTTTTCAGCTCAAACAAACTACATCCTTCATGGAGCTCACACGTTTCTCATCTTAACAGACAAGCATTGGATGTGAGAGTACCAGTGCTTTGTGTCAGTTTCAGAAACAGTGTTGGACTAGATATGGTCCCTATGTGTAGGAAACACCTTTCTTTTGTTCTCAGCGCACTCACATTTCCTGCTGTCTTAGCGACTTTAGAAAGCAAGAGCGTGCTTCTCGCTCTAAAGCAGAGTGTGATCCATGGATGAGAACTATGCTGTGTGTTTCCCTTCAGAAATGGAGTTAAATCCCAGATTCTGTGTCTTCCTACATGCAAGATTTCGTTTCAGGTAAGGGCAGTCACTTTTCGGCTCAAACGAACTACATAGTTCATGAAGCTCACACGTTTCCCATCTTAACTGACAATCATTGGATGTTAGAGGACTACTGCTTTGTATCAGTTTCAGAAGAAGAGTTGGACTACATATGGTCCGTATATGCAGGAAACTCCGTTCTTTTGTTCAGGGGACACTCAGATTGCCTGCTGTATTAGAGACTCTAGAAAGCAAGAGCGTGCTTCTCGCTCTAAAGCAGAGTGTGATCCATGGATGAGAACTCTGCTGTTTGTTTCCCTTCAGAGATGGAGTTAAATCCCAGGCTCTGTGTCTTACTACAAGCAAGACTTCGTTTCAGGTAAGGGCAGTCACTTTTCAGCTTAAACGAACTACATCGTTCATTGAGCTCACACGTTTCTCATCTTAACTGACAAGCATTGGATGTTAGAGGGTCAGTGCTTTGTATCAGTTTCAGAAGCAGATTTGGACTACATATGTTCTGTATGTGTAGGAAACACAGTTCTTTTGTTCTGGGCACACTCATATTACCTGCTATATTAGAGACTCTAAAAGCAAGAGCGTGCTTCTCACTCTAAAGCAGAGTGTGATCCATGGATGAGAACTATGCTGTGTGTTTCCCTTCAGAAATGGAGTTAAATCCCACATTCTGTGTCTTCCTACAAGCAAGACTTCATTTCAGGTAAGGGCAGTCACTTTTCAGCTCAAACAAACTACATCGTTCATGGACCTCACACGTTTCTCATCTTAACTGACAAGCATTGGATGTTAGAGGGTCAGTGCTTTGTATCAGTTTCAGAAGCAGATTTGGACTACATATGGTCTGTACGTGTAGGAAACACAGTTCTTTTGTTCTGGGCACACTCATATTACCTGCTATATTAGAGACTCTAAAAGCAAGAGCGTGCTTCTCGCTCTAAAGCAGAGTCTGATCCATGGATGAGAAAAATGCTGTGTGTTTCCCTTCAGAAATGGAGTTAAATCCCAGGCTCTGTGTCTTCCTACAAGCAAGACTTCGTTTCAGGTAAGGGCAGTCACTTTTCAGTTCAAAGGAACGACATCATTCACAAAGCTCACACGTTTCTCATCTTAAGTGACAAGCATAGGATGTTAGAGGACCAGTGCTTTGTATCAGTTTCAGAAGCAGAGTTGGACTAGATATGGTCCGTATGTGTAGGAAACACTGTTCTTTTGTTCTCAGCACACTCACATTTCCTACTGTCTTAGAGACTTTAGAAAGCAAGAGCGTGCTTCTCGCTCTAAAGCAGAGTGTGATCCATGGATGAGAACTCTGCTGTGTGTTTCTCTTCAGAAATGGAGTTAAATCCCAGGCTCTGTGTCTTACTACAAGCAAGACTTCGTTACAGGTAAGGGCAGTCACTTTTCAATTCAAAGGAACTACATCATTCTCAAAGCTCACACGTTTCTCATCTTAACTGACAAGCATTGGATGTTAGAGGACCAGTGCTTTGTGTCAGTTTCAGAAACAGAGTTGGACTAGATATGGTCCGTATGTGCAGGAAACACCGTTCTTTTGTTCTCAGCGCACTCACGTTTCCTGCTGTCTTAGAGACTTTCGAAAGCAAGAGCGTGCTTCTCCCTCTAAAGCAGAGTGTGATCCATGGATGAGAACTATGCTGTGTGTTTCCCTTCAGAAATGGAGTTAAATCCCAGGCTCTGTGTCTTCCTACAAGCAAGACTTCGTTTAAGGTAAGGGCAGTTACTTTTCTGCTCAAACGAACTACATCGTTCATGAAGCTCACACGTTTCCCATCTTAACTGACAAGCATTGGATGTTAGAGGACCAGTGCTTTGTATCAGTTTCAGAAGAAGAGTTGGACTACATATGGTCCGTATGTGTAGGAAACTCCGTTCTTTGTTCTGGGCACAATAAGATTTCCTGCTGTATTAGAGACTCTAGAAAGCAAGAGCGTGCTTCTTGCTGTAAAGCAGAGTGTTATCCATGGGTGAGAACTATGCTGTGTGTTTACCTTCAGAAAAGGAGTTAAATCCCAAATCTGTGTCTTCCTACAAGCAAGACTTCGTTTCAGGTAAGGGCAGTCACTTTTCAGCTCAAACAAACTACATCGTTCATGGACCTCACACGTTTCTCATCTTAACTGACAAGCATTGGATGTTAGAGGGTCAGTGCTTTGTATCAGTTTCAGAAGCAGATTTGGACTACATATGGTCTGTATGTGTAGGAAACACAGTTCTTTTGTTCTGGGCACACTCATATTACCTGCTATATTAGAGACTCTAAAAGCAAGAGCGTGCTTCTCGCTCTAAAGCAGAGTCTGATCCATGGATGAGAAAAATGCTGTGTGTTTCCCTTCAGAAATGGAGTTAAATCCCAGGCTCTGTGTCTTCCTACAAGCAAGACTTCGTTTCAGGTAAGGGCAGTCACTTTTCAGTTCAAAGGAACGACATCATTCACAAAGCTCACACGTTTCTCATCTTAAGTGACAAGCATAGGATGTTAGAGGACCAGTGCTTTGTATCAGTTTCAGAAGCAGAGTTGGACTAGATATGGTCCGTATGTGTAGGAAACACTGTTCTTTTGTTCTCAGCACACTCACATTTCCTACTGTCTTAGAGACTTTAGAAAGCAAGAGCGTGCTTCTCGCTCTGAAGCAGAGTGTGATCCATGGATGAGAACTATGCTGTGTGTTTCTCTTCAGAAATGGAGTTAAACTCCACACTCGGTGTCTTCCTACAAGCAAGACTTCGTTTCGGGTAAGGGCAGTCACTTTTCAGCTCAAACGAACTACATCGTTCACGGAGCTCACACGTTTCTCATCTTAACAGACAAGCATTGGATGTTAGAGGACCAGTGCTTTGTGTCAGTTTCAGAAACAGGGTTGGACTAGATATGGTCCCTATGTGTAGGAAACACCGTTCTTTTGTTCTCAGCGCACTCACGTTTCCTGCTGTCTTAGAGACTTTCGAAAGCAAGAGCGTGCTTCTCCCTCTAAAGCAGAGTGTGATCCATGGATGAGAACTATGCTGTGTGTTTCCCTTCAGAAATGGAGTTAAATCCCAGGCTCTGTGTCTTCCTACAAGCAAGACTTCGTTTAAGGTAAGGGCAGTCACTTTTCTGCTCAAACGAACTACATCGTTCATGAAGCTCACACGTTTCCCATCTTAACTGACAAGCATTGGATGTTAGAGGACCAGTGCTTTGTATCAGTTTCAGAAGAAGAGTTGGACTACATATGGTCCGTATGTGTAGGAAACTCCGTTCTTTGTTCTGGGCACAATAAGATTTCCTGCTGTATTAGAGACTCTAGAAAGCAAGAGCGTGCTTCTTGCTGTAAAGCAGAGTGTTATCCATGGGTGAGAACTATGCTGTGTGTTTCCCTTCAGAAAAGGAGTTAAATCCCAAATCTGTGTCTTCCTACAAGCAAGACTTCGTTTCAGGTAAGGGCAGTCACTTTTCAGCTCAAACAAACTACATCGTTCATGGACCTCACACGTTTCTCATCTTAACTGACAAGCATTGGATGTTAGAGGGTCAGTGCTTTGTATCAGTTTCAGAAGCAGATTTGGACTACTTATGGTCTGTATGTGTAGGAAACACAGTTCTTTTGTTCTGGGCACACTCATATTACCTGCTATATTAGAGACTCTAAAAGCAAGAGCGTGCTTCTCGCTCTAAAGCAGAGTCTGATCCATGGATGAGAAAAATGCTGTGTGTTTCCCTTCAGAAATGGAGTTAAATCCCAGGCTCTGTGTCTTCCTACAAGCAAGACTTCGTTTCAGGTAAGGGCAGTCACTTTTCAGTTCAAAGGAACGACATCATTCACAAAGCTCACACGTTTCTCATCTTAAGTGACAAGCATAGGATGTTAGAGGACCAGTGCTTTGTGTCAGTTTCAGAAACAGGGTTGGACTAGATATGGTCCCTATGTGTAGGAAACACCGTTCTTTTGTTCTCAGCGCACTCACGTTTCCTGCTGTCTTAGAGACTTTAGAAAGCAACAGCGTGCTTCTCGCTCTAAAGCAGAGTGTGATCCATGGCTGAGAACTATGCTGTGTGTTTCCCTTCAGAATTGGAGTTAAATTCCAGATTCTGTGTCTTCCTACAAGCAAGACTTCGTTTCAGGTAACGGCAGTCACTTTCCTGCTCACACGAACTACATCGTTCATGAAGCTCACACATTTCCCATCTTAACTGACAAGCATTGGATGTTAGAGGACCAGTGCTTTGTATCAGTTTCAGAAGAAGAGTTGGACTACATATGATCCGTATGTGTAGGAAACTCTGTTCTTTGTTCTTCGCAAAATCAGATTTCCTGCTGTATTAGAGACTATAGAAAGCAAGAGCGTGCTTCTTGCTGTAAAGCAGAGTGTTATCCATGGGTGAGAACTATGCTGTGTGTTTCCCTTCAGAAATGGATTTAAATCCCAATCTCTGTGTCTTCCTACATGCAAGACTTCGTTTCAGGTAAGGGCTGTCACTTTTCAGCTCAAACAAACTACATCCTTCATGGAGCTCACACGTTTCTCATCTTAACAGACAAGCATTGGATGTGAGAGTACCAGTGCTTTGTGTCAGTTTCAGAAACAGAGTTGGACTGGATATGGTCCCTATGTGTAGGAAACACCTTTCTTTTGTTCTCAGCGCACTCACATTTCCTGCTGTCTTAGCGACTTTAGAAAGCAAGAGCGTGCTTCTCGCTCTAAAGCAGAGTGTGATCCATGGATGAGAACTATGCTGTGTGTTTCCCTTCAGAAATGGAGTTAAATCCCAGATTCTGTGTCTTCCTACATGCAAGATTTCGTTTCAGGTAAGGGCAGTCACTTTTCGGCTCAAACGAACTACATAGTTCATGAAGCTCACACGTTTCCCATCTTAACTGACAAGCATTGGATGTTAGAGGACTACTGCTTTGTATCAGTTTCAGAAGAAGAGTTGGACTACATATGGTCCGTATATGCAGGAAACTCCGTTCTTTTGTTCAGGGGACACTCAGATTGCCTGCTGTATTAGAGACTCTAGAAAGCAAGAGCGTGCTTCTCGCTCTAAAGCAGAGTGTGATCCATGGATGAGAACTCTGCTGTTTGTTTCCCTTCAGAGATGGAGTTAAATCCCAGGCTCTGTGTCTTACTACAAGCAAGACTTCGTTTCAGGTAAGGGCAGTCACTTTTCAGCTTAAACGAACTACATCGTTCATTGAGCTCACACGTTTCTCATCTTAACTGACAAGCATTGGATGTTAGAGGGTCAGTGCTTTGTATCAGTTTCAGAAGCAGATTTGGACTACATATGTTCTGTATGTGTAGGAAACACAGTTCTTTTGTTCTGGGCACACTCATATTACCTGCTATATTAGAGACTCTAAAAGCAAGAGCGTGCTTCTCGCTCTAAAGCAGAGTGTGATCCATGGATGAGAACTATGCTGTGTGTTTCCCTTCAGAAATGGAGTTAAATCCCACATTCTGTGTCTTCCTACAAGCAAGACTTCATTTCAGGTAAGGGCAGTCACTTTTCATCTCAAACAAACTACATCGTTCATGGACCTCACACGTTTCTCATCTTAACTGACAAGCATTGGATGTTAGAGGGTCAGTGCTTTGTATCAGTTTCAGAAGCAGATTTGGACTACATATGGTCTGGATGTGTAGGAAACACAGTTCTTTTGTTCTGGGCACACTCATATTACCTGCTATATTAGAGACTCTAAAAGCAAGAGCGTGCTTCTCGCTCTAAAGCAGAGTCTGATCCATGGATGAGAAAAATGCTGTGTGTTTCCCTTCAGAAATGGAGTTAAATCCCAGGCTCTGTGTCTTCCTACAAGCAAGACTTCGTTTCAGGTAAGGGCAGTCACTTTTCAGTTCAAAGGAACGACATCATTCACAAAGCTCACACGTTTCTCATCTTAAGTGACAAGCATAGGATGTTAGAGGACCAGTGCTTTGTATCAGTTTCAGAAGCAGAGTTGGACTAGATATGGTCCGTATGTGTAGGAAACACTGTTCTTTTGTTCTCAGCACACTCACATTTCCTACTGTCTTAGAGACTTTAGAAAGCAAGAGCGTGCTTCTCGCTCTAAAGCAGAGTGTGATCCATGGATGAGAACTCTGCTGTGTGTTTCTCTTCAGAAATGGAGTTAAATCCCAGGCTCTGTGTCTTACTACAAGCAAGACTTCGTTACAGGTAAGGGCAGTCACTTTTCAGTTCAAAGGAACTACATCATTCTCAAAGCTCACACGTTTCTCATCTTAACTGACAAGCATTGGATGTTAGAGGACCAGTGCTTTGTGTCAGTTTCAGAAACAGAGTTGGACTAGATATGGTCCGTATGTGCAGGAAACACCGTTCTTTTGTTCTCAGCGCACTCACGTTTCCTGCTGTCTTAGAGACTTTCGAAAGCAAGAGCGTGCTTCTCCCTCTAAAGCAGAGTGTGATCCATGGATGAGAACTATGCTGTGTGTTTCCCTTCAGAAATGGAGTTAAATCCCAGGCTCTGTGTCTTCCTACAAGCAAGACTTCGTTTAAGGTAAGGGCAGTCACTTTTCTGCTCAAACGAACTACATCGTTCATGAAGCTCACACGTTTCCCATCTTAACTGACAAGCATTGGATGTTAGAGGACCAGTGCTTTGTATCAGTTTCAGAAGAAGAGTTGGACTACATATGGTCCGTATGTGTAGGAAACTCCGTTCTTTGTTCTGGGCACAATAAGATTTCCTGCTGTATTAGAGACTCTAGAAAGCAAGAGCGTGCTTCTTGCTGTAAAGCAGAGTGTTATCCATGGGTGAGAACTATGCTGTGTGTTTCCCTTCAGAAAAGGAGTTAAATCCCAAATCTGTGTCTTCCTACAAGCAAGACTTCGTTTCAGGTAAGGGCAGTCACTTTTCAGCTCAAACAAACTACATCGTTCATGGACCTCACACGTTTCTCATCTTAACTGACAAGCATTGGATGTTAGAGGGTCAGTGCTTTGTATCAGTTTCAGAAGCAGATTTGGACTACTTATGGTCTGTATGTGTAGGAAACACAGTTCTTTTGTTCTGGGCACACTCATATTACCTGCTATATTAGAGACTCTAAAAGCAAGAGCGTGCTTCTCGCTCTAAAGCAGAGTCTGATCCATGGATGAGAAAAATGCTGTGTGTTTCCCTTCAGAAATGGAGTTAAATCCCAGGCTCTGTGTCTTCCTACAAGCAAGACTTCGTTTCAGGTAAGGGCAGTCACTTTTCAGTTCAAAGGAACGACATCATTCACAAAGCTCACACGTTTCTCATCTTAAGTGACAAGCATAGGATGTTAGAGGACCAGTGCTTTGTGTCAGTTTCAGAAACAGGGTTGGACTAGATATGGTCCCTATGTGTAGGAAACACCGTTCTTTTGTTCTCAGCGCACTCACGTTTCCTGCTGTCTTAGAGACTTTAGAAAGCAACAGCGTGCTTCTCGCTCTAAAGCAGAGTGTGATCCATGGCTGAGAACTATGCTGTGTGTTTCCCTTCAGAATTGGAGTTAAATTCCAGATTCTGTGTCTTCCTACAAGCAAGACTTCGTTTCAGGTAACGGCAGTCACTTTCCTGCTCACACGAACTACATCGTTCATGAAGCTCACACATTTCCCATCTTAACTGACAAGCATTGGATGTTAGAGGACCAGTGCTTTGTATCAGTTTCAGAAGAAGAGTTGGACTACATATGATCCGTATGTGTAGGAAACTCTGTTCTTTGTTCTTCGCAAAATCAGATTTCCTGCTGTATTAGAGACTATAGAAAGCAAGAGCGTGCTTCTTGCTGTAAAGCAGAGTGTTATCCATGGGTGAGAACTATGCTGTGTGTTTCCCTTCAGAAATGGATTTAAATCCCAATCTCTGTGTCTTCCTACATGCAAGACTTCGTTTCAGGTAAGGGCTGTCACTTTTCAGCTCAAACAAACTACATCCTTCATGGAGCTCACACGTTTCTCATCTTAACAGACAAGCATTGGATGTGAGAGTACCAGTGCTTTGTGTCAGTTTCAGAAACAGAGTTGGACTGGATATGGTCCCTATGTGTAGGAAACACCTTTCTTTTGTTCTCAGCGCACTCACATTTCCTGCTGTCTTAGCGACTTTAGAAAGCAAGAGCGTGCTTCTCGCTCTAAAGCAGAGTGTGATCCATGGATGAGAACTATGCTGTGTGTTTCCCTTCAGAAATGGAGTTAAATCCCAGATTCTGTGTCTTCCTACATGCAAGATTTCGTTTCAGGTAAGGGCAGTCACTTTTCGGCTCAAACGAACTACATAGTTCATGAAGCTCACACGTTTCCCATCTTAACTGACAAGCATTGGATGTTAGAGGACTACTGCTTTGTATCAGTTTCAGAAGAAGAGTTGGACTACATATGGTCCGTATATGCAGGAAACTCCGTTCTTTTGTTCAGGGGACACTCAGATTGCCTGCTGTATTAGAGACTCTAGAAAGCAAGAGCGTGCTTCTCGCTCTAAAGCAGAGTGTGATCCATGGATGAGAACTCTGCTGTTTGTTTCCCTTCAGAGATGGAGTTAAATCCCAGGCTCTGTGTCTTACTACAAGCAAGACTTCGTTTCAGGTAAGGGCAGTCACTTTTCAGCTTAAACGAACTACATCGTTCATTGAGCTCACACGTTTCTCATCTTAACTGACAAGCATTGGATGTTAGAGGGTCAGTGCTTTGTATCAGTTTCAGAAGCAGATTTGGACTACATATGTTCTGTATGTGTAGGAAACACAGTTCTTTTGTTCTGGGCACACTCATATTACCTGCTATATTAGAGACTCTAAAAGCAAGAGCGTGCTTCTCGCTCTAAAGCAGAGTGTGATCCATGGATGAGAACTATGCTGTGTGTTTCCCTTCAGAAATGGAGTTAAATCCCACATTCTGTGTCTTCCTACAAGCAAGACTTCATTTCAGGTAAGGGCAGTCACTTTTCATCTCAAACAAACTACATCGTTCATGGACCTCACACGTTTCTCATCTTAACTGACAAGCATTGGATGTTAGAGGGTCAGTGCTTTGTATCAGTTTCAGAAGCAGATTTGGACTACATATGGTCTGGATGTGTAGGAAACACAGTTCTTTTGTTCTGGGCACACTCATATTACCTGCTATATTAGAGACTCTAAAAGCAAGAGCGTGCTTCTCGCTCTAAAGCAGAGTCTGATCCATGGATGAGAAAAATGCTGTGTGTTTCCCTTCAGAAATGGAGTTAAATCCCAGGCTCTGTGTCTTCCTACAAGCAAGACTTCGTTTCAGGTAAGGGCAGTCACTTTTCAGTTCAAAGGAACGACATCATTCACAAAGCTCACACGTTTCTCATCTTAAGTGACAAGCATAGGATGTTAGAGGACCAGTGCTTTGTATCAGTTTCAGAAGCAGAGTTGGACTAGATATGGTCCGTATGTGTAGGAAACACTGTTCTTTTGTTCTCAGCACACTCACATTTCCTACTGTCTTAGAGACTTTAGAAAGCAAGAGCGTGCTTCTCGCTCTAAAGCAGAGTGTGATCCATGGATGAGAACTCTGCTGTGTGTTTCTCTTCAGAAATGGAGTTAAATCCCAGGCTCTGTGTCTTACTACAAGCAAGACTTCGTTACAGGTAAGGGCAGTCACTTTTCAGTTCAAAGGAACTACATCATTCTCAAAGCTCACACGTTTCTCATCTTAACTGACAAGCATTGGATGTTAGAGGACCAGTGCTTTGTGTCAGTTTCAGAAACAGAGTTGGACTAGATATGGTCCGTATGTGCAGGAAACACCGTTCTTTTGTTCTCAGCGCACTCACGTTTCCTGCTGTCTTAGAGACTTTCGAAAGCAAGAGCGTGCTTCTCCCTCTAAAGCAGAGTGTGATCCATGGATGAGAACTATGCTGTGTGTTTCCCTTCAGAAATGGAGTTAAATCCCAGGCTCTGTGTCTTCCTACAAGCAAGACTTCGTTTAAGGTAAGGGCAGTCACTTTTCTGCTCAAACGAACTACATCGTTCATGAAGCTCACACGTTTCCCATCTTAACTGACAAGCATTGGATGTTAGAGGACCAGTGCTTTGTATCAGTTTCAGAAGAAGAGTTGGACTACATATGGTCCGTATGTGTAGGAAACTCCGTTCTTTGTTCTGGGCACAATAAGATTTCCTGCTGTATTAGAGACTCTAGAAAGCAAGAGCGTGCTTCTTGCTGTAAAGCAGAGTGTTATCCATGGGTGAGAACTATGCTGTGTGTTTACCTTCAGAAAAGGAGTTAAATCCCAAATCTGTGTCTTCCTACAAGCAAGACTTCGTTTCAGGTAAGGGCAGTCACTTTTCAGCTCAAACAAACTACATCGTTCATGGACCTCACACGTTTCTCATCTTAACTGACAAGCATTGGATGTTAGAGGGTCAGTGCTTTGTATCAGTTTCAGAAGCAGATTTGGACTACATATGGTCTGTATGTGTAGGAAACACAGTTCTTTTGTTCTGGGCACACTCATATTACCTGCTATATTAGAGACTCTAAAAGCAAGAGCGTGCTTCTCGCTCTAAAGCAGAGTCTGATCCATGGATGAGAAAAATGCTGTGTGTTTCCCTTCAGAAATGGAGTTAAATCCCAGGCTCTGTGTCTTCCTACAAGCAAGACTTCGTTTCAGGTAAGGGCAGTCACTTTTCAGTTCAAAGGAACGACATCATTCACAAAGCTCACACGTTTCTCATCTTAAGTGACAAGCATAGGATGTTAGAGGACCAGTGCTTTGTATCAGTTTCAGAAGCAGAGTTGGACTAGATATGGTCCGTATGTGTAGGAAACACTGTTCTTTTGTTCTCAGCACACTCACATTTCCTACTGTCTTAGAGACTTTAGAAAGCAAGAGCGTGCTTCTCGCTCTGAAGCAGAGTGTGATCCATGGATGAGAACTATGCTGTGTGTTTCTCTTCAGAAATGGAGTTAAATTCCACACTCGGTGTCTTCCTACAAGCAAGACTTCGTTTCGGGTAAGGGCAGTCACTTTTCAGCTCAAACGAACTACATCGTTCACGGAGCTCACACGTTTCTCATCTTAACAGACAAGCATTGGATGTTAGAGGACCAGTGCTTTGTGTCAGTTTCAGAAACAGGGTTGGACTAGATATGGTCCCTATGTGTAGGAAACACCGTTCTTTTGTTCTCAGCGCACTCACGTTTCCTGCTGTCTTAGAGACTTTCGAAAGCAAGAGCGTGCTTCTCCCTCTAAAGCAGAGTGTGATCCATGGATGAGAACTATGCTGTGTGTTTCCCTTCAGAAATGGAGTTAAATCCCAGGCTCTGTGTCTTCCTACAAGCAAGACTTCGTTTAAGGTAAGGGCAGTCACTTTTCTGCTCAAACGAACTACATCGTTCATGAAGCTCACACGTTTCCCATCTTAACTGACAAGCATTGGATGTTAGAGGACCAGTGCTTTGTATCAGTTTCAGAAGAAGAGTTGGACTACATATGGTCCGTATGTGTAGGAAACTCCGTTCTTTGTTCTGGGCACAATAAGATTTCCTGCTGTATTAGAGACTCTAGAAAGCAAGAGCGTGCTTCTTGCTGTAAAGCAGAGTGTTATCCATGGGTGAGAACTATGCTGTGTGTTTCCCTTCAGAAAAGGAGTTAAATCCCAAATCTGTGTCTTCCTACAAGCAAGACTTCGTTTCAGGTAAGGGCAGTCACTTTTCAGCTCAAACAAACTACATCGTTCATGGACCTCACACGTTTCTCATCTTAACTGACAAGCATTGGATGTTAGAGGGTCAGTGCTTTGTATCAGTTTCAGAAGCAGATTTGGACTACATATGGTCTGTATGTGTAGGAAACACAGTTCTTTTGTTCTGGGCACACTCATATTACCTGCTATATTAGAGACTCTAAAAGCAAGAGCGTGCTTCTCGCTCTAAAGCAGAGTCTGATCCATGGATGAGAAAAATGCTGTGTGTTTCCCTTCAGAAATGGAGTTAAATCCCAGGCTCTGTGTCTTCCTACAAGCAAGACTTCGTTTCAGGTAAGGGCAGTCACTTTTCAGTTCAAAGGAACGACATCATTCACAAAGCTCACACGTTTCTCATCTTAAGTGACAAGCATAGGATGTTAGAGGACCAGTGCTTTGTGTCAGTTTCAGAAACAGGGTTGGACTAGATATGGTCCCTATGTGTAGGAAACACCGTTCTTTTGTTCTCAGCGCACTCACGTTTCCTGCTGTCTTAGAGACTTTAGAAAGCAACAGCGTGCTTCTCGCTCTAAAGCAGAGTGTGATCCATGGATGAGAACTATGCTGTGTGTTTCCCTTCAGAATTGGAGTTAAATTCCAGATTCTGTGTCTTCCTACAAGCAAGACTTCGTTTCAGGTAACAGCAGTCACTTTCCTGCTCAAACGAACTACATCGTTCATGAAGCTCACACGTTTCCCATCTTAACTGACAAGCACTGGATGTTAGAGGACTACTGCTTTGTATCAGTTTCAGAAGAAGAGTTGGACTACATATGGTCCGTATGTGTAGGAAACTACGTTCTTTTGTTCTGGGCACACTCAGATTTCCTGCTGTATTAGAGACTCTAGAAAGCAAGAGCGTGCTTCTCGCTCTAAAGCAGAGTGTGATCCATGGATGAGAACTCTGCTGTGTGTTTCCCTTCAGAGATGGAGTTAAATCCCAGCCTCTGTGTCTTACTACAAGCATGACTTCGTTACAGGTAAGGGCAGTCACTTTTCAGTTCAAAGGAACTACATCATTCTCAAAGCTCACACGTTTCTCATCTTAACTGACAAGCATTGGATGTTAGAGGACCAGTGCTTTGTGTCAGTTTCAGAAACAGAGTTGGACTAGATATGGTCCGTATGTGCAGGAAACACCGTTCTTTTGATCTCAGCGCACTCACGTTTCCTGCTGTCTTAGAGACTTTAGAAAGCAAGAGCGTGCTTCTCCCTCTAAAGCAGAGTGTGATCCATGGATGACAACTATGCTGTGTGTTTCCCTTTAGAAATGGAGTTAAATCCCAGGCTCTTTGTCTTCCTACAAGCAAGACTTCGTTTAAGGTAAGGGCAGTCACTTTTCTGCTCACACGAACTACATCGTTCATGAAGCTCACACATTTCCCATCTTAACTGACAAGCATTGGATGTTAGAGGACCAGTGCTTTGTATCAGTTTCAGAAGAAGAGTTGGACTACATATGATCCGTATGTGTAGGAAACTCCGTTCTTTGTTCTGGGCACAATCAGATTTCCTGCTGTATTAGAGACTCTAGAAAGCAAGAGCATGCTTCTTGCTGTAAAGCAGAGTGTTATCCATGGGTGAGAACTATGCTGTGTGTTTCCCTTCAGAAAAGGAGTTAAATCCCAAATCTGTGTCTTCCTACAAGCAAGACTTCGTTTCAGGTAAGGGCAGTCACTTTTCAGCTCAAACAAACTACATCGTTCATGGACCTCACACGTTTCTCATCTTAACTGACAAGCATTGGATGTTAGAGGGTCAGTGCTTTGTATCAGTTTCAGAAGCAGATTTGGACTACATATGGTCTGTATGTGTAGGAAACACAGTTCTTTTGTTCTGGGCACACTCTTATTACCTGCTATATTAGAGACTCTAAAAGCAAGAGCGTGCTTCTCGCTCTAAAGCAGAGTCTGATCCATGGATGAGAAAAATGCTGTGTGTTTCCCTTCAGAAATGGAGTTAAATCCCAGGCTCTGTGTCTTCCTACAAGCAAGACTTCGTTTCAGGTAAGGGCAGTCACTTTTCAGTTCAAAGGAACGACATCATTCACAAAGCTCACACGTTTCTCATCTTAAGTGACAAGCATAGGATGTTAGAGGACCAGTGCTTTGTATCAGTTTCAGAAGCAGAGTTGGACTAGATATGGTCCGTATGTGTAGGAAACACAGTTCTTTTGTTCTGGGCACACTCTTATTACCTGCTATATTAGAGACTCTAAAAGCAAGAGCGTGCTTCTCGCTCTAAAGCAGAGTCTGATCCATGGATGAGAAAAATGCTGTGTGTTTCCCTTCAGAAATGGAGTTAAATCCCAGGCTCTGTGTCTTCCTACAAGCAAGACTTCGTTTCAGGTAAGGGCAGTCACTTTTCAGTTCAAAGGAACGACATCATTCACAAAGCTCACACGTTTCTCATCTTAAGTGACAAGCATAGGATGTTAGAGGACCAGTGCTTTGTATCAGTTTCAGAAGCAGAGTTGGACTAGATATGGTCCGTATGTGTAGGAAACACTGTTCTTTTGTTCTCAGCACACTCACATTTCCTACTGTCTTAGAGACTTTAGAAAGCAAGAGCGTGCTTCTCGCTCTAAAGCAGAGTGTGATCCATGGATGAGAACTATGCTGTGTGTTTCTCTTCAGAAATGGAGTTAAATTCCAGGTTCTGTGTCTTCCTACAAGCAAGACTTCGTTTCAGGTAAGGGCAGTCACTTTTCAGCTCAAACGAACTACATCGTTCACGGAGCTCACACGTTTCTCATCTTAACAGACAAGCATTGGATGTTAGAGGACCAGTGCTTTGTGTCAGTTTCAGAAACAGGGTTGGACTAGATATGGTCCCTATGTGTAGGAAACACCGTTCTTTTGTTCTCAGCGCACTCACGTTTCCTGCTGTCTTAGAGACTTTAGAAAGCAACAGCGTGCTTCTCGCTCTAAAGCAGAGTGTGATCCATGGATGAGAACTCTGCTGTATGTTTCCCTTCAGAATTGGAGTTAAATTCCAGATTCTGTGTCTTCCTACAAGCAAGACTTCGTTTCAGGTAACGGCAGTCACTTTCCTGCTCAAACGAACTACATCGTTCATGAAGCTCACACGTTTCCCATCTTAACTGACAAGCATTGGATGTTAGAGGACTACTGCTTTGTATCAGTTTCAGAAGAAGAGTTGGACTACATATGGTCCGTATGTGTAGGAAACTACGTTCTTTTGTTCTGGGCACACTCAGATTTCCTGCTGTATTAGAGACTCTAGAAAGCAAGAGCATGCTTCTCGCTCTAAAGCAGAGTGTGATCCATGGATGAGAACTCTGCTGTGTGTTTCCCTTCAGAGATGGAGTTAAATCCCAGGCTCTGTGTCTTCCTACAAGCAAGACTTCGTTTAAGGTAAGGGCAGTCACTTTTCAGCTCAAACAAACTACATCGTTCATGGACCTCACACGATTCTCATCTTAACTGACAAGCATTGGATGTTAGAGGGTCAGTGCTTTGTATCAGATTCAGAAGAAGAGTTGGACTACATATGGTCCGTATGTGTAGGAAACTCTGTTCTTTTGTTCTGGGCACACTCAGATTTCCTGCTTTATTAGAGACTCTAGAAAGCAAGAGCGTGCTTCTCGCTCTAAAGCAGAGTGTGATCCATGGATGAGAACTATGCTGTGTGTTTCCCTTCAGAGATGGAGTTAAATCCCAGGCTCTGTGTCTTACTACAAGCAAGACTTCGTTACAGATAAGGGCAGTCACTTTTCAGTTCAAAGGAACTACATCATTCTCAAAGCTCACACGTTTCACATCTTAACTAACAAGCATTGGATGTTAGAGGACCAGTGCTTTGTGTCAGTTTCAGAAGAAGAGTTGGACTAGATATGGTCCGTATGTGTAGGAAACACCGTTCTTTTGTTCTCAGCACACTCACGTTTCCTGCTCTGTTAGAGACTCCAGAAAGCAAGAGCGTGCTTCTCGCTCTAAAGCAGAGTGTGATCCGTGGATGAGAAAAATGCTGTGGGTTTCCTTTCAGAAATGGAGTTAAATCCCAGGCTCTGTGTCTTTCTACAAGCAAGACTTCGTTTCAGGTAAGGGCAGTCACTTTTCAGCTCAAACAAACTACATCGTTGATGGAGCACACACGTTTCTCATCTTAACTGACAAGCATTGGATGTTAGAGGGTCAGTGCTTTGTATCAGTTTCAGAAGCAGATTTGGACTACATATGGTCTGTATGTGTAGGAAAAACAGTTCTTTTGTTCTGGGCACACTCATATTACCTGCTATATTAGAGACTCTACAAGCAAGAGCGTGCTTCTCGCTCTAAAGCAGAGTCTGTTCCATGGATGAGAAAAATGCTGTGTGTTTCCCTTCAGAAATGGAGTTAAATCCCAGGCTCTGTGTCTTCCTACAAGCAAGACTTCGTTTCAGGTAAGGGCAGTCACTTTTCAGTTCAAAGGAACGACATCATTCACAAAGCTCACACGTTTCTCATCTTAAATGACAAGCATAGGATGTTAGAGGACCAGTGCTCTGTATCAGTTTCAGAAGCAGAGTTGGACTAGATATGGTCCGTATGTGTAGGAAACACTGTTCTTTTGTTTTCAGCACACTCACATTTCCTGCTGTCTTAGAGACTTTAGAACCAAGAGCGTGCTTCTCGCTCTAAAGCAGAGTGTGATCCATGGATGAGAACTATGCTGTGTGTTTCCCTTCAGAAATTTAGTTAAATTCCAGGCTCTGTGTCTTCCTACAAGCAAGATTTCATTTCAGGGAAGGGCAGTCACTTTTCAGCTCAAACGAACTACATCGTTCCAGAAGCTCACACGTTTCTCATCTTAACAGACAAGCATTGGATGTTAGAGGACCAGTGCTTTGTGTCAGTTTCAGAAACAGGGTTGGACTAGATATGGTCCCTAAGTGTAGGAAACACCGTTCTTTTGTTCTCAGCGCACTCACGTTTCCTGCTCTCTTAGAGACTTTAGAAAGCAACAGCGTGCTTCTCGCTCTAAAGCAGAGTGTGATCCATGGATGAGAACTATGCTGTGTGTTTCCCTTCAGAAATGGAGTTAAATCCCAGATTCTGTGTCTTCCTACAAGCAAGACTTCGTTTCAGGTAACGGCAGTAACTTTCCTGCTCAAACAAACTACATCGTTCATGAAGCTCACACGTTTCCCATCTTAACTGACAAGCATTGGATGTTAGAGGACTACTGCTTTGTATCAGTTTCAGAAGAAGAGTTGGACTACATATGGTCCGTATGTGTAGGAAACCCCGTTCTTTTGTTCTGGGCACACTCAGATTTCCTGCTTTATTAGAGACTCTAGAAAGCAAGAGCGTGCTTCTCGCTCTAAAGCAGAGTGTGATCCATGGATGAGAACTCTGCTGTGTGTTTCCCTTCAGAGATGGAGTTAAATCCCAGGCTCTGTGTCTTACTACAAGCAAGACTTCGTTTCAGGTAAGGGCAGTCACTTTTCAGTTCAAAGGAACTACATCATTCTCAAAGCTCACACGTTTCTCATCTTAACTGACAAGCATTGGATGTTAGAGGACCAGTGCTTTGTGTCAGTTTCAGAAGCAGATTTGGACTACATATGGTCCGTATGTGTAGGAAACACCGTTCATTTGTTCTGGGCACACTCATATTACCTGCTATATTAGAGACTCTAAAAGCAAGAGCGTGCTTCTCGATCTAAAGCAGAGTCTGTTCCATGGATGAGAAAAATGCTGTGTGTTTCCCTTCAGAAATGGAGTTAAATCACAGGCTCTGTGTCTTCCTACAAGCAAGACTTCGTTTCAGGTAAGGGCTGTCACTTTTCAGTTCAAAGGAACGACATCATTCACAAAGCTCACACGTTTCTCATCTTAAGTGACAAGCATAGGATGTTAGAGGACCAGTGCTCGGTATCAGTTTCAGAAGCAGAGTTGGACTAGATATGGTACGTATGTGTAGGAAACACTGTTCTTTTGTTCTCAGCACACTCGCATTTCCTGCAGTCTTAGAGACTTTAGAAAGCAAGAGCGTGCTTCTCGCTCTAAAGCAGAGTGTGATCCATGGATGAGAACTATGCTGTGTGTTTCCCTTCAGAAATGGAGTTAAATTCCAGGCTCTGTGTCTTCCTACAAGCAAGACTTCGTTTCATGTAAGGGCAGTCACTTTTCAGCTCAAACGAACTACATCGTTCACGGAGCTCACACGTTTCTCATCTTAACAGACAAGCATTGGATGTTAGAGGACCAGTGCTTTGTGTCAGTTTCAGAAACAGAGTTGGACTAGATATGGTCCCTATGTGTAGGAAACACAGTTCTTTTGTTCTCAGCGCACTCACGTTTCCTGCTGTCTTAGAGATTTTAGAAAGCAAGAGCGTGCTTCTCGCTCTAAAGCAGAGTGTGATCCATGGATGAGAACTATGCTGTGTGTTTCCCTTCAGAAATGGAGTTAAATCCCAGATTCTGTGTCTTCCTACAAGCAAGACTTCGTTTCAGGTAACGGCAGTCACTTTTCAGCTCAAACGAACTACATCGTTCACTGAGCTCACACATTTCTCATCTTAACAGACAAGCATTGGATGTTAGAGGACCAGTGCTTTGTATCAGTTTAAGATGGAGAGTTGGACTAGATATGGTCCGTATGTGTAGGAAACACCTTTCTTTTGTTCTCAGCACACTCACGTTTCCTGCCATCTTAGAGAATCTAAAAGCAAAAGCAGGCTTCTTGTTCTAAAGCAGAGTATCATCAATGGATGAGAACACTGCTGTGTGTTTCACTTCAGAAATGGAGTTAAATCCAAGGCTCTGAGTCTTCCTACAAGCAAGACTTCGTTTCAGGTAAGGGCAGTCACTTTTCTGCTCAAATGAACTACTTTGTTCACGAAGATCACACGTTTCTCATCTTAACTGACAAGCATTGGATGTTAGAGGACCAGTGCATTGTATCAGTTTCAGAAGCAGATTTGGACTACATATGGTCCGTATGTGTAGGAAACACCGTTCTTTTGTTCTGGGCACACTCAGATTGCCTGCTGTATAAGAGACTCTACAAAGGAAGAGCGTGCTTCTCGCTCTAAAGCAGAGTGTGATCCATGGATGAGAACTATGCTGTGTGTTTCGCTTCAGAAATGGAGTTAAATCCCAGGCTCTGTGTCTTCCTACAAGCAAGACTTCGTTTCAGGTAAGGAGAGTCACGTTTCAGCTCAAACGAACTACATCGTTCACTGAGCTCACACATTTCTCATCTTAACAGACAAGCATAGGATGTTAGAGGACCAGTGCTTTGTATCAGTTTAAGAAGCAGAGTTGGACTAGATATGGTCCGTATGTGTAGGAAACACCGTTCTTTTGTTCTCAGCACACTCACGTTTCCTGCTGTCTTAGAGACTCTAGAAAGCAAGAGCGTGCTTCTTGTTCTAAAGCAGAGTGTGATCAATGGATGATTACACTGATGTGTGTTTCACTTCAGAAATGGAGTTAAATCTCAGGCTCTGAGTCTTCCTACAAGCAAGACTTCATTTCAGGTAAGTGCAGTCACTTTTATGCCCAAACAACCTACATCGTTAACGAAGATCACAGGATTCACATCTTAACTGACAAGCATTGGATGTTAGAGGGTCAGTGCATTGTATCAGTTTCAAAAGCAGATTTGGACTACATATGGTCCCTATGTGTAGGAAACACCGTTCTTTTGTTCTGGGCACACTCAGATTTCCTGCTATATTAGAGACTCTAAAAGCAAGAGCGTGCTTCTAGCTCTAAAGCAGAGTGTGATCCATGGATGAGAACTTTGCTGTGTGTTTCTCTTAAGAAATGGAGTTAAATCCCAGGCTCTGTGTCTTACTACAACAAGATATCGTTTCAGGTAAGGGCAGTCACTTTTCAGTTCAAAGGAACTACATCATTCACAAAGCTCACACGTTTCTCATCTTAACTGACAAGCATTGGATGTTAGAGGACCAGTGCTTTGTATCAGTTTCAGAAGCAGAGTTGAACTAGATATGGTCCATATGTGTAGGAAACACCGTTCTTTTGTTCTCAGCACACACATGTTTCCTGCTGTCTTAGAGACTCTAGAAAGCAAGAGCGTGCTTCTTGTTCTAAAGCAGAGTGTGATCAATGGATGATTACACTGCTGTATGTTTCACTTCAGAAATGGAGTTAAATCCCAGGCTCTGAGTCTTCCTACAAGCAAGACTTCGATTCAGGTAAAGGCAGTCACTTTTCAGCTCAAACGAACTACATCGTTCACTGAGCTCACACATTTCTCATCTTAACAGACAAGCATTGGAAGTTAGAAGACCAGTGCTTTGTATCAGTTTAAGAAGCAGAGTTGGACTACATATGGTCCGTATATGTAGCAAACACCGTTCTTTTGTTCTGGGCACACTCACGTTTCCTGCTGTCTTAGGGACTCTAGAAAGCAAGAGAGAGCTTCTTGTTCTAAAGCAGAGTGTTATCAATGGATGAGAACACTGCTGTGTGTTTCACTTCAGAAATGGAGTTAAATCGCAGGCTCTGAGTCTTCCTAGAAGCAAGACTTCATTTCAGGTAAGGGCAGTCACTTTTATGCTCAAACGAACTACATCGTTCACGAAGCTCACACGTTTCTCATCTTAACTGACAAGCATTGGATGTTAGAGGGTCAGTGCTTTGTATCAGTTTCAGAAGCAGATTTGGACTACTTATGGTCTGTATATGTAGGAAACACCATTCTTTTGTTCTGGGCACACTCAGATTACCTGCTATATTAGAGACTGTAAAAGCAAGAGCATGCTTCTCGCTCTAAAGCAGAGTGTGATCCATGGATGAGAACTATGCTGTGTGTTTCCCTTCAGAAATGGAGTTAAATCCCAGGCTCTGTGTCTTCCTACAAGCAAGAATTCTTTTCAGGTAAGGGCAGTAACTTTTCAGTTCAAAGGAACTACATCATTCACAAAGCTCACATGTATCCCATCTTAAATGACATGCATTGGATGTTAGAGGACCAGTGCTTTGTATGAGTTTCAGAAGCAGAGTTGGACTAGATATGGTCCGTATGTGTAGGAAACACCGTTCTTTTGTTCTCAGCACACTCACGTTTCCTGCTGCCTTAGAGACTCTAGAAAGCAAGAGCGTGCTTCTCGCTCTAAAGCAGAGTGTTATCCATGGGTGAGACCTATGCTGTGTGTTTCCCTTCAGAAATGGAGTTAAATCCCAATCTCTGTGTCTTCCTACAAGCAAGACTTCGTTTCAGGTAAGGAGAGTCACTTTTCAGCTCAAACGAACTACATCGTTCACTGAGCTCACACATTTCTCATCTTAACAGACAAGCATTGGATGTTAGAGGACCAGTGCTTTGTATCAGTTTAAGAAGCAGAGTTGGACTAGATATGGTCTGTATGTGTAGGAAACACTGTTCTTTGTTCTGGGCACAATCAGATTTCCTGCTGTATTAGAGACTCTAGAAATCAAGAGCGTGCTTCTTGCTGTAAAGCAGAGTGTTATCCATGGGTGAGAACTATGCTGTGTGTTTCCCTTCAGAAATGGAGTTAAATCCCAATCTCTGTGTCTTCCTACAAGCAAGACTTCGTTTCAGGTAACGGCAGTCACTTTTCAGCTCAAACGAACTACATCGTTCACTGAGCTCCCACATTTTTCATCTTAACAGACAAGCATTGGATGTTAGAGGACCAGTGCTTTGTATCAGTTTAAGAAGGAGAGTTGGACTAGATATGGTCCGTATGTGTAGGAAACACCTTTCTTTTGTTCTCAGCACACTCACGTTTCCTGCTGTCTTAGAGACTCTAGAAAGCAAGAGCGTGCTTCTTGTTCTAAAGCAGAGTGTCATCAATGGATGAGAACACTGCTGTGTGTTTCACTTCAGAAATGGAGTTAAATACCAGGCTCTGAGTCTTCCTACAAGCAAGACTTGTTTCAGGTAAGGGCAGTCAATTTTCTGCTTAAACGAACTACATCGTTCACGAAGATCACACGTTTCTCATCTTAACTGACAAGCATTGGATGTTAGAGGACCAGTGAATTGTATCAGTTTCAGAAGCAGATTTGGACTACATATGGTCCGCATATGTAGGATACACCGTTCTTTTGTTGTGGGCACACGCAGATTGCCTGCTTTATTAGAGACTCTAGAAATCAAGAGCGTGCTTCTCGCGCAAAAGCAGAGTGTGATCCATGGATGAGAACTCTGCTGTGTGTTTCCCTTCAGAGATGGAGTTAAATCCCAGGCTCTGTGTCTTACTACAAGCAAGACTTCATTACAGGTAAGGGCAGTCACTTTTCAGTTCAAAGGAACTACATCATTCTCAAAGCTCACACGTTTCTCATCTTAACTGACAAGCATTGGATGTTAGAGGACCAGTGCTTTGTGTCAGTTTCAGAAACAGATTTGGACTAGATATGGTCCGTATGTGTAGGAAACACCGTTCTTTTCTTCTGGGCACAATCAGATTTCCTGCTGTATTAGAAAATCTAGAAAGCAAGAGCATGCTTCTCGCTCTAAAGCAGAGTATGATCCATGGATGAGAACTCTGCTGTATGTTTCCCTACAGAGATGGAGTTAAATCCCAATCTCTGTGTCTTCCTTCAAGCAAGACTTCGTTTCAGGTAAGGAGAGTCACTTTTCAGCTCAAACGAACTATATCGTTCACTGAGCTCACACATTTCTCATCTTAACAGACAAGCATTGGATGTTAGATGGTCAGTGCATTGTATCAGTTTCAGAAGCAGATTTGGACTACATATGGTCCCTATGTGTAGGAAACACCGTTCTTTTGTTCTGGGCACACTCAGATTTCCTGCTATATTAGAGACTCTAAAAGCAAGAGCGTGCTTCTAGCTCTAAAGCAGAGTGTGATCCATGGATGAGAACTTTGCTGTGTGTTTCTCTTAAGAAATGGAGTTAAATCCCAGGCTCTGTGTCTTACTACAACATGACTTCGTTTCAGGTAAGGGCAGTCACTTTTCAGTTCAAAGGAACTACATCATTCACAAAGCTCACACGTTTCTCATCTTAACTGACAAGCATTGGATCTTAGAGGACCAGTGCTTTGTATCAGTTTCAGAAGCAGAGTTGAAATAGATTTGGTCCGTATGTGTAGGAAACACCGTTCTTTAGTTCTCAGCACACACATGTTTCCTGCTGTCTTAGAGACTCTACAAAGCAAGAGCGTGCTTCTTGTTCTAAAGCAGAGTGTGATCAATGGATGATTACACTGCTGTGTGTTTCACTTCAGAAATGGAGTTAAATCCCAGGCTCTGAGTCTTCCTACAAGCAAGACTTCGATTCAGGTAAAGGCAGTCACTTTTCTGCTCAAACGAACTTCATCGTTCATGGACCTCACACGTTTCTCATCTTAACAGACAAGCATTGGATGTTAGAGGGTCAGTGCTTTGTATCAGTTTCAGAAGCAGATTTGGACTACTTATGGTCTGCATATGTAGGAAACACCGGTCTTTTGTTCTGGGCACACTCATATTACCTGCTATATTAGAGAATCTAAAAGCAAGAGCATGCTTCTCGCTCTAAAGCAGAGTGTGATCCATGGATGAGAACTATGCTGTGTGTTTCCCTTCAGAAATGGAGTTAAATCCCAGGCTCTGTGTCTTCCTACAAGCAAGACTTCGTTTCAGTTAAGGGCAGTCACTTTTCTGCTCAAAGGAACTACATCATTCACAAAGCTCACACGTTTCTCATCTTAACTGACAAACATTGGATGTTAGAGGACGAGTGCTTTGTATCAGTTTCAGAAGCAGATTTGGACTGGATATGGTCCATATGTGTAGGAAACACCGTTCTATTGTTTTGGGCCCACTCAGATTTCCTGCTGTCTTAGAGACTCTAGAAAGCAAGAGTGTGCTTCTCACTCTAACCAGAGTGTGATCCATGGATGAATACTATGCTGTGTGTTTCCCTTCAGAAATGGAGTTAAATCCCAGGCTCTGTGTCTTCCTACAAGCAAAACTTCGTTTCAGTTAAGGCAGTCACTGTTCAGTTCAAAGGAACTACATCAGTCACAAAGCTCACACGTTTCTCATCTTAACTGACAAACATTGGATGTTAGAGGACCAGTGCTTTGTATCTCTTTCAGAAGCAGAGTTGGACTAGATATGGTCCCTATGTGTAGGAAACACCGTTCTTTTGTTCTCAGCACACTCACGTTTCCTGCTGTCTTAGAGACTCTAGAAAGCAAGAGCGTGCTTCTTGTTCTAAAGCAGAGTGTGATCAATGGATGAGAACACTGCTGTGTGTTTCAATTCAGAAATGGAGTTAAATCTCAGGCTCTGAGTCTTCCTACAAGCAAGACTTCATTTAAGGTAAGGGCAGTCACTTTTCTGCTCAAAAGAACTACATCATTCACGAAGCTCACACGTTTCCCATCTTAACTGACAAACATTGGATGTTAGAGGACCAGTGCCTTGTGTGAGTTTTAGAAGCAGATTTGGACTAGATATGGTCGGTATGTGTAGGAAATACCGTTCTTTTGTTCTCTGCACACTCACATTTCCTGCTCTATTAGAGACTCTAGAAAGCAAGAGCGTGCTTGTCGCTCCAAAGCAGATTTTGATCCATGGATTAGAACTATGCTGTGTGTTTCCCTTTAGAAATGGAGTAAAATCCCAATCTCTGTGTCTTCCTACAAGCAAGACTTCGTTTCAGGTAAGGGCAGTCACTTTTCAGCTCAAACAAACTACATCGTTCACTGAGCTCACACATTTCTCATCTTAACAGACAAGCATTGGATGTTAGAGGACCAGTGCTTTGTATTAGTTTCAGAAGAAGAGTTGAACTAGATATGGTCCGTACATGTAGGAAAAACCGTTCTTTTGTTCTCAGCACACTCACGTTTCCTGCTCTCTTAGGGACTCTAGAAAGCAAGAGCGTGCTTCTTGTTCTAAAGCAGAGTGTTATCAATGGATGAGAACACTGCTGTGTGTTTCACTTCAGAAATGGAGTTAAATCGCAGGATCTGAGTCTTCCAAGAAGCAAGACTTCATTTCAGGTAAGGGCAGTCACTTTTCTGCTCAAACGAACTACATCGTTCACGAAGCTCACACGTTTCTCATCTTAACTGACAAGCATTGGATGTTAGAGGGTCAGTGCTTTGTATCAGTTTCAGAAGCAGATTTGGACTACTTTTGGTCTGTATATGTAGGAAACACCATTCTTTTGTTCTGGTCACACTCAGATTACCTGTAATATTAGAGACTGTAAAAACAAGAGCATGCTTCTCGCTCTAAAGCAGAGTGTGATCCATGGTTGAGAACTATGCTGTGTGTTTCCCTTCAGAAATGGAGTTAAATCCCAGGCTCTGTGTCTTCCTACAAGCAAGACTTCTTTTCAGGTAAGGGCAGTCACTTTTCAGTTCAAAGAAACTACATCATTCACAAAGCTCACATGTTTCCCATCTTAACTGACAAGCATTGGATGTTAGAGGACCAGTGCTTTGTATGAGTTTAGAAGCAGAGTTGGACTAGATATGGTCCGTATGTGTAGGAAACACCGTTCTTTTGTTCTCAGCACACTCACGTTTCCTGCTGCCTTAGAGACTCTAGAAAGCAAGAACGTGCTTCTCGCTCTAAAGCAGATTGTGATCCATGGATGAGAACTATGCTGTGTGTTTCCCTTCAGAAATGGAGTTAAATCCCAATCTCTGTGTCTTCCTACAAGCAACACTTCGTTTCAGGTAAGGGCAGTCACTTTTCAGCTCAAATGAACTACATCGTTCACTGAGCTCACACATTTCTCATCTTAACAGACAAGCATTGGATGTTAGAGGACCAGTGCTTTGTATCAGTTTCAGAAGCAGAGTTGGACTGGATATGGTCCGTATGTGTAGGAAACACCGTTCTTTTGTTCTCAGCATACTCACGTTTCCTGCTGTCTTAGAGAATCTAGAAAGCAAGAGCATGCTTCTTGTTCTTAAGAAGAGTGTCATCAATGGATGAGAACACTGCTGTGTGTTTCACTTCAGAAATGGAGTTAAATCCCAGGCTCTGAGTCTTCCTACAAGCAAGACTTCATTTCAGGTAAGGGCAGTCAGTTTTCTGCTCAAACGAACTACATCGCTAACGAAGATCACACGATTCTCATCTTAACTGACAAGCATTGGATGTTAGAGGGTCAGTGCATTGTATCAGTATCAGAAGCAGATTTGGACTACATATGGTCCGTATATGTAGGAAACACCGTTCTTTTGTTCTGGGCACGTTCAGATTTCCTGCTATATTAGAGAATCTAATAGCAAGAGCGTGCTTCTCGCTCTAAAGCAGAGTGTGATCCATGGATGAGAACTTGGCTGTGTGTTTCAATTAAGAAATGGAGTTAAATCGCAGGCTCTGTGTCTTACTACAAGCAAGACTTCTTTTCAGGTAAGGGCAGTCACTTTTCAGTTCAAAGGAACTACATCATTCACAAAGCTCACAGGTTTCTCATCTTAACTGACAAGCATTGGATGTTAGAGGACCAGTGCTTTGTATCAGTTTCAGAAGCAGAGTTGAACTAGATATGGTCCGTATGTGTAAGAAACACCGTTCTTTTGTTCTCAGCACACACACGTTTCCTGCTGTCTTAGAGACTCTAGAAAGCAAGAGCGTGCTTCTTGTTCTAAAGCATAGTGTGATCAATTGATGATTACACTGCTGTGTTTCACTTCAGAAATGGAGTTAAATCCCAGGCTCTGAGTCTTCCTACAAGCAAGACTTCGATTCAGGTAAGGGCAGTCACTTTTCTGCTCAAACGAACTACATCGTTCACGAAGCTCACACGTTTCTCATCTTAACTGACAAGCATTGGATGTTAGAGGGTCAGTGCTTTGTATCAGTTTCAGAAGCAGATTTGGACTACTTATGGTCTGTATATGTAGTAAACACCGTTCTTTAGTTCTGGGCACACTCATATTACCTGCTATATTAGAGACGATAAAAGCAAGTGCATGCTTGTCGGTCTAAAGCAGAGTGTGATCCATGGATGAGAACTATGCTGTGTGTTTCCCTTCAGAAATGGAGTTAAATCCCAGGCTCTGTGTCTTCCTACAAGCAAGACTTCGTTTCAGGTAAGGGCAGTCACTTTTCAGTTCAAAGGAACTACATCATTCACAAAGTGCACACATTTCTCATCTTAACTGACAAACATTGGATGTTAGAGGACCAGTGCTTTGTATCAGTTTCAAAAGCAGAGTTGGACTAGATATGGTCTGTATGTGTAGGAAACACCGTTCTTTTGTTCTCAGCACACTCACGTTTCCTGCTGTCTTAGAGACTCTAGAAAGCAAGAGCGTGCTTCTTGTTCTAAAGCAGAGTGTGTTCAATGGATGAGAACACTGCTGTGTGTTTCACTTCAGAAATGGAGTTAAATCCCAGGCTCTGAGTCTTCCTACAAGCAAGACTTCGATTCAGGTAAAGGCAGTCACTTTTCTGCTCAAATGAACTTCATCGTTCATGGACCTCACACGTTTCTCATCTTAACAGACAAGCATTGGATGTTAGAGGGTCAGTGCTTTGTATCAGTTTCAGAAGCAGATTTGGACTACTTATGGTCTGCATATGTAGGAAACACCGGTCTTTTGTTCTGGGCACACTCATATTACCTGCTATATTAGAGAATCTAAAAGCAAGAGCATGCTTCTCGCTCTAAAGCAGAGTGTGATCCATGGATGAGAACTCTGCTGTGTGTTTCCCTTCAGAAATGGAGTTAAATCCCAGGCTCTGTGTCTTCCTACAAGCAAGACTTCGTTTCAGTTAAGGGCAGTCACTTTTCTGCTCAAAGGAACTACATCATTCACAAAGCTCACACGTTTCTCATCTTAACTGACAAACATTGGATGTTAGAGGACGAGTGCTTTGTATCAGTTTCAGAAGCAGATTTGGACTGGATATGGTCCATATGTGTAGGAAACACCGTTCTATTGTTTTGGGCCCACTCAGATTTCCTGCTGTCTTAGAGACTCTAGAAAGCAAGAGTGTGCTTCTCACTCTAACCAGAGTGTGATCCATGGATGAATACTATGCTGTGTGTTTCCCTTCAGAAATGGAGTTAAATCCCAGGCTCTGTGTCTTCCTACAAGCAAAACTTCGTTTCAGTTAAGGCAGTCACTGTTCAGTTCAAAGGAACTACATCAGTCACAAAGCTCACACGTTTCTCATCTTAACTGACAAACATTGGATGTTAGAGGACCAGTGCTTTGTATCTGTTTCAGAAGCAGAGTTGGACTAGATATGGTCCCTATGTGTAGGAAACACCGTTCTTTTGTTCTCAGCACACTCACGTTTCCTGCTGTCTTAGAGACTCTAGAAAGCAAGAGCGTGCTTCTTGTTCTAAAGCAGAGTGTGATCAATGGATGAGAACACTGCTGTGTGTTTCAATTCAGAAATGGAGTTAAATCTCAGGCTCTGAGTCTTCCTACAAGCAAGACTTCATTTAAGGTAAGGGCAGTCACTTTTCTGCTCAAACGAACTACATCATTCACGAAGCTCACACGTTTCCCATCTTAACTGACAAACATTGGATGTTAGAGGACCAGTGCCTTGTGTGAGTTTTAGAAGCAGATTTGGACTAGATATGGTCGGTATGTGTAGGAAATACCGTTCTTTTGTTCTCTGCACACTCACATTTCCTGCTCTATTAGAGACTCTAGAAAGCAAGAGCGTGCTTGTCGCTCCAAAGCAGATTTTGTTCCATGGATTAGAACTATGCTGTGTGTTTCCCTTTAGAAATGGAGTAAAATCCCAATCTCTGTGTCTTCCTACAAGCAAGACTTCGTTTCAGGTAAGGGCAGTCACTTTTCAGCTCAAACGAACTACATCGTTCACTGAGCTCACACATTTCTCCTCTTAACAGACAAGCATTGGATGTTAGAGGACCAGTGCTTTGTATTAGTTTCAGAAGAAGAGTTGAACTAGATATGGTCCGTACATGTAGGAAAAACCGTTCTTTTGTTCTCAGCACACTCACGTTTCCTGCTCTCTTAGGGACTCTAGAAAGCAAGAGCGTGCTTCTTGTTCTAAAGCAGAGTGTTATCAATGGATGAGAACACTGCTGTGTGTTTCACTTCAGAAATGGAGTTAAATCGCAGGATCTGAGTCTTCCAAGAAGCAAGACTTCATTTCAGGTAAGGGCAGTCACTTTTCTGCTCAAACGAACTACATCGTTCACGAAGCTCACACGTTTCTCATCTTAACTGACAAGCATTGGATGTTAGAGGGTCAGTGCTTTGTATCAGTTTCAGAAGCAGATTTGGACTACTTTTGGTCTGTATATGTAGGAAACACCATTCTTTTGTTCTGGTCACACTCAGTTTACCTGTAATATTAGAGATTGTAAAAACAAGAGCATGCTTCTCGCTCTAAAGCAGAGTGTGATCCATGGTTGAGAACTATGCTGTGTGTTTCCCTTCAGAAATGGAGTTAAATCCCAGGCTCTGTGTCTTCCTACAAGCAAGACTTCTTTTCAGGTAAGGGCAGTCACTTTTCAGTTCAAAGAAACTACATCATTCACAAAGCTCACATGTTTCCCATCTTAACTGACAAGCATTGGATGTTAGAGGACCAGTGCTTTGTATGAGTTTCAGAAGCAGAGTTGGACTAGATATGGTCCGTATGTGTAGGAAACACCGTTCTTTTGTTCTCAGCACACTCACGTTTCCTGCTGCCTTAGAGACTCTAGAAAGCAAGAACGTGCTTCTCGCTCTAAAGCAGATTGTGATCCATGGATGAGAACTATGCTGTGTGTTTCCCTTCAGAAATGGAGTTAAATCCCAATCTCTGTGTCTTCCTACAAGCAACACTTCGTTTCAGGTAAGGGCAGTCACTTTTCAGCTCAAATGAACTACATCGTTCACTGAGCTCACACATTTCTCATCTTAACAGACAAGCATTGGATGTTAGAGGACCAGTGCTTTGTATCAGTTTCAGAAGCAGAGTTGGACTGGATATGGTCCGTATGTGTAGGAAACACCGTTCTTTTGTTCTCAGCATACTCACGTTTCCTGCTGTCTTAGAGAATCTAGAAAGCAAGAGCGTGCTTCTTGTTCTTAAGAAGAGTGTCATCAATGGATGAGAACACTGCTGTGTGTTTCACTTCAGAAATGGAGTTAAATCCCAGGCTCTGAGTCTTCCTACAAGCAAGACTTCATTTCAGGTAAGGGCAGTCAGTTTTCTGCTCAAACGAACTACATCGCTAACGAAGATCACACGATTCTCATCTTAACTGACAAGCATTGGATGTTAGAGGGTCAGTGCATTGTATCAGTATCAGAAGCAGATTTGGACTACATATGGTCCGTATATGTAGGAAACACCGTTCTTTTGTTCTGGGCACGTTCAGATTTCCTGCTATATTAGAGAATCTAATAGCAAGAGCGTGCTTCTCGCTCTAAAGCAGAGTGTGATCCATGGATGAGAACTTGGCTGTGTGTTTCAATTAAGAAATGGAGTTAAATCGCAGGCTCTGTGTCTTACTACAAGCAAGACTTCGTTTCAGGTAAGGGCAGTCACTTTTCAGTTCAAAGGAACTACATCATTCACAAAGCTCACAGGTTTCTCATCTTAACTGACAAGCATTGGATGTTAGAGGACCAGTGCTTTGTATCAGTTTCAGAAGCAGAGTTGAACTAGATATGGTCCGTATGTGTAAGAAACACCGTTCTTTTGTTCTCAGCACACACATGTTTCCTGCTGTCTTAGAGACTCTAGAAAGCAAGAGCGTGCTTCTTGTTCTAAAGCATAGTGTGATCAATTGATGAGTACACTGCTGTGTTTCACTTCAGAAATGGAGTTAAATCCCAGGCTCTGAGTCTTCCTACAAGCAAGACTTCGATTCAGGTAAGGGCAGTCACTTTTCTGCTCAAACGAACTACATCGTTCACGAAGCTCACACGTTTCTCATCTTAACTGACAAGCATTGGATGTTAGAGGGTCAGTGCTTTGTATCAGTTTCAGAAGCAGATTTGGACTACTTATGGTCTGTATATGTAGTAAACACCGTTCTTTAGTTCTGGGCACACTCATATTACCTGCTATATTAGAGACGATAAAAGCAAGTGCATGCTTGTCGGTCTAAAGCAGAGTGTGATCCATGGATGAGAACTATGCTGTGTGTTTCCCTTTAGAAATGGAGTTAAATCCCAGGCTCTGTGTCTTCCTACAAGCAAGACTTCGTTTCAGGTAAGGGCAGTCACTTTTCAGTTCAAAGGAACTACATCATTCACAAAGTGCACACATTTCTCATCTTAACTGACAAACATTGGATGTTAGAGGACCAGTGCTTTGTATCAGTTTAAGAAGCAGATTTGGACTAGATATGGTCTGTATGTGTAGGAAACACCGTTCTTTTGTTCTCAGCACACTCACGTTTCCTGCTGTCTTAGAGACTCTAGAAAGCAAGAGCGTGCTTCTTGTTCTAAAGCAGAGTGTGTTCAATGGATAAGAACACTGCTGTGTGTTTCAATTCAGAAATGGAGTTAAATCCCAGGCTCTGAGTCTTCCTACAAGCAAGACCTCGTTTAAGGTAAGGGCAGTCACTTTTCTGCTCAAACAAACTACATCGTTCATGAAGCTCACACGTTTCCCATCTTCACTGACAAGCATTGGATGTTAGAGGACCAGTGCTTTGTATCAGTTTCAGAAGCAGAGTTGAACTAGATATGGTCCGTATGTGTAGGAAACACCGTTCTTTTGTTCTCAGCAAAATCAGTTTCCTGCTGTCTTAGAGACTCTAGAAAGCAAGAGCGTGCTTCTTGTTATAAAGCAGAGTGTGATCAATGGATGATTACTCTGCTGTGTGTTTTACTTCAGAAATGGAGTTAAATCCCAGGCTCTGAGTCTTCCTACAGGCAAGACTTCAATTCAGGTAAGGGCAGTCACTTTTCTGCTCAAACGAACTACATCGTTCACTGAGCTCACACATTTCTCATCTTAACAGACAAGCATAGGATGTTAGAGGACCAGTGCTTTGTATCAGTTTAAGAAGCAGAGTTGGACTAGATATGGTCCTTATGTGTAGGAAACACCGTTCTTTTGTTCTCAGCACACTCACGTTTCCTGCTGTCTTAGAGACTCTAGAAAGCAAGAGTATGCTTCTCGTTCTAAAGCAGAGTGTGATCCATGGATGAAAACTATGCTGTGTGTTTCACTTCAGAAAAGGAGTTAAATCCCAGGCTCTGAGTGTCCCTACAAGCAAGACTTCATTTCAGGTAAGGGCAGTCACTTTTCTGCTCAAACGAACTACATCTTTCACGAAGCACACACGTTTCTCATCTTAACTGACAAGCATTGGATGTTAGAGGACCAGTGCATTCTATGTGTTTCAGAAGATGTTTTGGACTACATATAGTCCGTATGTGTAGGAAACACCGTTCTTTTGTTTTGGGCACACTCACTTTTCCTGCTGTCTTAGAGACTCTAGAAAGCAAGAGCGTGCTTCTCGCTCTAAAGCAGGGTGTGATCCACGGATGAGAACTATGCTGTTTGTTTGCCTTCAGAAATGGAGTTAAATCCCAGGCTCTGAGTCTTCCTACAAGCAAGACTTCACTTCAGCTAAGGGAGTCTCTTTTCTGCTCAAACGAACTACATCTTTCATGAAGATCACACGTTTCCCATCTAAACTGACAAGCATTGGATGTTAGAGGGTCAGTGCTTTGTATGTATCAGTTTCAGAAGCAGATTTGGACTAGATACGGTCCGTATGTGTAGGAAACTCCGTTCTTTTGTTCTCAGCAAAATCACGTTTCCTCCTGTATTAGAGACTCTAAAAAGCAAGAGCATGCTTCTTATTCTAAAGCAGAGTATGATCAATGGATGAGAACACTGGTGTGTGTTTCAATTCAGAAATGGAATTAAATCCCAGGCTCTGAGTCTTCGTACAAGCAAGAATTCGTTTAAGGTAAGGGCAGTCACTTTTTTGCTCAAACGAACTTCATCGTTCATGAAGCTCACACGTTTCCCATCTTAACTTACAAGAATTGGATGTTAGAGGACCAGTGCTTTGTATCAGTTTCAGAAGATGAGTTGGACTAGATATGGTCCGTATGTGTAGGAAACACTGTTCTTTTGTTCTCAGCACACTCACGTTTCTTGCTGTCTTAGAGACTATAGAAAGCAAGAGCTTGCTTCTCGCTCTAAAGCAGAGTGTGATCCATGGATGAGAACTATGCTGTGTGTTTGCCTTCAGAAATGGAGTTAAATCCCAGGCTCTGAGTCTAGTACAAGCCAGACTTTCTTTCAGGTAAGGACAGTAACTTTTCTGCTCAAACGAACTACATCATTCACAGAGCTCACACCTTACTCATCTTAACAGACAAGCATTGGATGTTAGAGGACCAGTGCTTTGTATCAGTTTCAGAAGCAGAGTTGGACTATATAATGTCCGTATGTGTAGGAATCTCCGTTCTTTTGTTCTCAGCAAAATCACGTTTCCTGCTGTCTTAGAGACTCTAGAAAGCAAGAGTATGCTTCTTGTTCTAAAGCAGAGTGTGATCAATGGATGATTACATGGCTGTGTGTTTTACTTCAGAAATGGAGAAAAATCCCAGGCTCTGAGTCTTCCTACAAGTAAGACTTCAATTCAGGTAAGGGCAGTCATTTTTCTGCTCAAACGAACTACATCGTTCATGAAGCTCACACGTTTCCCATCTTAATGGACAAGCATTGGATGTTAGTGGGTCAGTGCTTTGTATCAGTTTCAGAAGCAGAGTTGGACTAGATATGGTCCGTATATGTAGGAAACACCGTTCTTTTGTTCTCAGCACACACACGTTTCCTGCTGTCTTAGAGAATGTAGAAAGCAAGAGCGTGCTTCTTGTTCTAAAGCAGAGTGTCATCAATGGATGAGAACACTGCTGTGTGTTTCACTTCAGAAATGGAGTTTAATCCCAGGCTCTGAGTCTTCCTACAAGCAAGACTTCGTTTAAGGTAAGGGCAGTCACTTTTCTGCTCAAACGAACTACATCGTTCATGAAGCTCACACGTTTCCCATCTTAAATGACAAGCATTGGATGTTAGAGGACCACTGCTTTGTATCAGTTTCAGAAGCAGATTTGGACTAGATATGGTCCGTATATGTAGGATACACCGTTCTTTTGTTCTGGGCACACTCAGATTTCCTGCTATATTAGAGACTCTAAAAGCAAGAGCGTGCTTCTCGCTCTAAAGCAGAGTGTGATCCATGGCTGAGAACTATGCTGTGTGTTTCTCTTAGGAAATGGAGTTAAATCCCAGGCTCTGTGTCTTACTACAAGCAAGACTTCGTTTCAGGTAAGGGCAGTCACTTTTCAGTTCAAAGGAACTACATCATTCACAAAGCTCACAGGTTTCTCATCTTAACTGACAAGCATTGGATGTCAGAGGACCAGTGCTTTGTATCAGTTTCAGAAGCAGAGTTGAACTAGATATGGTCAATATGTGTAGGAAACACCGTTCTTTTGTTCTCAGCAAAATCACGTTTCCTGCTGCCTTAGAGACTCTAGAAAGCAAGAGCGTGCTTCTTGTTATAAAGCAGAGTGTGATCAATGGATGATTACACTGCTGTGTTTTACTTCAGAAATGGAGTTAAATCCCAGGCTCTTAGTCTTCCTACAGGCAAGACTTCAATTCAGGTAAGGGCAGTCACTTTTCTGCTCAAACAAACTACATCGTTCATGAAGCTCACATGTTTCTCATCTTAACAGACAAGCATTGGATGTTAGAGGATCAGTGCTTTGTATCAGTTTAAGAAGCAGATTTGGACTAGATATGGTCCATATGTGTAGGAAACACCGTTCTTTTGTTCTCAGCAAAATCACGTTTCCTGGTGTCTTAGAGACTCTAGAAAGCAAGAGCGTGCTTCTCATTCTAAAGCAGAGTGTGATCCTTGGATGAAAACTATGCTGTGTGTTTCACTTCAGAAAAGGAGTTAAATCCAGGCTCTAAGTCTCCCTACAAGCAAGACTTCGTTTCAGGTAAGGGCAGTCTCTTCTCTGCTCAAACGAACAACATCTTTCACGAAGCACACACGTTTCTCATCTTAACTGACAAGCATTGGATGTTAGAGGACCAGTGCATTCTATCTGTTTCAGAAGAAGTTTTGGACTACATATAGTCCATATGTGTAGGAAACACCGTTCTTTTGTTCTGGGCACACTCACGTTTCCTGCTGTCTTAGAGACTCTAGAAAGCAAGAGCGTGCTTCTCGCTCTAAAGCAGAGTGTGATCCATGGATGAGAACTATGCTGTGTGTTTGCCATTAGAAATGGAGTTAAATCCCAGGCTCTGAGTCTTCCTACAAGCAAGACTTCGTTTCAGGTAAGGACAGTCACTTTTCTGCTCAAACGAACTACATCGTTCACAGAGCTCACACGTTTCTCATCTTAACTGACAAGCATTGGATGTTAGAGGGTCAATGCTTTATATCAGTTTCAGAAGCAGATTTGGACTGGATATGGTCCATATGTGTAGGAAACACTGTTCTTTTGTTCTGGGCACACTCAAATTTCCTGCTGTCTTAGAGACTCTAGTAAGCAAAAGTGTGCTTCTCGCTCTAACCACAGTGTGATCCATGGACGAATACTATGCTGTGTGTTTCCCTTCAGAAATGGAGTTAAATCCCTGGCTCTGTGTCTTCCTACAAGCAAGACTTCGTTTCAGGTAAGGGTAGTCACTTTTCAGTTCAAAGGAACTACATCATTCACAAAGCTCATACGTTTCTCATCTTAACTGACAAACATTGGATGTTAGAGGACCAGTGCTTTGTATCAGATTCAGAAGCAGAGTTAGACTAGATATGGTCCGTATGTGTAGGAAACACCGTTCTTTTGTTCTCAGCACACTCACGTTTCCTGCTGTCTTAGAGACTCTAGAAAGCAAGATCGTGCTTATTGTTCTAAAGGAGAGTTTGATCAATGGATGAGAACACTGCTTTGTGTTTCAATTCAGAAATGGAGTTAAATCCCAGGCTCTGAGTCTTCCTAAAAGCAAGACTTCGTTTCATGTAAGGGCAGTCACTTTTCAGCTCAAATGAACTATATCGTTCACTGAGCTCAACACATTTTCCATCTTAACAGACAAGCATTGGATGTTAGAGGACCAGTGCTTTGTATCAGTTTCAGAAGCAGTGTTGGACTATATAATGTCCGTATGTGTAGGAAACACCGTTCTTTTGTTCTCAGCAAAATCACGTTTCCTGCTGTCTCAGAGACTCTAGAAAGCAAGAGTGTGCTTCTTGTTCTAAAGCAGAGTGTGATCAATGGATGATTACACTGCTGTGTGTTTTACTTCAGAAATGGAGTTAAATACCAATCTCTGTGTCTTCCTACAAGCAAGACTTCGTTTCAGGTAAGGGCAGTCACTTTTCAGCTCAAACGAACTACATCGTTCACTGAGCTCACACATTTCTCATCTTAACAGACAAGCATTGGAGGTTAGAGGACCAGTGCTTTGTATCAGTTTAAGAAGCAGAGTTGGACTAGATATGGTCCGTATGTGTAGGAAACACCGTTCTTTTGTTCTCAGCAAAATCACGTTTTCTGCTGTCTTAGAGACTCTAGAAAGCAAGAGTGTGCTTCTTGTTCTAAAGCAGAGTGTGATCAATGGATGATTACACTGCTGTGTGTTTTACTTCAGAAATGGAGTTAAATCCCATGCTCTGAGTCTTCCTACAAGTAAGACTTCAATTCAGGTAAGGGCAGTCATTTTTCTGCTCAAACGAACTACATCGTTCATGAAGCTCACACGTTTCAAATCTTAACTGACAAGCATTGGATGTTAGTGGGTCAGTGCTTTGAATCAGTTTCAGAAGCAGAGTTGGACTACATATGGTCCGTATGTGTAGGAAACACCGTTCTTTTGTTCTGGGCACACTCTGATTTCCTGCTATATTAGAGACTCTAGAAAGCAAGAGTGTGCTCCTTGCTCTAAAGCTGAGTGTGATCCATGGATGAGAACTACTCTGTGTGTTTCACTTCAGAAATGGAGTAAAATCCCAGGCTCTGAGTCTTCCTCCAAGCAAGACTTCGTTTCAGGTAATGGCAGTCCCTTTTCTGCTCAAACGAACTACATCGTTCACGAAGCTCACACGTTTCTCATCTTAACTGACAAGCATTGGATGTTAGAGGACCAGTGCTTTGTATCAGCTTCAGAAGCAGAGTTGGACTACATATGGTCCGTATGTGTAGGAAACACTGTTCTTTTGTTCTCAGTAAAATCACGTTTCCTGCTGTCTTAGAGACTCTAGAAAGCAAGAGCGTGCTTCTTGTTCTAAAGCAGAGTGTGATCAATGGATGATTACACTGCTGTGTGTTTTACTTCAGAAATGGAGTTAAATCCCAGGCTCTGAGTCTTCCTACAAGCAAGACTTCAATTCAGGTAAGGGCAGTCACTTTTCTGCTCAAACGAACTACATCTTTCACAGAGCTCACACGTTTCTCATCTTAACAGACAAGCATTGGATGTTAGAGGACCAGTGCTTTGTATCAGTTTCAGAAGCAGATTTGGACTAGATATGGTCCGTATATGTAGGATACACCGTTCTTTTGTTCTGGGCACACTCAGATTTCCTGCTATATTAGAGACTCTAAAAGCAAGAGCGTGCTTCTCGCTCTAAAGCAGAGTGTGATCCATGGCTGAGAACTATGCTGTGTGTTTCTCTTAGGAAATGGAGTTAAATCCCAGGCTCTGTGTCTTACTACAAGCAAGACTTCGTTTCAGGTAAGGGCAGTCACTTTTCAGTTCAAAGGAACTACATCATTCACAAAGCTCACAGGTTTCTCATCTTAACTGACAAGCATTGGATGTCAGAGGACCAGTGCTTTGTATCAGTTTCAGAAGCAGAGTTGAACTAGATATGGTCCATATGTGTAGGAAACACCGTTCTTTTGTTCTCAGCAAAATCACGTTTCCTGCTGCCTTAGAGACTCTAGAAAGCAAGAGCGTGCTTCTTGTTATAAAGCAGAGTGTGATCAATGGATGATTACACTGCTGTGTTTTACTTCAGAAATGGAGTTAAATCCCAGGCTCTTAGTCTTCCTACAGGCAAGACTTCAATTCAGGTAAGGGCAGTCACTTTTCTGCTAAAACAAACTACATCGTTCATGAAGCTCACATGTTTCTCATCTTAACAGACAAGCATTGGATGTTAGAGGATCAGTGCTTTGTATCAGTTTAAGAAGCAGATTTGGACTAGATATGGTCCGTCTGTGTAGGAAACACCGTTCTTTTGTTCTCAGCAAAATCACGTTTCCTGGTGTCTTAGAGACTCTAGAAAGCAAGAGCGTGCTTCTCATTCTAAAGCAGAGTGTGATCCTTGGATGAAAACTATGCTGTGTGTTTCACTTCAGAAAAGGAGTTAAATCCAGGCTCTAAGTCTCCCTACAAGCAAGACTTCGTTTCAGGTAAGGGCAGTCACTTCTCTGCTCAAACGAACAACATCTTTCACGAAGCACACACGTTTCTCATCTTAACTGACAAGCATTGGATGTTAGAGGACCAGTGCATTCTATCTGTTTCAGAAGAAGTTTTGGACTACATATAGTCCATATGTGTAGGAAACACCGTTCTTTTGTTCTGGGCACACTCACGTTTCCTGCTGTCTTAGAGACTCTAGAAAGCAAGAGCGTGCTTCTCGCTCTAAAGCAGAGTGTGATCCATGGATGAGAACTATGCTGTGTGTTTGCCATTAGAAATGGAGTTAAATCCCAGGCTCTGAGTCTTCCTACCAGCAAGACTTCGTTTCAGGTAAGGACAGTCACTTTTCTGCTCAAACGAACTACATCGTTCACAGAGCTCACACGTTTCTCATCTTAACTGACAAGCATTGGATGTTAGAGGGTCAATGCTTTATATCAGTTTCAGAAGCAGATTTGGACTGGATATGGTCCATATGTGTAGGAAACACTGTTCTTTTGTTCTGGGCACACTCAAATTTCCTGCTGTCTTAGAGACTCTAGTAAGCAAAAGTGTGCTTCTCGCTCTAACCACAGTGTGATCCATGGACGAATACTATGCTGTGTGTTTCCCTTCAGAAATGGAGTTAAATCCCTGGCTCTGTGTCTTCCTACAAGCAATACTTCGTTTCAGGTAAGGGTAGTCACTTTTCAGTTCAAAGGAACTACATCATTCACAAAGCTCATACGTTTCTCATCTTAACTGACAAACATTGGATGTTAGAGGACCAGTGCTTTGTATCAGATTCAGAAGCAGAGTTAGACTAGATATGGTCCGTATGTGTAGGAAACACCGTTCTTTTGTTCTCAGCACACTCACGTTTCCTGCTGTCTTAGAGACTCTAGAAAGCAAGATCGTGCTTATTGTTCTAAAGGAGAGTTTGATCAATGGATGAGAACACTGCTTTGTGTTTCAATTCAGAAATGGAGTTAAATCCCAGGCTCTGAGTCTTCCTAAAAGCAAGACTTCGTTTCATGTAAGGGCAGTCACTTTTCAGCTCAAATGAACTATATCGTTCACTGAGCTCAACACATTTTCCATCTTAACAGACAAGCATTGGATGTTAGAGGACCAGTGCTTTGTATCAGTTTCAGAAGCAGTGTTGGACTATATAATGTCCGTATGTGTAGGAAACACCGTTCTTTTGTTCTCAGCAAAATCACGTTTCCTGCTGTCTCAGAGACTCTAGAAAGCAAGAGTGTGCTTCTTGTTCTAAAGCAGAGTGTGATCAATGGATGATTACACTGCTGTGTGTTTTACTTCAGAAATGGAGTTAAATACCAATCTCTGTGTCTTCCTACAAGCAAGACTTCGTTTCAGGTAAGGGCAGTCACTTTTCAGCTCAAACGAACTACATCGTTCACTGAGCTCACACATTTCTCATCTTAACAGACAAGCATTGGAGGTTAGAGGACCAGTGCTTTGTATCAGTTTAAGAAGCAGAGTTGGACTAGATATGGTCCGTATGTGTAGGAAACACCGTTCTTTTGTTCTCAGCAAAATCACGTTTTCTGCTGTCTTAGAGACTCTAGAAAGCAAGAGTGTGCTTCTTGTTCTAAAGCAGAGTGTGATCAATGGATGATTACACTGCTGTGTGTTTTACTTCAGAAATGGAGTTAAATCCCATGCTCTGAGTCTTCCTACAAGTAAGACTTCAATTCAGGTAAGGGCAGTCATTTTTCTGCTCAAACGAACTACATCGTTCATGAAGCTCACACGTTTCAAATCTTAACTGACAAGCATTGGATGTTAGTGGGTCAGTGCTTTGAATCAGTTTCAGAAGCAGAGTTGGACTACATATGGTCCGTATGTGTAGGAAACACCGTTCTTTTGTTCTGGGCACACTCTGATTTCCTGCTATATTAGAGACTCTAGAAAGCAAGAGTGTGCTCCTTGCTCTAAAGCTGAGTGTGATCCATGGATGAGAACTACTCTGTGTGTTTCACTTCAGAAATGGAGTAAAATCCCAGGCTCTGAGTCTTCCTCCAAGCAAGACTTCGTTTCAGGTAATGGCAGTCCCTTTTCTGCTCAAACGAACTACATCGTTCACGAAGCTCACACGTTTCTCATCTTAACTGACAAGCATTGGATGTTAGAGGACCAGTGCTTTGTATCAGCTTCAGAAGCAGAGTTGGACTACATATGGTCCGTATGTGTAGGAAACACTGTTCTTTTGTTCTCAGTAAAATCACGTTTCCTGCTGTCTTAGAGACTCTAGAAAGCAAGAGCGTGCTTCTTGTTCTAAAGCAGAGTGTGATCAATGGATGATTACACTGCTGTGTGTTTTACTTCAGAAATGGAGTTAAATCCCAGGCTCTGAGTCTTCCTACAAGCAAGACTTCAATTCAGGTAAGGGCAGTCACTTTTCTGCTCAAACGAACTACATCTTTCACAGAGCTCACACGTTTCTCATCTTAACAGACAAGCATTGGAGTTAGAGGACCAGTGCTTTGTATCAGTTTCAGAAGCAGATTTGGACTAGATATGGTCCGTATATGTAGGATACACCGTTCTTTTGTTCTGGGCACACTCAGATTTCCTGCTATATTAGAGACTCTAAAAGCAAGAGCGTGCTTCTCGCTCTAAAGCAGAGTGTGATCCATGGCTGAGAACTATGCTGTGTGTTTCTCTTAGGAAATGGAGTTAAATCCCAGGCTCTGTGTCTTACTACAAGCAAGACTTCGTTTCAGGCAAGGGCAGTCACTTTTCAGTTCAAAGGAACTACATCATTCACAAAGCTCACAGGTTTCTCATCTTAACTGACAAGCATTGGATGTCAGAGGACCAGTGCTTTGTATCAGTTTCAGAAGCAGAGTTGAACTAGATATGGTCCATATGTGTAGGAAACACCGTTCTTTTGTTCTCAGCAAAATCACTTTTCCTGCTGCCTTAGAGACTCTAGAAAGCAAGAGCGTGCTTCTTGTTATAAAGCAGAGTGTGATCAATGGATGATTACACTGCTGTGTTTTACTTCAGAAATGGAGTTAAATCCCAGGCTCTTAGTCTTCCTACAGGCAAGACTTCAATTCAGGTAAGGGCAGTCACTTTTCTGCTAAAACAAACTACATCGTTCATGAAGCTCACATGTTTCTCATCTTAACAGACAAGCATTGGATGTTAGAGGATCAGTGCTTTGTATCAGTTTAAGAAGCAGATTTGGACTAGATATGGTCCGTCTGTGTAGGAAACACCGTTCTTTTGTTCTCAGCAAAATCACGTTTCCTGGTGTCTTAGAGACTCTAGAAAGCAAGAGCGTGCTTCTCATTCTAAAGCAGAGTGTGATCCTTGGATGAAAACTATGCTGTGTGTTTCACTTCAGAAAAGGAGTTAAATCCAGGCTCTAAGTCTCCCTACAAGCAAGACTTCGTTTCAGGTAAGGGCAGTCACTTCTCTGCTCAAACGAACAACATCTTTCACGAAGCACACACGTTTCTCATCTTAACTGACAAGCATTGGATGTTAGAGGACCAGTGCATTCTATCTGTTTCAGAAGAAGTTTTGGACTACATATAGTCCATATGTGTAGGAAACACCGTTCTTTTGTTCTGGGCACACTCACGTTTCCTGCTGTCTTAGAGACTCTAGAAAGCAAGAGCGTGCTTCTCGCTCTAAAGCAGAGTGTGATCCATGGATGAGAACTATGCTGTGTGTTTGCCATTAGAAATGGAGTTAAATCCCAGGCTCTGAGTCTTCCTACAAGCAAGACTTCGTTTCAGGTAAGGACAGTCACTTTTCTGCTCAAACGAACTACATCGTTCACAGAGCTCACACGTTTCTCATCTTAACTGACAAGCATTGGATGTTAGAGGGTCAATGCTTTATATCAGTTTCAGAAGCAGATTTGGACTGGATATGGTCCATATGTGTAGGAAACACTGTTCTTTTGTTCTGGGCACACTCAAATTTCCTGCTGTCTTAGAGACTCTAGTAAGCAAAAGTGTGCTTCTCGCTCTAACCACAGTGTGATCCATGGACGAATACTATGCTGTGTGTTTCCCTTCAGAAATGGAGTTAAATCCCTGGCTCTGTGTCTTCCTACAAGCAAGACTTCGTTTCAGGTAAGGGTAGTCACTTTTCAGTTCAAAGGAACTACATCATTCACAAAGCTCATACGTTTCTCATCTTAACTGACAAACATTGGATGTTAGAGGACCAGTGCTTTGTATCAGATTCAGAAGCAGAGTTAGACTAGATATGGTCCGTATGTGTAGGAAACACCGTTCTTTTGTTCTCAGCACACTCACGTTTCCTGCTGTCTTAGAGACTCTAGAAAGCAAGATCGTGCTTATTGTTCTAAAGGAGAGTTTGATCAATGGATGAGAACACTGCTTTGTGTTTCAATTCAGAAATGGAGTTAAATCCCAGGCTCTGAGTCTTCCTAAAAGCAAGACTTCGTTTCATGTAAGGGCAGTCACTTTTCAGCTCAAATGAACTATATCGTTCACTGAGCTCAACACATTTTCCATCTTAACAGACAAGCATTGGATGTTAGAGGACCAGTGCTTTGTATCAGTTTCAGAAGCAGTGTTGGACTATATAATGTCCGTATGTGTAGGAAACACCGTTCTTTTGTTCTCAGCAAAATCACGTTTCCTGCTGTCTCAGAGACTCTAGAAAGCAAGAGTGTGCTTCTTGTTCTAAAGCAGAGTGTGATCAATGGATGATTACACTGCTGTGTGTTTTACTTCAGAAATGGAGTTAAATACCAATCTCTGTGTCTTCCTACAAGCAAGACTTCGTTTCAGGTAAGGGCAGTCACTTTTCAGCTCAAACGAACTACATCGTTCACTGAGCTCACACATTTCTCATCTTAACAGACAAGCATTGGAGGTTAGAGGACCAGTGCTTTGTATCAGTTTAAGAAGCAGAGTTGGACTAGATATGGTCCGTATGTGTAGGAAACACCGTTCTTTTGTTCTCAGCAAAATCACGTTTTCTGCTGTCTTAGAGACTCTAGAAAGCAAGAGTGTGCTTCTTGTTCTAAAGCAGAGTGTGATCAATGGATGATTACACTGCTGTGTGTTTTACTTCAGAAATGGAGTTAAATCCCATGCTCTGAGTCTTCCTACAAGTAAGACTTCAATTCAGGTAAGGGCAGTCATTTTTCTGCTCAAACGAACTACATCGTTCATGAAGCTCACACGTTTCAAATCTTAACTGACAAGCATTGGATGTTAGTGGGTCAGTGCTTTGAATCAGTTTCAGAAGCAGAGTTGGACTACATATGGTCCGTATGTGTAGGAAACACCGTTCTTTTGTTCTGGGCACACTCTGATTTCCTGCTATATTAGAGACTCTAGAAAGCAAGAGTGTGCTCCTTGCTCTAAAGCTGAGTGTGATCCATGGATGAGAACTACTCTGTGTGTTTCACTTCAGAAATGGAGTAAAATCCCAGGCTCTGAGTCTTCCTCCAAGCAAGACTTCGTTTCAGGTAATGGCAGTCCCTTTTCTGCTCAAACGAACTACATCGTTCACGAAGCTCACACGTTTCTCATCTTAACTGACAAGCATTGGATGTTAGAGGACCAGTGCTTTGTATCAGCTTCAGAAGCAGAGTTGGACTACATATGGTCCGTATGTGTAGGAAACACTGTTCTTTTGTTCTCAGTAAAATCACGTTTCCTGCTGTCTTAGAGACTCTAGAAAGCAAGAGCGTGCTTCTTGTTCTAAAGCAGAGTGTGATCAATGGATGATTACACTGCTGTGTGTTTTACTTCAGAAATGGAGTTAAATCCCAGGCTCTGAGTCTTCCTACAAGCAAGACTTCAATTCAGGTAAGGGCAGTCACTTTTCTGCTCAAACGAACTACATCTTTCACAGAGCTCACACGTTTCTCATCTTAACAGACAAGCATTGGATGTTAGAGGACCAGTGCTTTGTATCAGTTTCAGAAGCAGAGTTGGACTAGATATGGTCTGTATGTGTAGGAAACACCGTTCTTTTGTTCTCAGCAAACTCAGGTTTCCTGCTGTCTTAGAGACTCTAGAAAGCAAGAGCGTGCTTCTTGTTCTAAAGCAGAGTGTGATTAATGGTTGAGAACACTGTTGTGTGATTCACTTCAGAAATGGAGTTAAATCCCAGGCTCTGAGTCTCCCTACAAGCAAGACTTCGTTTCAGGTAAGGGCAGTCACATTTCTGCTCAAAGGAACTACATCGTTCACGAAGCTCACACGTTTCTCATCTTAACTGACAAGCATTGGATGTTAGAGGACAAGTGCATTGTATCAGTTTAAAAAGAAGATTTGGACTACATATAGTCAGTATGTGTAGGAAACACCGTTCTTTTGTTCTGGGCACACTCAGATTTCCTGCTCTCTTAGAGACTCTAGAAATCAAGAGTGTGCTTCTTGCTCTAAAGCAGAGTGTGATCCATGGATGAGAACTATGCTGTGTGTTTCACTTCAGAAATGGAGTAAATCCCAGGTTCTGAGTCTTCCTACAAGCAAGACTTCGTTTCAGGTAAGGGCAGTCACTTTTCTGCTCAAACGAACTACCTCGTTCACGAAGCTCACACGTTTCTCATCTTAACTGACAAGCATTGGATGTTAGAGGACCAGTGCTTTCTATCAGTTTCAGAAGCAGAGTTCGACTAGATATGGTCTGTATGTGTAGGAAACACCGTTCTTTTTTTCTCAGCACACTCACGTTTCCTGCTATCTTAGAGACTTTAGAAAGCAAGAGCGTGCTTCTCGCTCTAAAGCAGAGTGTGATCCATGGATGAGAACTATGCTGTGTGTTTCCCTTCAGAAATGGAGTTAAATCCCTTGCTCTGTGTCTTCCTACAGGCAAGACTTCGTTTCAGGTAATGGCAGTCACTTTTCTGCTCAAACAAACTACATCTTTCACAAAGCTCACACGTTTCTCATCTTAACTGACAAGCATTGGATGTTAGAGGACCAGTGCTTTGTATCACTTTCAGAAGAAGAGTTGGACTAGATATGGTCCGTATGTGTAGGAAACACCGTTCTTTTGTTCTCAGCACACTCTAGTTTCCTGATGTCTTAGAGACTCTAGAAAACAAGAGCATGCTTCTTGTTCTAAAGCAGAGTGTGATCAGTGGATGATTACACTGCTGTGTGTTTTATTTCAGAAATGGAGTTAAATCCCAGGCTCTGTGTCTTCCTACAAGCAAGACTTCATTTCAGGTAAGGGCAGTCACTTTTCTGCTCAAACGAAATGCATCTTTCACAAAGCTCACACGTTTCTCATCTTAACTGACAAGCATTGGATGTTAGACGACCAGTGCATTCAAACAGTTTCAGAATAAGATTTGGGCTACATATAGTCCGTATATGTAGGAAACACCGTTCATTTGTTCTGGGCACACTCAGATTTCCTGCTATATTAGAGACTCTAGAAAGCAAGAGCATGATTCTTGTTCTAAAGCAGAGTGTGATCAAGGAATGATTACACTGCTGTGTGTTTTACTTCAGAAATGTTGTTAAATCCCAGGCCCTGAGTCTTCCTACAAGCAAGACTTCAATTCCGGTAAGGGCAGTCACTTTTCTGCTCAAACGAACTACATCGTTCACTGAGCTCACACGTTTCTAATCTTAACTGACAAGCATTGGATGTTAGAGGGTCAATGCTTTATATCAGTTTCAGAAGCAGATTTGGACTGGATATGGTCCATATGTGTAGGAAACACTGTTCTTTTGTTCTGGGCACACTCAAATTTCCTGCTGTCTTAGAGACTCTAGTAAGCAAAAGTGTGCTTCTCGCTCTAACCACAGTGTGATCCATGGACGAATACTATGCTGTGTGTTTCCCTTCAGAAATGGAGTTAAATCCCTGGCTCTGTGTCTTCCTACAAGCAATACTTCGTTTCAGGTAAGGGTAGTCACTTTTCAGTTCAAAGGAACTACATCATTCACAAAGCTCATACGTTTCTCATCTTAACTGACAAACATTGGATGTTAGAGGACCAGTGCTTTGTATCAGATTCAGAAGCAGAGTTAGACTAGATATGGTCCGTATGTGTAGGAAACACCGTTCTTTTGTTCTCAGCACACTCACGTTTCCTGCTGTCTTAGAGACTCTAGAAAGCAAGATCGTGCTTATTGTTCTAAAGGAGAGTTTGATCAATGGATGAGAACACTGCTTTGTGTTTCAATTCAGAAATGGAGTTAAATCCCAGGCTCTGAGTCTTCCTAAAAGCAAGACTTCGTTTCATGTAAGGGCAGTCACTTTTCAGCTCAAATGAACTATATCGTTCACTGAGCTCAACACATTTTCCATCTTAACAGACAAGCATTGGATGTTAGAGGACCAGTGCTTTGTATCAGTTTCAGAAGCAGTGTTGGACTATATAATGTCCGTATGTGTAGGAAACACCGTTCTTTTGTTCTCAGCAAAATCACGTTTCCTGCTGTCTCAGAGACTCTAGAAAGCAAGAGTGTGCTTCTTGTTCTAAAGCAGAGTGTGATCAATGGATGATTACACTGCTGTGTGTTTTACTTCAGAAATGGAGTTAAATACCAATCTCTGTGTCTTCCTACAAGCAAGACTTCGTTTCAGGTAAGGGCAGTCACTTTTCAGCTCAAACGAACTACATCGTTCACTGAGCTCACACATTTCTCATCTTAACAGACAAGCATTGGAGGTTAGAGGACCAGTGCTTTGTATCAGTTTAAGAAGCAGAGTTGGACTAGATATGGTCCGTATGTGTAGGAAACACCGTTCTTTTGTTCTCAGCAAAATCACGTTTTCTGCTGTCTTAGAGACTCTAGAAAGCAAGAGTGTGCTTCTTGTTCTAAAGCAGAGTGTGATCAATGGATGATTACACTGCTGTGTGTTTTACTTCAGAAATGGAGTTAAATCCCATGCTCTGAGTCTTCCTACAAGTAAGACTTCAATTCAGGTAAGGGCAGTCATTTTTCTGCTCAAACGAACTACATCGTTCATGAAGCTCACACGTTTCAAATCTTAACTGACAAGCATTGGATGTTAGTGGGTCAGTGCTTTGAATCAGTTTCAGAAGCAGAGTTGGACTACATATGGTCCGTATGTGTAGGAAACACCGTTCTTTTGTTCTGGGCACACTCTGATTTCCTGCTATATTAGAGACTCTAGAAAGCAAGAGTGTGCTCCTTGCTCTAAAGCTGAGTGTGATCCATGGATGAGAACTACTCTGTGTGTTTCACTTCAGAAATGGAGTAAAATCCCAGGCTCTGAGTCTTCCTCCAAGCAAGACTTCGTTTCAGGTAATGGCAGTCCCTTTTCTGCTCAAACGAACTACATCGTTCACGAAGCTCACACGTTTCTCATCTTAACTGACAAGCATTGGATGTTAGAGGACCAGTGCTTTGTATCAGCTTCAGAAGCAGAGTTGGACTACATATGGTCCGTATGTGTAGGAAACACTGTTCTTTTGTTCTCAGTAAAATCACGTTTCCTGCTGTCTTAGAGACTCTAGAAAGCAAGAGCGTGCTTCTTGTTCTAAAGCAGAGTGTGATCAATGGATGATTACACTGCTGTGTGTTTTACTTCAGAAATGGAGTTAAATCCCAGGCTCTGAGTCTTCCTACAAGCAAGACTTCAATTCAGGTAAGGGCAGTCACTTTTCTGCTCAAACGAACTACATCTTTCACAGAGCTCACACGTTTCTCATCTTAACAGACAAGCATTGGAGTTAGAGGACCAGTGCTTTGTATCAGTTTCAGAAGCAGATTTGGACTAGATATGGTCCGTATATGTAGGATACACCGTTCTTTTGTTCTGGGCACACTCAGATTTCCTGCTATATTAGAGACTCTAAAAGCAAGAGCGTGCTTCTCGCTCTAAAGCAGAGTGTGATCCATGGCTGAGAACTATGCTGTGTGTTTCTCTTAGGAAATGGAGTTAAATCCCAGGCTCTGTGTCTTACTACAAGCAAGACTTCGTTTCAGGCAAGGGCAGTCACTTTTCAGTTCAAAGGAACTACATCATTCACAAAGCTCACAGGTTTCTCATCTTAACTGACAAGCATTGGATGTCAGAGGACCAGTGCTTTGTATCAGTTTCAGAAGCAGAGTTGAACTAGATATGGTCCATATGTGTAGGAAACACCGTTCTTTTGTTCTCAGCAAAATCACTTTTCCTGCTGCCTTAGAGACTCTAGAAAGCAAGAGCGTGCTTCTTGTTATAAAGCAGAGTGTGATCAATGGATGATTACACTGCTGTGTTTTACTTCAGAAATGGAGTTAAATCCCAGGCTCTTAGTCTTCCTACAGGCAAGACTTCAATTCAGGTAAGGGCAGTCACTTTTCTGCTAAAACAAACTACATCGTTCATGAAGCTCACATGTTTCTCATCTTAACAGACAAGCATTGGATGTTAGAGGATCAGTGCTTTGTATCAGTTTAAGAAGCAGATTTGGACTAGATATGGTCCGTCTGTGTAGGAAACACCGTTCTTTTGTTCTCAGCAAAATCACGTTTCCTGGTGTCTTAGAGACTCTAGAAAGCAAGAGCGTGCTTCTCATTCTAAAGCAGAGTGTGATCCTTGGATGAAAACTATGCTGTGTGTTTCACTTCAGAAAAGGAGTTAAATCCAGGCTCTAAGTCTCCCTACAAGCAAGACTTCGTTTCAGGTAAGGGCAGTCACTTCTCTGCTCAAACGAACAACATCTTTCACGAAGCACACACGTTTCTCATCTTAACTGACAAGCATTGGATGTTAGAGGACCAGTGCATTCTATCTGTTTCAGAAGAAGTTTTGGACTACATATAGTCCATATGTGTAGGAAACACCGTTCTTTTGTTCTGGGCACACTCACGTTTCCTGCTGTCTTAGAGACTCTAGAAAGCAAGAGCGTGCTTCTCGCTCTAAAGCAGAGTGTGATCCATGGATGAGAACTATGCTGTGTGTTTGCCATTAGAAATGGAGTTAAATCCCAGGCTCTGAGTCTTCCTACAAGCAAGACTTCGTTTCAGGTAAGGACAGTCACTTTTCTGCTCAAACGAACTACATAGTTCACAGAGCTCACACGTTTCTCATCTTAACTGACAAGCATTGGATGTTAGAGGGTCAATGCTTTATATCAGTTTCAGAAGCAGATTTGGACTGGATATGGTCCATATGTGTAGGAAACACTGTTCTTTTGTTCTGGGCACACTCAAATTTCCTGCTGTCTTAGAGACTCTAGTAAGCAAAAGTGTGCTTCTCGCTCTAACCACAGTGTGATCCATGGACGAATACTATGCTGTGTGTTTCCCTTCAGAAATGGAGTTAAATCCCTGGCTCTGTGTCTTCCTACAAGCAAGACTTCGTTTCAGGTAAGGGTAGTCACTTTTCAGTTCAAAGGAACTACATCATTCACAAAGCTCATACGTTTCTCATCTTAACTGACAAACATTGGATGTTAGAGGACCAGTGCTTTGTATCAGATTCAGAAGCAGAGTTAGACTAGATATGGTCCGTATGTGTAGGAAACACCGTTCTTTTGTTCTCAGCACACTCACGTTTCCTGCTGTCTTAGAGACTCTAGAAAGCAAGATCGTGCTTATTGTTCTAAAGGAGAGTTTGATCAATGGATGAGAACACTGCTTTGTGTTTCAATTCAGAAATGGAGTTAAATCCCAGGCTCTGAGTCTTCCTAAAAGCAAGACTTCGTTTCATGTAAGGGCAGTCACTTTTCAGCTCAAATGAACTATATCGTTCACTGAGCTCAACACATTTTCCATCTTAACAGACAAGCATTGGATGTTAGAGGACCAGTGCTTTGTATCAGTTTCAGAAGCAGTGTTGGACTATATAATGTCCGTATGTGTAGGAAACACCGTTCTTTTGTTCTCAGCAAAATCACGTTTCCTGCTGTCTCAGAGACTCTAGAAAGCAAGAGTGTGCTTCTTGTTCTAAAGCAGAGTGTGATCAATGGATGATTACACTGCTGTGTGTTTTACTTCAGAAATGGAGTTAAATACCAATCTCTGTGTCTTCCTACAAGCAAGACTTCGTTTCAGGTAAGGGCAGTCACTTTTCAGCTCAAACGAACTACATCGTTCACTGAGCTCACACATTTCTCATCTTAACAGACAAGCATTGGAGGTTAGAGGACCAGTGCTTTGTATCAGTTTAAGAAGCAGAGTTGGACTAGATATGGTCCGTATGTGTAGGAAACACCGTTCTTTTGTTCTCAGCAAAATCACGTTTTCTGCTGTCTTAGAGACTCTAGAAAGCAAGAGTGTGCTTCTTGTTCTAAAGCAGAGTGTGATCAATGGATGATTACACTGCTGTGTGTTTTACTTCAGAAATGGAGTTAAATCCCATGCTCTGAGTCTTCCTACAAGTAAGACTTCAATTCAGGTAAGGGCAGTCATTTTTCTGCTCAAACGAACTACATCGTTCATGAAGCTCACACGTTTCAAATCTTAACTGACAAGCATTGGATGTTAGTGGGTCAGTGCTTTGAATCAGTTTCAGAAGCAGAGTTGGACTACATATGGTCCGTATGTGTAGGAAACACCGTTCTTTTGTTCTGGGCACACTCTGATTTCCTGCTATATTAGAGACTCTAGAAAGCAAGAGTGTGCTCCTTGCTCTAAAGCTGAGTGTGATCCATGGATGAGAACTACTCTGTGTGTTTCACTTCAGAAATGGAGTAAAATCCCAGGCTCTGAGTCTTCCTCCAAGCAAGACTTCGTTTCAGGTAATGGCAGTCCCTTTTCTGCTCAAACGAACTACATCGTTCACGAAGCTCACACGTTTCTCATCTTAACTGACAAGCATTGGATGTTAGAGGACCAGTGCTTTGTATCAGCTTCAGAAGCAGAGTTGGACTACATATGGTCCGTATGTGTAGGAAACACTGTTCTTTTGTTCTCAGTAAAATCACGTTTCCTGCTGTCTTAGAGACTCTAGAAAGCAAGAGCGTGCTTCTTGTTCTAAAGCAGAGTGTGATCAATGGATGATTACACTGCTGTGTGTTTTACTTCAGAAATGGAGTTAAATCCCAGGCTCTGAGTCTTCCTACAAGCAAGACTTCAATTCAGGTAAGGGCAGTCACTTTTCTGCTCAAACGAACTACATCTTTCACAGAGCTCACACGTTTCTCATCTTAACAGACAAGCATTGGATGTTAGAGGACCAGTGCTTTGTATCAGTTTCAGAAGCAGAGTTGGACTAGATATGGTCTGTATGTGTAGGAAACACCGTTCTTTTGTTCTCAGCAAACTCAGGTTTCCTGCTGTCTTAGAGACTCTAGAAAGCAAGAGCGTGCTTCTTGTTCTAAAGCAGAGTGTGATTAATGGTTGAGAACACTGTTGTGTGATTCACTTCAGAAATGGAGTTAAATCCCAGGCTCTGAGTCTCCCTACAAGCAAGACTTCGTTTCAGGTAAGGGCAGTCACATTTCTGCTCAAAGGAACTACATCGTTCACGAAGCTCACACGTTTCTCATCTTAACTGACAAGCATTGGATGTTAGAGGACAAGTGCATTGTATCAGTTTAAAAAGAAGATTTGGACTACATATAGTCAGTATGTGTAGGAAACACCGTTCTTTTGTTCTGGGCACACTCAGATTTCCTGCTCTCTTAGAGACTCTAGAAATCAAGAGTGTGCTTCTTGCTCTAAAGCAGAGTGTGATCCATGGATGAGAACTATGCTGTGTGTTTCACTTCAGAAATGGAGTAAATCCCAGGTTCTGAGTCTTCCTACAAGCAAGACTTCGTTTCAGGTAAGGGCAGTCACTTTTCTGCTCAAACGAACTACCTCGTTCACGAAGCTCACACGTTTCTCATCTTAACTGACAAGCATTGGATGTTAGAGGACCAGTGCTTTCTATCAGTTTCAGAAGCAGAGTTCGACTAGATATGGTCTGTATGTGTAGGAAACACCGTTCTTTTTTTCTCAGCACACTCACGTTTCCTGCTATCTTAGAGACTTTAGAAAGCAAGAGCGTGCTTCTCGCTCTAAAGCAGAGTGTGATCCATGGATGAGAACTATGCTGTGTGTTTCCCTTCAGAAATGGAGTTAAATCCCTTGCTCTGTGTCTTCCTACAGGCAAGACTTCGTTTCAGGTAATGGCAGTCACTTTTCTGCTCAAACAAACTACATCTTTCACAAAGCTCACACGTTTCTCATCTTAACTGACAAGCATTGGATGTTAGAGGACCAGTGCTTTGTATCACTTTCAGAAGAAGAGTTGGACTAGATATGGTCCGTATGTGTAGGAAACACCGTTCTTTTGTTCTCAGCACACTCTAGTTTCCTGATGTCTTAGAGACTCTAGAAAACAAGAGCATGCTTCTTGTTCTAAAGCAGAGTGTGATCAGTGGATGATTACACTGCTGTGTGTTTTATTTCAGAAATGGAGTTAAATCCCAGGCTCTGTGTCTTCCTACAAGCAAGACTTCATTTCAGGTAAGGGCAGTCACTTTTCTGCTCAAACGAAATGCATCTTTCACAAAGCTCACACGTTTCTCATCTTAACTGACAAGCATTGGATGTTAGACGACCAGTGCATTCAAACAGTTTCAGAATAAGATTTGGGCTACATATAGTCCGTATATGTAGGAAACACCGTTCATTTGTTCTGGGCACACTCAGATTTCCTGCTATATTAGAGACTCTAGAAAGCAAGAGCATGATTCTTGTTCTAAAGCAGAGTGTGATCAAGGAATGATTACACTGCTGTGTGTTTTACTTCAGAAATGTTGTTAAATCCCAGGCCCTGAGTCTTCCTACAAGCAAGACTTCAATTCCGGTAAGGGCAGTCACTTTTCTGCTCAAACGAACTACATCGTTCACTGAGCTCACACGTTTCTAATCTTAACTGACAAGCATTGGATGTTAGAGGACCAGTGCTTTATATCAGTTTCAGAAGCAGAGTTGGACTAGTTATGGTCCGTATGTGTAGGAAACACCGTTCTTTTGTTCTCAGCACACTCACGTTTCCTGCTGTCTTAGAGATTTTAGAAAGCAAGAGCGTGCTTCTCGCTCTAAAGCAGAGTGTGATCCATGGATGAAAACTATGCTGTGTGTTTCCCTTCAGAACAGGATTTAAATCCCAGGCTCTGTTTCTTCCAACAAGCAAGACTTCGTTTCAGGTAAGGGCAGTCACTTTTCAGCTCAAATGAACTACATCTTTCACGGAGCTCACACGTTTCTCATCTTAACAGAAAAGCATTGGATGTTAGAGGACCAGTGCTTTGTATCAGTTTCAGAAGCAGAGTTGGACTAGATAGGGTCTTTATGTGTAGGAAACACCGTTCTTGTTTCTCAGCAAACTCACGTTTCCTGCTGTCTTAGAGAATCTAGAAAGCAAGAGCGTGCTTCTTGTTCTAAAGCAGAGTGTGATTAATGGATGAGAACACTGCTGTGTGTTTCACTTCAGAAATGGAGTTAAATCCAAGGCTCTGAGTCTTCCTACAAGTAAGACTTCCTTTCAGGTAAGGGCAGTCAGTTTTCTGCTCAAACGAACTACATCGTTCACGAAGCTCACACGTTTCTCATCTTAATTGACAAGCATTGGATGTTAGAGGACCAGTGGTTTGTATCAGTTTCAGAAGCAGAGTTGGACTAGATATGGTCCGTATGTGTAGGAAACACCGTTCTTTTGTTCTCTGCACACTCACATTTCCTGCTGTCTTAGAGACTTTAGAAAGCAAGAGCGTGCTTCTTGTTCTAAAGCAGAGTGTGATCCATGGATGAGAACTATGCTGTGTGTGTACCTTCAGAAATGGACTTAAATCCCAGGCTCTGAGTCTTCCTACAAGCAAGACTTCAATTCAGGTAAGCCAGTAACTTTTCTGCTCAAACGAACTACATCATTAACGAAGATCAAACGATTCTCATCTTAACTGACAAGCATTGGATGTTAGAGGGTCAGTGCATTGTATCAGTATCAGAAGCAGATTTGGACTACATATGGTCCGTATATGTAGGAAACACCGTTCTTTTGTTCTGGGCACACTCAGATTTCCTGCTATATTAGAGACTCTAATAGCAAGAGCGTGCTTCTCGCTCTAAAGCAGAGTGTGATCCATGGATAAGAACGTTGCTGTGTGTTTCTCTTAAGAAATGGAGTTAAATCCCAGGGTCTGTGTCGTACTACAAGCAAGACTTCATTTCAGGTAAGGGAAGTCACTTTTCAGTTCAATGGAACTACATCATTCACAAAGCTCACATGTTTCTCATCTTAACTGACAAGCATTGGATGTTAGAGGACCAGTGCTTTGTATCAGTTTCAGAAGCAGAGTTGAACTAGATATGGTCCGTATGTGTAGGAAACACTATACTTTTGTTCTCAGCACACACACTTTTCCTGCTGTCTTAGAGACTCTAGAAAGCAAGAGCGTGCTTCTTGTTCTAAAGCAGAGTGTGATCAATGGATGATTACACTGCTGTGTTTCACTTCAGAAATGGAGTTAAATCCCAGGCTCTGAGTCTTCCTACAAGCAAGACTTCCATTCAGGTAAGGGCAGTCACTTTTCTGCTCAAACGAACTACATCGTTCACGAAGCTCACACGTTTCTCATCTTAACTGACAAGCATTGGATGTTAGAGGGTCAGTGCTTTGTATCAGTTTAGGCAGCAGATTTGGACTACTTATGGTCTGTATATGTAGTAAACACCGTTCTTTTGTTCTGGGCACACTCAGATTTCCTGCTATATTAGAGACTCTAAAAGCAAGAGCGTGCTTCTCGCTCTAAAGCAGAGTGTGATCCATGGATGAGAACTATGCTGTGTGTTTCTCTTAAGAAATGGAGTTAAATCCCAGGCTCTGTGTCTTCCTACAAGCAAGACTTCGTTTCAGTTAAGGGCAGTCACTATTCAGTTCAAAGGAACTACATCATTCACAAAGCTCACACGTTTCTCATCTTAACTGACAAGCATTGGATGTTAGAGGACCAGTGCTTTGTATCAGTTTCAGAAGCACAGTTGAACTAGATATGGTCCGTATGTGTAGGAAACACCGTTCTTTTGTTCTCAGCAAAATCACGTTTCCTGCTGTCTTAGAGACTCTAGAAAGCAAGAGCGTGCTTCTCGCTCTAAAGCAGAGTGTGATCCATGGATGAGAACTATGCTGTGTGTTTGCCTTCAGAAATGGAGTTAAATCCCAGGCTCTGAGTCTTCCTACAAGCAAGACTTCAATTCAGGTAAGGCAGTCACTTTTCTGCTCAAACGAACTACATCGTTCATGAAGCTCACACGTTTCCCATCTTAACTGACAAGCATTGGATGTTAGAGGGTCAGTGGTTTTTATCAGTTTCAGAAGCAGATTTGGACTGGATATGGTCCATATGTGTAGGAAACACCGTTCTATTGTTCTGGGCACACTCAAATTTCCTGCTGTCTTAGAGAATCTAGAAAGCAAGAGTGTGCTTCTCGCTCTAACCACAGTGTGATCCATGGATGAATACTATGCTGTGTGTTTCCCTTCAGAAATGGAGTTAAATCCCAGGCTCTGTGTCTTCCTACAAGCAAGTCTTCATTTCAGGTAAGGGCAGTCACTTTTCTGCTCAAACGAACTGCATCTTTCACGAAGCTCACACGTTTCTCATCTTAACTGACAAGCATTGGATGTTAGACGACCAGTGCATTCAATCAGTTTCAGAATAAGTTTTGGGCTACATATAGTCCGTATATGTAGGAAACACCGTTCATTTGTTCTGGGCACACTCAGATTTCCTGCTATATTAGAGACTCTAGAAAGCAAGAGCATGCTTCTTGTTCTAAAGCAGAGTGTGATCAAGGAATGATTACACTGCTGTGTGTTTTACTTCAGAAATGTAGTTAAATCCCAGGCTCTGAGTCTTCCTACAAGCAAGACTTCAATTCCGGTAAGGGCAGTCACTTTTCTGCTCAAACGAACTACATCGTTCACTGAGCTCACACGTTTCTAATCTTAACTGACAAGCATTGGATGTTAGAGGACCAGTGCTTTTTATCAGTTTCAGAAGCAGAGTTGGACTAGTTATGGTCCGTATGTGTAGGAAACACCGTTCTTTTGTTCTCAGCACACTCACGTTTCCTGCTGTCTTAGAGATTTTAGAAAGCAAGAGCGTGCTTCTCGCTCTAAAGCAGAGTGTGATCCATGGATGAAAACTATGCTGTGTGTTTCCCTTCAGAACAGGAGTTAAATCCCAGGCTCTGTTTCTTCCAACAAGCAAGACTTCGTTTCAGGTAAGGGCAGTCACTTTTCAGCTCAAATGAACTACATCTTGCACGGAGCTCACACGTTTCTCATCTTAACAGAAAAGCATTGGATGTTAGAGGACCAGTGCTTTGTATCAGTTTCAGAAGCAGAGTTGGACTAGATAGGGTCTTTATGTGTAGGAAACACCGTTCTTTTTTCTCAGCAAACTCACGTTTCCTGCTGTCTTAGAGAATCTAGAAAGCAAGAGCGTGCTTCTTGTTCTAAAGCAGAGTGTGATCCATGGATGAGAACACTGCTGTGTGTTTCACTTCAGAAATGGAGTTAAATCCAAGGCTCTGAGTCTTCCTACAAGTAAGACTTCCTTTCAGGTAAGGGCAGTCAGTTTTATGCTCAAACGAACTACATCGTTCAAGAAGCTCACACGTTTCTCATCTTAATTGACAAGCATTTGATGTTAGAGGACCAGTGCTTTGTATCAGTTTCAGAAGCAGAGTTGGACTAGATATGGTCCGTATGTGTAGGAAACACCATTCTTTTGTTCTCAGCACACTCACGTTTCCTGCTGTCTTAGAGACTTTAGAAAGCAAGAGCGTGCTTCTTGTTCTAAAGCAGAGTGTGATCCATGGATGAGAACTATGCTGTGTGTTTACCTTCAGAAATGGACTTAAATCCCAGGCTCTGAGTCTTCCTACAAGCAAGACTTCAATTCAGGTAAGCCAGTAACTTTTCTGCTCAAACGAACTACATCATTAACGAAGATCAAACGATTCTCATCTTAACTGACAAGCATTGGATGTTAGAGGGTGAGTGCATTGTATCAGTATCAGAAGCAGATTTGGACTACATATGGTCCGTATATGTAGGAAACACCGTTCTTTGTTCTGGGCACACTCAGATTTCCTGCTATATTAGAGACTCTAATAGCAAGAGCGTGCTTCTCGCTCTAAAGCAGAGTGTGATCCATGGTTGAGAACGTTGCTGTGTGTTTCTCTTAAGAAATGGAGTTAAATCCCAGGGTCTGTGTCGTACTACAAGCAAGACTTCGTTTCAGGTAAGGGAAGTCACTTTTCAGTTCAATGGAACTACATCATTCACAAAGCTCACATGTTTCTCATCTTAACTGACAAGCATTGGATGTGAGAGGACCAGTGCTTTGTATCAGTTTCAGAAGCAGAGTTGAACTAGATATGGTCCGTATGTGTAGGAAACACTATACTTTTGTTCTCAGCACACACACGTTTCCTGCTGTCTTAGAGACTCTAGAAAGCAAGAGCGTGCTTCTTGTTCTAAAGCAGAGTGTGATCAATGGATGATTACACTGCTGTGTTTCACTTCAGAAATGGAGTTAAATCCCAGGCTCTGAGTCTTCCTACAAGCAAGACTTCAATTCAGGTAAGGGCAGTCACTTTTCTGCTCAAACGAACTACATCGTTCACGAAGCTCACACGTTTCTCATCTTAACTGACAAGCATTGGATGTTAGAGGGTCAGTGCTTTGTATCAGTTTAGGCAGCAGATTTGGACTACTTATGGTCTGTATATGTAGTAAACACCGTTCTTTTGTTCTGGGCACACTCAGATTTCTTGCTATATTAGAGACTCTAAAAGCAAGAGCGTGCTTCTAGCTCTAAAGCAGAGTGTGATCCATGGATGAGAACTATGCTGTGTGTTTCTCTTAAAAAATGGAGTTAAATCCCAGGCTCTGTGTCTTCCTACAAGCAAGACTTCGTTTCAGGTAAGGGCAGTCACTATTCAGTTCAAAGGAACTACATCATTCACAAAGCTCACATGTTTCTCATCTTAACTGACAAGCATTGGATGTTAGAGGACCAGTGCTTTGTATCAGCTTCAGAAGCAGAGTTGGACTACATATGGTCCGTATGTGTAGGAAACACTGTTCTTTTGTTCTCAGTAAAATCACGTTTCCTGCTGTCTTAGAGACTCTAGAAAGCAAGAGCGTGCTTCTTGTTCTAAAGCAGAGTGTGATCAATGGATGATTACACTGCTGTGTGTTTTACTTCAGAAATGGAGTTAAATCCCAGGCTCTGAGTCTTCCTACAAGCAAGACTTCAATTCAGGTAAGGGCAGTCACTTTTCTGCTCAAACGAACTACATCTTTCACAGAGCTCACACGTTTCTCATCTTAACAGACAAGCATTGGATGTTAGAGGACCAGTGCTTTGTATCAGTTTCAGAAGCAGAGTTGGACTAGATATGGTCTGTATGTGTAGGAAACACCGTTCTTTTGTTCTCAGCAAACTCAGGTTTCCTGCTGTCTTAGAGACTCTAGAAAGCAAGAGCGTGCTTCTTGTTCTAAAGCAGAGTGTGATTAATGGTTGAGAACACTGTTGTGTGATTCACTTCAGAAATGGAGTTAAATCCCAGGCTCTGAGTCTCCCTACAAGCAAGACTTCGTTTCAGGTAAGGGCAGTCACATTTCTGCTCAAAGGAACTACATCGTTCACGAAGCTCACACGTTTCTCATCTTAACTGACAAGCATTGGATGTTAGAGGACAAGTGCATTGTATCAGTTTAAAAAGAAGATTTGGACTACATATAGTCAGTATGTGTAGGAAACACCGTTCTTTTCTTCTGGGCACACTCAGATTTCCTGCTCTCTTAGAGACTCTAGAAATCAAGAGTGTGCTTCTTGCTCTAAAGCAGAGTGTGATCCATGGATGAGAACTATGCTGTGTGTTTCACTTCAGAAATGGAGTAAATCCCAGGTTCTGAGTCTTCCTACAAGCAAGACTTCGTTTCAGGTAAGGGCAGTCACTTTTCTGCTCAAACGAACTACCTCGTTCACGAAGCTCACACGTTTCTCATCTTAACTGACAAGCATTGGATGTTAGAGGACCAGTGCTTTCTATCAGTTTCAGAAGCAGAGTTCGACTAGATATGGTCTGTATGTGTAGGAAACACCGTTCTTTTTTTCTCAGCACACTCACGTTTCCTGCTATCTTAGAGACTTTAGAAAGCAAGAGCGTGCTTCTCGCTCTAAAGCAGAGTGTGATCCATGGATGAGAACTATGCTGTGTGTTTCCCTTCAGAAATGGAGTTAAATCCCTTGCTCTGTGTCTTCCTACAGGCAAGACTTCGTTTCAGGTAATGGCAGTCACTTTTCTGCTCAAACAAACTACATCTTTCACAAAGCTCACACGTTTCTCATCTTAACTGACAAGCATTGGATGTTAGAGGACCAGTGCTTTGTATCAGTTTCAGAAGAAGAGTTGGACTAGATATGGTCCGTATGTGTAGGAAACACCGTTCTTTTGTTCTCAGCACACTCTAGTTTCCTGATGTCTTAGAGACTCTAGAAAACAAGAGCATGCTTCTTGTTCTAAAGCAGAGTGTGATCAGTGGATGATTACACTGCTGTGTGTTTTATTTCAGAAATGGAGTTAAATCCCAGGCTCTGTGTCTTCCTACAAGCAAGACTTCATTTCAGGTAAGGGCAGTCACTTTTCTGCTCAAACGAAATGCATCTTTCACAAAGCTCACACGTTTCTCATCTTAACTGACAAGCATTGGATGTTAGACGACCAGTGCATTCAAACAGTTTCAGAATAAGATTTGGGCTACATATAGTCCGTATATGTAGGAAACACCGTTCATTTGTTCTGGGCACACTCAGATTTCCTGCTATATTAGAGACTCTAGAAAGCAAGAGCATGATTCTTGTTCTAAAGCAGAGTGTGATCAAGGAATGATTACACTGCTGTGTGTTTTACTTCAGAAATGTTGTTAAATCCCAGGCCCTGAGTCTTCCTACAAGCAAGACTTCAATTCCGGTAAGGGCAGTCACTTTTCTGCTCAAACGAACTACATCGTTCACTGAGCTCACACGTTTCTAATCTTAACTGACAAGCATTGGATGTTAGAGGACCAGTGCTTTATATCAGTTTCAGAAGCAGAGTTGGACTAGTTATGGTCCGTATGTGTAGGAAACACCGTTCTTTTGTTCTCAGCACACTCACGTTTCCTGCTGTCTTAGAGATTTTAGAAAGCAAGAGCGTGCTTCTCGCTCTAAAGCAGAGTGTGATCCATGGATGAAAACTATGCTGTGTGTTTCCCTTCAGAACAGGATTTAAATCCCAGGCTCTGTTTCTTCCAACAAGCAAGACTTCGTTTCAGGTAAGGGCAGTCACTTTTCAGCTCAAATGAACTACATCTTTCACGGAGCTCACACGTTTCTCATCTTAACAGAAAAGCATTGGATGTTAGAGGACCAGTGCTTTGTATCAGTTTCAGAAGCAGAGTTGGACTAGATAGGGTCTTTATGTGTAGGAAACACCGTTCTTGTTTCTCAGCAAACTCACGTTTCCTGCTGTCTTAGAGAATCTAGAAAGCAAGAGCGTGCTTCTTGTTCTAAAGCAGAGTGTGATTAATGGATGAGAACACTGCTGTGTGTTTCACTTCAGAAATGGAGTTAAATCCAAGGCTCTGAGTCTTCCTACAAGTAAGACTTCCTTTCAGGTAAGGGCAGTCAGTTTTCTGCTCAAACGAACTACATCGTTCACGAAGCTCACACGTTTCTCATCTTAATTGACAAGCATTGGATGTTAGAGGACCAGTGGTTTGTATCAGTTTCAGAAGCAGAGTTGGACTAGATATGGTCCGTATGTGTAGGAAACACCGTTCTTTTGTTCTCTGCACACTCACATTTCCTGCTGTCTTAGAGACTTTAGAAAGCAAGAGCGTGCTTCTTGTTCTAAAGCAGAGTGTGATCCATGGATGAGAACTATGCTGTGTGTGTACCTTCAGAAATGGACTTAAATCCCAGGCTCTGAGTCTTCCTACAAGCAAGACTTCAATTCAGGTAAGCCAGTAACTTTTCTGCTCAAACGAACTACATCATTAACGAAGATCAAACGATTCTCATCTTAACTGACAAGCATTGGATGTTAGAGGGTCAGTGCATTGTATCAGTATCAGAAGCAGATTTGGACTACATATGGTCCGTATATGTAGGAAACACCGTTCTTTTGTTCTGGGCACACTCAGATTTCCTGCTATATTAGAGACTCTAATAGCAAGAGCGTGCTTCTCGCTCTAAAGCAGAGTGTGATCCATGGATAAGAACGTTGCTGTGTGTTTCTCTTAAGAAATGGAGTTAAATCCCAGGGTCTGTGTCGTACTACAAGCAAGACTTCATTTCAGGTAAGGGAAGTCACTTTTCAGTTCAATGGAACTACATCATTCACAAAGCTCACATGTTTCTCATCTTAACTGACAAGCATTGGATGTTAGAGGACCAGTGCTTTGTATCAGTTTCAGAAGCAGAGTTGAACTAGATATGGTCCGTATGTGTAGGAAACACTATACTTTTGTTCTCAGCACACACACTTTTCCTGCTGTCTTAGAGACTCTAGAAAGCAAGAGCGTGCTTCTTGTTCTAAAGCAGAGTGTGATCAATGGATGATTACACTGCTGTGTTTCACTTCAGAAATGGAGTTAAATCCCAGGCTCTGAGTCTTCCTACAAGCAAGACTTCCATTCAGGTAAGGGCAGTCACTTTTCTGCTCAAACGAACTACATCGTTCACGAAGCTCACACGTTTCTCATCTTAACTGACAAGCATTGGATGTTAGAGGGTCAGTGCTTTGTATCAGTTTAGGCAGCAGATTTGGACTACTTATGGTCTGTATATGTAGTAAACACCGTTCTTTTGTTCTGGGCACACTCAGATTTCCTGCTATATTAGAGACTCTAAAAGCAAGAGCGTGCTTCTCGCTCTAAAGCAGAGTGTGATCCATGGATGAGAACTATGCTGTGTGTTTCTCTTAAGAAATGGAGTTAAATCCCAGGCTCTGTGTCTTCCTACAAGCAAGACTTCGTTTCAGTTAAGGGCAGTCACTATTCAGTTCAAAGGAACTACATCATTCACAAAGCTCACACGTTTCTCATCTTAACTGACAAGCATTGGATGTTAGAGGACCAGTGCTTTGTATCAGTTTCAGAAGCACAGTTGAACTAGATATGGTCCGTATGTGTAGGAAACACCGTTCTTTTGTTCTCAGCAAAATCACGTTTCCTGCTGTCTTAGAGACTCTAGAAAGCAAGAGCGTGCTTCTCGCTCTAAAGCAGAGTGTGATCCATGGATGAGAACTATGCTGTGTGTTTGCCTTCAGAAATGGAGTTAAATCCCAGGCTCTGAGTCTTCCTACAAGCAAGACTTCAATTCAGGTAAGGCAGTCACTTTTCTGCTCAAACGAACTACATCGTTCATGAAGCTCACACGTTTCCCATCTTAACTGACAAGCATTGGATGTTAGAGGGTCAGTGGTTTTTATCAGTTTCAGAAGCAGATTTGGACTGGATATGGTCCATATGTGTAGGAAACACCGTTCTATTGTTCTGGGCACACTCAAATTTCCTGCTGTCTTAGAGAATCTAGAAAGCAAGAGTGTGCTTCTCGCTCTAACCACAGTGTGATCCATGGATGAATACTATGCTGTGTGTTTCCCTTCAGAAATGGAGTTAAATCCCAGGCTCTGTGTCTTCCTACAAGCAAGTCTTCATTTCAGGTAAGGGCAGTCACTTTTCTGCTCAAACGAACTGCATCTTTCACGAAGCTCACACGTTTCTCATCTTAACTGACAAGCATTGGATGTTAGACGACCAGTGCATTCAATCAGTTTCAGAATAAGTTTTGGGCTACATATAGTCCGTATATGTAGGAAACACCGTTCATTTGTTCTGGGCACACTCAGATTTCCTGCTATATTAGAGACTCTAGAAAGCAAGAGCATGCTTCTTGTTCTAAAGCAGAGTGTGATCAAGGAATGATTACACTGCTGTGTGTTTTACTTCAGAAATGTAGTTAAATCCCAGGCTCTGAGTCTTCCTACAAGCAAGACTTCAATTCCGGTAAGGGCAGTCACTTTTCTGCTCAAACGAACTACATCGTTCACTGAGCTCACACGTTTCTAATCTTAACTGACAAGCATTGGATGTTAGAGGACCAGTGCTTTTTATCAGTTTCAGAAGCAGAGTTGGACTAGTTATGGTCCGTATGTGTAGGAAACACCGTTCTTTTGTTCTCAGCACACTCACGTTTCCTGCTGTCTTAGAGATTTTAGAAAGCAAGAGCGTGCTTCTCGCTCTAAAGCAGAGTGTGATCCATGGATGAAAACTATGCTGTGTGTTTCCCTTCAGAACAGGAGTTAAATCCCAGGCTCTGTTTCTTCCAACAAGCAAGACTTCGTTTCAGGTAAGGGCAGTCACTTTTCAGCTCAAATGAACTACATCTTGCACGGAGCTCACACGTTTCTCATCTTAACAGAAAAGCATTGGATGTTAGAGGACCAGTGCTTTGTATCAGTTTCAGAAGCAGAGTTGGACTAGATAGGGTCTTTATGTGTAGGAAACACCGTTCTTTTTTCTCAGCAAACTCACGTTTCCTGCTGTCTTAGAGAATCTAGAAAGCAAGAGCGTGCTTCTTGTTCTAAAGCAGAGTGTGATCCATGGATGAGAACACTGCTGTGTGTTTCACTTCAGAAATGGAGTTAAATCCAAGGCTCTGAGTCTTCCTACAAGTAAGACTTCCTTTCAGGTAAGGGCAGTCAGTTTTATGCTCAAACGAACTACATCGTTCAAGAAGCTCACACGTTTCTCATCTTAATTGACAAGCATTTGATGTTAGAGGACCAGTGCTTTGTATCAGTTTCAGAAGCAGAGTTGGACTAGATATGGTCCGTATGTGTAGGAAACACCATTCTTTTGTTCTCAGCACACTCACGTTTCCTGCTGTCTTAGAGACTTTAGAAAGCAAGAGCGTGCTTCTTGTTCTAAAGCAGAGTGTGATCCATGGATGAGAACTATGCTGTGTGTTTACCTTCAGAAATGGACTTAAATCCCAGGCTCTGAGTCTTCCTACAAGCAAGACTTCAATTCAGGTAAGCCAGTAACTTTTCTGCTCAAACGAACTACATCATTAACGAAGATCAAACGATTCTCATCTTAACTGACAAGCATTGGATGTTAGAGGGTGAGTGCATTGTATCAGTATCAGAAGCAGATTTGGACTACATATGGTCCGTATATGTAGGAAACACCGTTCTTTGTTCTGGGCACACTCAGATTTCCTGCTATATTAGAGACTCTAATAGCAAGAGCGTGCTTCTCGCTCTAGAGCAGAGTGTGATCCATGGTTGAGAACGTTGCTGTGTGTTTCTCTTAAGAAATGGAGTTAAATCCCAGGGTCTGTGTCGTACTACAAGCAAGACTTCGTTTCAGGTAAGGGAAGTCACTTTTCAGTTCAATGGAACTACATCATTCACAAAGCTCACATGTTTCTCATCTTAACTGACAAGCATTGGATGTTAGAGGACCAGTGCTTTGTATCAGTTTCAGAAGCAGAGTTGAACTAGATATGGTCCGTATGTGTAGGAAACACTATACTTTTGTTCTCAGCACACACACGTTTCCTGCTGTCTTAGAGACTCTAGAAAGCAAGAGCGTGCTTCTTGTTCTAAAGCAGAGTGTGATCAATGGATGATTACACTGCTGTGTTTCACTTCAGAAATGGAGTTAAATCCCAGGCTCTGAGTCTTCCTACAAGCAAGACTTCAATTCAGGTAAGGGCAGTCACTTTTCTGCTCAAACGAACTACATCGTTCACGAAGCTCACACGTTTCTCATCTTAACTGACAAGCATTGGATGTTAGAGGGTCAGTGCTTTGTATCAGTTTAGGCAGCAGATTTGGACTACTTATGGTCTGTATATGTAGTAAACACCGTTCTTTTGTTCTGGGCACACTCAGATTTCTTGCTATATTAGAGACTCTAAAAGCAAGAGCGTGCTTCTAGCTCTAAAGCAGAGTGTGATCCATGGATGAGAACTATGCTGTGTGTTTCTCTTAAAAAATGGAGTTAAATCCCAGGCTCTGTGTCTTCCTACAAGCAAGACTTCGTTTCAGGTAAGGGCAGTCACTATTCAGTTCAAAGGAACTACATCATTCACAAAGCTCACATGTTTCTCATCTTAACTGACAAGCATTGGATGTTAGAGGACCAGTGCTTTGTATCAGTTTCAGAAGCACAGTTGAACTAGATATGGTCCGTATGTGTAGGAAACACCGTTCTTTTGTTCTCAGCAAAATCACGTTTCCTGCTGTCTTAGAGACTCTAGAAAGCAAGAGCGTGCTTCTCGCTCTAAAGCAGAGTGTGATCCATGGATGAGAACTATGCTGTGTGTTTGCCTTCAGAAATGGAGTTAAATCCCAGGCTCTGAGTCTTCCTACAAGCAAGACTTCAATTCAGGTAAGGCAGTCACTTTTCTGCTCAAACGAACTACATCGTTCATGAAGCTCACACGTTTCCCATCTTAACTGACAAGCATTGGATGTTAGAGGGTCAGTGGTTTTTATCAGTTTCAGAAGCAGATTTGGACTGGATATGGTCCATATGTGTTGGAAACACCGTTCTATTGTTCTGGGCACACTCAAATTTCCTGCTGTCTTAGAGAATCTAGAAAGCAAGAGTGTGCTTCTCGCTCTAACCACAGTGTGATCCATGGATGAATACTATGCTGTGTGTTTCCCTTCAGAAATGGAGTTAAATCCCAGGCTCTGTCTCTTCCTACAAGCAAGATTTCGTTTCAGGTAAGGGTAGTCACTTTTCAGTTCAAAGGAACTACATCATTCACAAAGCTCACACGTTTCTCATCTTAACTTACAAACATTGGATGTCAGAGGACCAGTGCTTTGTATCAGTTTCAGAAGCAGAGTTGGACTAGATATGGTCTGTATGTGTAGGAAACACCGTTCTTTTGTTCTCAGCACACTCACGTTTCCTGCTGTCTTAGAGAATATAGAAAGCAAGAGCGTGCTTCTTATTCTAAAGCAGAGTGTTATCAATGGATGAGAACACTGCTGTGTGTTTCAATTCAGAAATGGAGTTAAATCCCAGGCTCTAGGTCTTCGTACAAGCAAGACTTCGTTTAAGGTAAGGGCAGTCACTTTTTTGCTCAAACGAACTACATCGTTCATGAAGATCACACGTTTCCCATCTTAACTGACAAGCATTGGATGTTAGAGGAACAGTGCTTTGTATCAGTTTCAGAAGATGAGTTGGACTAGATATGGTCCGTATGTGTAGGAAACACCGTTCTTTTGTTCTCAGCACACTCATGTTTCCTGCTGTCTTAGAGACTCTAGAAAGCAAGAGCGTGCTTCTCGCTCTAAAGCAGAGTGTGATCCATGGATGAGAACTATGCTGTGTGTTTGCCTTCAGAAATGGAGTTAAATCCCAGGCTGTGATTCTTCCTACAAGCAAGACTTCGTTTCAGGTAAGGACAGTCACTTTTCTGCTCAAAAAAATTACATCGTTCACAGAGCTCACACGTTTCTGATCTTAACTGACAAGCATTGGATGTTAGAGGGTCAATGCTTTATATCAGTTTCAGAAGCAGATTTGGACTGGATATGGTCCATATGTGTAGGAAACACCGTTCTATAGTTCTCAGCACACTCACGTTTCCTGCTGTCTTAGAGAATATAGAAAGCAAGAGCGTGCTTCTTGTTCTAAAGCAGTGTGTGATCAATGGATGAGAACACTGCTGTGTCTTTCACTTCAGAAATGGACTTAAATCCCAGGCTCTGAGTCTTGCTACAAGCAAGACTTCGTTTAAGATAAGGGCAGTCACTTTTCTGCTCAAACGAACTACATCGTTCATGAAGCTAACCCGTTTCCCATCCTAACTGACAAGCATTGGATGATAGAGGACCATTGCTTTGTATGAGTTTCAGAAGCAGAGTTGGACTAGATATGGTCCGTATGTGTAGGAAACACCGTTCTTTTTTTCTCAGCACACTCACGTTTCCTGCTTTGTTAGAGACTCTAGAAAGCAAGAGCGTGCTTCTCGCTCTAAAGCAGATTGCGATCCATGGATGAGAACTATGCTGTGTGTTTCCCTTCAGAAATGGAGTTAAATCCCAATCTCTGTGTCTTCCTACAAGCAAGACTTCGTTTCATGTAAGGGCAGTCACTTTTCAGCTCAAATGAACTACATCGTTCACTGAGCTCAACACATTTCTCATCTTAACAGACAAGCATTGGATGTTAGAGGACCAGTGTTTTGTATCAGTTTCAGAAGCAGAGTTGGACTATATAAGGTCCGTATGTGTAGGAAACACCGTTCTTTTGTTCTCAGCAAAATCACGTTTCATGCTGTCTTAGAGACTCTAGAAAGCAAGAGTGTGCTTCTTGTTCTAAAGCAGAGTGTGATCAATGGATGATTACACTGCTGTGTGTTTTACTTCAGAAATGGAATTAAATCCCAGGCTCTGAGTCTTCCTACAAGTAAGACTTCAATTCAGGAAAGGGCAGTCATTTTTCTGCTCAAACGAACTACATCGTTCGTGAAGCTCACACGTTTCCCATCTTAACTGACAAGCATTGGATGTTAGAGGACCAGTGCTTTGTATGAGATTCAGACGCAGAGTTGGACTAGATATGGTCCGTATGTGTAGGAAACACCGTTCTTTTGTTCTCAGCACACACACGTTTCCTGCTCTGTTAGAGACTCTAGAAAGCAAGAGCGTGCTTCTCACTCTAAAGCAGATTGTGATCCATGGATGAGAACTATGCTGTGTGTTTCCCTTCAGAAATGGAGTTAAATCCCAATCTCTGTGTCTTCCTACAAGCAAGACTTCAATTCAGATAAGGGCAGTCACTTTTCAGCTCAAATGAACTACATCGTTCACTGAGCTCACACATTTCTCATCTTAACAGACAAGCATTGGATGTTAGAGGACCAGTGCTTTGTATCAGTTTAAGAAGTAGAGTTGTACTAGATATGGTCCGTATGTGTAGGAAACACCGTTCTTTTGTTCTGGGCACACACACGATTCCTGCTGTCTTAGAGACTCTAGAAAGCAAGAGCGTGCTTCTCGCTCTAAAGCAGTGTGTGGTCCATGGATGAGAACTATGCTATGTGTTTGCCTTCAGAAATGGAGTTAAATCCCAGGCTCTGAGTCTTCCTACAAGCAAGACTTCAATTCAGGTAAGGCAGTCACTTTTCTGCTCAAACGAACTACATCGTTCATGAAGCTCACACGTTTCCCATCTTAACTGACAAGCATTGGATGTTAGAGGGTCAGTGCCTTGTATCAGTTTCAGAAGCAGATTTGGACTAGATATGGTCCGTATATGTAGGATACACCGTTCTTTTGTTCTGGGCACACTCAGATTTCCTGCTATATTAGAGACTCTAAAAGCAAGAGCGTGCTTCTCGCTCTAAAGCAGAGTGTGATCCATGGCTGAGAACTATGCTGTGTGTTTCTCTTAGGAAATGGAGTTAAATCCCAGGCTCTGTGTCTTACTACAAGCAAGACTTCGTTTAAGGTAAGGGCAGTCACTTTTTTGCTCAAACGAACTACATCGTTCATGAAGCTCACACGTTTCCCATCTTAACTGACAAGCATTGGATGTTAGAGGACCAGTGCTTTGTATCAATTTCAGAAGATGAGTTGGACTAGATATGGTCCATATGTGTAGGAAACTCCATTCTATTGTTCTGGGCACACTCAAATTTCCTGCTGTCTTAGAGAATCTAGAAAGCAAGTGTGTGCTTCTCGCTCTAACCACAGTGTGATCCATGGATGAATACTATGCTGTGTGTTTCCCTTCAGAAATGGAGTTAAATCCCAGGCTCTGTCTCTTCCTACAAGCAAGACTTCGTTTCAGTTAAGGGTAGTCACTTTTCAGTTCAAAGGAACTACATCATTCACAAATCTCACACGTTTCTCATCTTAACTGACAAGCATTGGATGTTAGAGGACCAGTACTTTGTATGAGATTCAGACGCAGATTTGGACTAGATGTGGTCCTTATGTGTAGGAAACACCGTTCTTTTGTTCTGGGCACACTCACGATTCCTGCTTTGTTAGAGACTCTAGAAAGCAAGAGCGTGCTTCTCGCTCTAAAGCAGAGTGTGATCCATGGATGAGAACTATGCTGTGTGTTTGCCTTCAGAAATGGAGTTAAATCCCAGGCTCTGAGTCTTCCTACAAGCAAGACTTCAATTCAGGTAAGGCAGTCACTTTTCTGCTCAAAAGAACTACATCGTTCATGAAGCTCACACGTTTCCAATCTTAACTGACAAGCATTGGATGTTAGAGGGTCAGTGCTTTGTATCAGTTTCAGAAGCAGATTTGGACTAGATATGGTCCGTATGTGTAGGAAACTCCGTTCTTTTGTTCTGGGCACACTCACGATTCCTGCTGTCTTAGAGACTCTAGAAAGCAAGAGCGTGCTTCTCGCTCTAAAGCAGTGTGTGGTCCATGGATGAGAACTATGCTATGTGTTTGCCTTCAGAAATGGAGTTAAATCCCAGGCTCTGAGTCTTCCTACAAGCAAGACTTCAATTCAGGTAAGGCAGTCACTTTTCTGCTCAAACGAACTACATCGTTCATGAAGCTCACACGTTTCCCATCTTAACTGACAAGCATTGGATGTTAGAGGGTCAGTGCCTTGTATCAGTTTCAGAAGCAGATTTGGACTAGATATGGTCCGTATGTGTAGGAAACTCCGTTCTTTTGTTCTCAGCAAAATCACGTTTCCTCCTGTCTTAGAGTCTCTCAAAAGCAAGAGCGTGCTTCTTATTCTAAAGCAGAGTGTGATCAATGGATGAGAACACTGCTGTGTGTTTCAATTCAGAAATGGAGTTAAATCCCAGGCTCTAGGTCTTCGTACAAGCAAGACTTCGTTTAAGGTAAGGGCAGTCACTTTTCTGCTCAAAGAAACTACATCGTTCACAGCGCTCACACGTTTCTCATCTTAACTGACAAGCATTGGATGTTAGAGGGTCAATGCTTTATATCAGTTTCAGATGCAGATTTGGACTGGATATGGTCCATATGTGTAGGAAACACCGTTCTATTGTTCTGGGCACACTCAAATTTCCTGCTGTCTTAGAGAATCTAGAAAGCAAGAGTGTGCTTCTCGCTCTAACCACAGTGTGATCCATGGATGAATACTATGCTGTGTGTTTTTCTTCAGAAATGGAGTTAAATCCCAGGCTCTGTCTCTTCCTACAAGCAAGACTTCGTTTCAGGTAAGGGTAGTCACTTTTCAGTTCAAAGGAACTACATCATTCACAAATCTCACACGTTTCTCATCTTAACTGACAAACATTGGATGTTAGAGGACCAGTGCTTTGTATCAGTTTCAGAAGCAGAGTTGGACTAGATATGGTCTGTATATGTAGGAAACACCGTTCTTTTGTTCTCAGCACACTCACGTTTCCTGCTGTCTTAGAGAATATAGAAAGCAAGAGCGTGCTTCTTGTTCTAAAGCAGAGTGTGATCAATGGATGAGAACACTGCTGTGTGTTTCAATTCAGAAATGGAGTTAAATCCCAGGCTCTGAGTCTTCCTACAGGCAAGACTTCAATTCAGGTAAGGGCAATTCACTTTTCTCCTCAAACGAACTACATCGTTCATGAAGCTCACACGTTTCTCATCTTAACAGACAAGCATTGGATGTTAGAGGATCAGTGCTTTATATCAGTTTAAGAAGCAGATTTGGACTAGATATGGTCCGTATGTGTAGGAAACACCGTTCTTTTGTTCTGGGCACACTCACGTTTCCTGCTGTCTTAGAGACTCTAGAAAACAAGAGCGTGCTTTGCGCTCTAAAGCAGAGTGTGATCCATGGATGAGAACTATGCTGTGTGTTTGCCTTCAGAAATGGAGTTAAATCCCAGGCTCTGAGTCTTCCTACAAGCAAGACTTCAATTCAGGTAAGGCAATCACTTTTCTGCTCAAACGAACTACATCGTTCATGAAGCACACACGTTTCGCATCTTAACTGACAAGCATTGGATGTTAGAGGGTCAGTGCTTTGTATCAGTTTCAGAAGCAGATTTGGACTAGATATGGTCCGTATGTGTAGGAAACTCCATTCATTTGTTCTCAGCAAAATCACGTTTCCTCCTGTCTTAGAGACTCTAAAAAGCAACAGCATGCTTCTTCTTCTAAAGCAGAGTGTGATCCATGGATGAGAACTATGCTCTGTGTTTGCCTTCAGAAATGGAGTTAAATCCCAGGCTCTAAGTCTTCCTACAAGCAAGACTTCGTTTCAGGTAAGGACAGTCACTTTTCTGCTCAAACGAACTACATCGTTCACAGAGCTCACACATTTCTCATCCTAACTGACAATCATTGGATTTTAGAGGGTCAATGCTTTATATCAGTTTCCGAAGCAGATTTGGACTGGATATGGTCCATATGTGTAGGAAACACCGTTCTTTTGTTCTCTGCAAAATCACGTTTCCTGCTGTCTTAGAGACTCTAGAAAGCAAGAGCGTGCTTCTTGTTATAAAGCAGAGTATGATCAATGGATGATTACACTGCTGTGTGTTTTACTTCAGAAATGGAGTTAAATCCCAGGCTCTGAGTCTTCCGACAAGCAAGACTTCAATTCAGGTAAGGCAGTCAGTTTTCTGCTCAAACGAACTACATCGTTCATGAAGCTCACACGTTTCCCATCTTAACTGACAAGCATTGGATGTTAGAGGGTCAGTGCCTTGTATCAGTTTCAGAAGCAGATTTGGACTAGATATGGTCCGTATGTGTAGGAAACTCCGTTCTTTTGTTCTCAGCAAAATCACGTTTCCTCCTGTCTTAGAGACTCTCAAAAGCAAGAGCGTGCTTCTTATTCTAAAGCAGAGTGTGATCAATGGATGAGAACACTGCTGTGTGTTTCAATTCAGAAATGGGGTTAAATCCCAGGCTCTAGGTCTTCGTACAAGCAAGACTTCGTTTAAGGTAAGGGCAGTCACTTTTTTGCTCAAACGAACTACATCGTTCATGAAGCTCACACGTTTCCCATCTTAACTGACAAGCATTGGATGTTAGAGGACCAGTGCTTTGTATCAATTTCAGAAGATGAGTTGGACTAGATATGGTCCTTATGTGTAGGAAACACCGTTCTTTTGTTCTCAGCACACTCAAATTTCCTGCTGTCTTAGAGACTCTAGAAAGCAAGAGCGTGCTTCTCGCTATAAAGCAGAGTGTGATCCATGGATGAGAACTATGCTGTGTGTTTACCTTCAGAAATGGAGTTAAATCCCAGGCTCTGATTCTTCCTACAATCAAGACTTCGTTTCAGGTAAGGACAGTCACTTTTCTGCTCAAAGAATCTACATCGTTCACAGAGCTCACACGTTTCTCATCTTAACTGACAAGCATTGGATGTTAGAGGGTCAATGCTTTATATCAGTTTCAGAAGCAGATTTGGACTGGATATGGTCCATATGTGTAGGAAACTCCATTCTATTGTTCTGGGCACACTCAAATTTCCTGCTGTCTTAGAGAATCTAGAAAGCAAGAGTGTGCTTCTCGCTCTAACCACAGTGTGATCCATGGATGAATACTATGCTGTGTGTTTCCCTTCAGAAATGGAGTTTAATCCCAGGCTCTGTCTCTTCCTACAAGCAAGACTTCGTTTCAGTTAAGGGTAGTCACTTTTCAGTTCAAAGGAACTACATCATTCACAAATTCCACACGTTTCTCATCTTAACTGACAAACATTGGATGTTAGAGGACCAGTGCTTTGTATCAGTTTCAGAAGCAGAGTTGGACTAGATATGGTCTGTATGTGTAGGAAACACTGTTCTTTTGTTCTCAGCACACTCACGTTTCCTGTTGTGTTAGAAACTCTAGAAAGCAAGAGCGTGCTTCTCGCTCTAAAGCAGATTGTGATCCATGGATGAGAACTATGCTGTGTGTTTCCCTTCAGAAATGGAGTTAAATCCCAATCTCTGTGTCTTCCTACAAGCAAGACTTCGTTTCATGTAAGGGCAGTCACTTTTCAGCTCAAATGAACTACCTCGTTCACTGAGGTCAACACATTTCTCATATTAACAGACAAGCATTGGATGTTAGAGGACCAGTGCTTTGTATCAGTTTCAGAAGCAGAGTTGGACTATATAAGGTCCGTATGTGTAGGAAACACCGTTCTTTTGTTCTCAGCAAAATCACGTTTCCTGCTGTCTTAGAGACTCTAGAAAGCAAGAGTGTGCTTCTTGTTCTAAAGCAGAGTGTGATCAATGGACGATTAAACTGCTGTGTGTTTTACTTCTGAAATGGAGTTAAATCCCAGGCTCTGAGTCTTCCTACAAGTAAGACTTCAATTCAGGTAAGTGCAGTCATTTTTCTGCTCAAACGAACTACATCGTTCGTGAAGCTCACACGTTTCCCATCTTAACAGACAAGCATTGGATGTTAGAGGACCAGTACTTTGTATGAGATTCAGACGCAGAGTTGGACTAGATGTGGTCCGTATGTGTAGGAAACACCGTTCTTTTGTTCTGGGCACACTCACGATTCCTGCTGTGTTAGAGACTCTAGAAAGCAAGAGCGTGCTTCTCGCTCTAAAGCAGAGTGTGATCCATGGATGAGAACTATGCTGTGTGTTTGCCTTCAGAAATGGAGTTAAATCCCAGGCTCTGAGTCTTCCTACAAGCAAGACTTCAATTCAGGTAAGGCAGTCACTTTTCTGCTCAAAAGAACTACATCGTTCATGAAGCTCACACGTTTCCAATCTTAACTGACAAGCATTGGATGTTAGAGGGTCAGTGCTTTGTATCAGTTTCAGAAGCAGATTTGGACTAGATATGGTCCGTATGTGTAGGAAACTCCGTTCTTTTGTTCTCAGCAAAATCACGTTTCCTCCTGTCTTAGAGACTCTCAAAAGCAGGAGCGTGCTTCTTATTCTAAAGCAGAGTGTGATCAATGGATGAGAACACTGCTGTGTGTTTCAATTCAGAAATGGAGTTATATCCCAGGCTCTGATTCTTCCTACAAGCAAGACTTCGTTTCAGGTAAGGACAGTCACTTTTCTGCTCAAAGAAGCTACATCGTTCACAGAGCTCACACGTTTCTCATCTTAACTGACAAGCATTGGATGTTAGAGGATCAATGCTTTATATCAGTTTCAGATGCAGATTTGGACTGGATATGGTCCATATGTGTAGGAAACACCGTTCTATTGTTCTGGGCACACTCAAATTTCCTGCTGTCTTAGAGAATCTAGAAAGCAAGAGTGTGCTTCTCGCTCTAACCACAGTGTGATCCATGGATGAATACTATGCTGTGTGTTTTTCTTCAGAAATGGAGTTAAATCCCAGGCTCTGTCTCTTCCTACAAGCAAGACTTCGTTTCAGGTAAGGGTAGTCACTTTTCAGTTCAAAGGAACTACATCATTCACAAATCTCACACGTTTCTCATCTTAACTGACAAACATTGGATGTTAGAGGACCAGTGCTTTGTATCAGTTTCAGAAGCAGAGTTGGACTAGATATGGTCTGTATGTGTAGGAAGCACCGTTCTTTTGTTCTCAGCACACTCACGTTTCCTGCTGTCTTAGAGAATATAGAAAGCAAGAGCGTGCTTCTTGTTCTAAAGCAGAGTGTGATCAATGGATGAGAACACTGCTGTGTGTTTCAATTCAGAAATGGAGTTAAATCCCAGGCTCTGAGTCTTCCTACAGGTAAGACTTCAATTCAGGTAAGGGCAATTCACTTTTCTGCTCAAACGAACTACATCGTTCATGAAGCTCACACGTTTCTCATCTTAACAGACAAGCATTGGATGTTAGAGGATCAGTGCTTTATATCAGTTTAAGAAGCAGATTTGGACTAGATATGGTCCGTATGTGTAGGAAACACCGTTCTTTTGTTCTGGGCACACTCACGTTTCCTGCTGTCTTAGAGACTCTAGAAAACAAGAGCGTGCTTTGCGCTCTAAAGCAGAGTGTGATCCATGGATGAGAACTATGCTGTGTGTTTGCCTTCAGAAATGGAGTTAAATCCCAGGCTCTGAGTCTTCCTACAAGCAAGACTTCAATTCAGGTAAGGCAGTCACTTTTCTGGTCAAACGAACTACATCGTTCATGAAGCACACACGTTTCGCATCTTAACTGACAAGCATTGGATGTTAGAGGGTCAGTGCTTTGTATCAGTTTCAGAAGCAGATTTGGACTAGATATGGTCCGTATGTGTAGGAAACTCCATTCATTTGTTCTCAGCAAAATCACGTTTCCTCCTGTCTTAGAGACTCTAAAAAGCAACAGCATGCTTCTTCTTCTAAAGCAGAGTGTGATCCATGGATGAGAACTATGCTCTGTGTTTGCCTTCAGAAATGGAGTTAAATCCCAGGCTCTAAGTCTTCCTACAAGCAAGACTTCGTTTCAGGTAAGGACAGTCACTTTTCTGCTCAAAGAAACTACATCGTTCACAGCGCTCACACGTTTCTCATCTTAACTGACAAGCATTGGATGTTAGAGGGTCAATGCTTTATATCAGTTTCAGATGCAGATTTGGACTGGATATGGTCCATATGTGTAGGAAACACCGTTCTATTGTTCTGGGCACACTCAAATTTCCTGCTGTCTTAGAGAATCTAGAAAGCAAGAGTGTGCTTCTCGCTCTAACCACAGTGTGATCCATGGATGAATACTATGCTGTGTGTTTTTCTTCAGAAATGGAGTTAAATCCCAGGCTCTGTCTCTTCCTACAAGCAAGACTTCGTTTCAGGTAAGGGTAGTCACTTTTCAGTTCAAAGGAACTACATCATTCACAAATCTCACACGTTTCTCATCTTAACTGACAAACATTGGATGTTAGAGGACCAGTGCTTTGTATCAGTTTCAGAAGCAGAGTTGGACTAGATATGGTCTGTATATGTAGGAAACACCGTTCTTTTGTTCTCAGCACACTCACGTTTCCTGCTGTCTTAGAGAATATAGAAAGCAAGAGCGTGCTTCTTGTTCTAAAGCAGAGTGTGATCAATGGATGAGAACACTGCTGTGTGTTTCAATTCAGAAATGGAGTTAAATCCCAGGCTCTGAGTCTTCCTACAGGCAAGACTTCAATTCAGGTAAGGGCAATTCACTTTTCTCCTCAAACGAACTACATCGTTCATGAAGCTCACACGTTTCTCATCTTAACAGACAAGCATTGGATGTTAGAGGATCAGTGCTTTATATCAGTTTAAGAAGCAGATTTGGACTAGATATGGTCCGTATGTGTAGGAAACACCGTTCTTTTGTTCTGGGCACACTCACGTTTCCTGCTGTCTTAGAGACTCTAGAAAACAAGAGCATGCTTTGCGCTCTAAAGCAGAGTGTGATCCATGGATGAGAACTATGCTGTGTGTTTGCCTTCAGAAATGGAGTTAAATCCCAGGCTCTGAGTCTTCCTACAAGCAAGACTTCAATTTAGGTAAGGCAATCACTTTTCTGCTCAAACGAACTACATCGTTCATGAAGCACACACGTTTCGCATCTTAACTGACAAGCATTGGATGTTAGAGGGTCAGTGCTTTGTATCAGTTTCAGAAGCAGATTTGGACTAGATATGGTCCGTATGTGTAGGAAACTCCATTCATTTGTTCTCAGCAAAATCACGTTTCCTCCTGTCTTAGAGACTCTAAAAAGCAACAGCATGCTTCTTCTTCTAAAGCAGAGTGTGATCCATGGATGAGAACTATGCTCTGTGTTTGCCTTCAGAAATGGAGTTAAATCCCAGGCTCTAAGTCTTCCTACAAGCAAGACTTCGTTTCAGGTAAGGACAGTCACTTTTCTGCTCAAACGAACTACATCGTTCACAGAGCTCACACATTTCTCATCCTAACTGACAATCATTGGATTTTAGAGGGTCAATGCTTTATATCAGTTTCCGAAGCAGATTTGGACTGGATATGGTCCATATGTGTAGGAAACACCGTTCTTTTGTTCTCTGCAAAATCACGTTTCCTGCTGTCTTAGAGACTCTAGAAAGCAAGAGCGTGCTTCTTGTTATAAAGCAGAGTATGATCAATGGATGATTACACTGCTGTGTGTTTTACTTCAGAAATGGAGTTAAATCCCAGGCTCTGAGTCTTCCGACAAGCAAGACTTCAATTCAGGTAAGGCAGTCAGTTTTCTGCTCAAACGAACTACATCGTTCATGAAGCTCACACGTTTCCCATCTTAACTGACAAGCATTGGATGTTAGAGGGTCAGTGCCTTGTATCAGTTTCAGAAGCAGATTTGGACTAGATATGGTCCGTATGTGTAGGAAACTCCGTTCTTTTGTTCTCAGCAAAATCACGTTTCCTCCTGTCTTAGAGACTCTCAAAAGCAAGAGCGTGCTTCTTATTCTAAAGCAGAGTGTGATCAATGGATGAGAACACTGCTGTGTGTTTCAATTCAGAAATGGGGTTAAATCCCAGGCTCTAGGTCTTCGTACAAGCAAGACTTCGTTTAAGGTAAGGGCAGTCACTTTTTTGCTCAAACGAACTACATCGTTCATGAAGCTCACACGTTTCCCATCTTAACTGACAAGCATTGGATGTTAGAGGACAAGTGCTTTGTATCAATTTCAGAAGATGAGTTGGACTAGATATGGTCCTTATGTGTAGGAAACACCGTTCTTTTGTTCTCAGCACACTCAAATTTCCTGCTGTCTTAGAGACTCTAGAAAGCAAGAGCGTGCTTCTCGCTATAAAGCAGAGTGTGATCCATGGATGAGAACTATGCTGTGTGTTTACCTTCAGAAATGGAGTTAAATCCCAGGCTCTGATTCTTCCTACAATCAAGACTTCGTTTCAGGTAAGGACAGTCACTTTTCTGCTCAAAGAATCTACATCGTTCACAGAGCTCACACGTTTCTCATCTTAACTGACAAGCATTGGATGTTAGAGGGTCAATGCTTTATATCAGTTTCAGAAGCAGATTTGGACTGGATATGGTCCATATGTGTAGGAAACTCCATTCTATTGTTCTGGGCACACTCAAATTTCCTGCTGTCTTAGAGAATCTAGAAAGCAAGAGTGTGCTTCTCGCTCTAACCACAGTGTGATCCATGGATGAATACTATGCTGTGTGTTTCCCTTCAGAAATGGAGTTAAATCCCAGGCTCTGTCTCTTCCTACAAGCAAGACTTCGTTTCAGTTAAGGGTAGTCACTTTTCAGTTCAAAGGAACTACATCATTCACAAATTCCACACGTTTCTCATCTTAACTGACAAACATTGGATGTTAGAGGACCAGTGCTTTGTATCAGTTTCAGAAGCAGAGTTGGACTAGATATGGTCTGTATGTGTAGGAAACACTGTTCTTTTGTTCTCAGCACACTCACGTTTCCTGCTGTGTTAGAAACTCTAGAAAGCAAGAGCGTGCTTCTCGCTCTAAAGCAGATTGTGATCCATGGATGAGAACTATGCTGTGTGTTTCCCTTCAGAAATGGAGTTAAATCCCAATCTCTGTGTCTTCCTACAAGCAAGACTTCGTTTCATGTAAGGGCAGTCACTTTTCAGCTCAAATGAACTACCTCGTTCACTGAGCTCAACACATTTCTCATCTTAACAGACAAGCATTGGATGTTAGAGGACCAGTGCTTTGTATCAGTTTCAGAAACAGAGTTGGACTATATAAGGTCCGTATGTGTAGGAAACACCGTTCTTTTGTTCTCAGCAAAATCACGTTTCCTGCTGTCTTAGAGACTCTAGAAAGCAAGAGTGTGCTTCTTGTTCTAAAGCAGAGTGTGATCAATGGACGATTAAACTGCTGTGTGTTTTACTTCTGAAATGGAGTTAAATCCCAGGCTCTGAGTCTTCCTACAAGTAAGACTTCAATTCAGGTAAGTGCAGTCATTTTTCTGCTCAAACGAACTACATCGTTCGTGAAGCTCACACGTTTCCCATCTTAACAGACAAGCATTGGATGTTAGAGGACCAGTACTTTGTATGAGATTCAGACGCAGAGTTGGACTAGATGTGGTCCGTATGTGTAGGAAACACCGTTCTTTTGTTCTGGGCACACTCACGATTCCTGCTGTGTTAGAGACTCTAGAAAGCAAGAGCGTGCTTCTCGCTCTAAAGCAGAGTGTGATCCATGGATGAGAACTATGCTGTGTGTTTGCCTTCAGAAATGGAGTTAAATCCCAGGCTCTGAGTCTTCCTACAAGCAAGACTTCAATTCAGGTAAGGCAGTCACTTTTCTGCTCAAAAGAACTACATCGTTCATGAAGCTCACACGTTTCCAATCTTAACTGACAAGCATTGGATGTTAGAGGGTCAGTGCTTTGTATCAGTTTCAGAAGCAGATTTGGACTAGATATGGTCCGTATGTGTAGGAAACTCCGTTCTTTTGTTCTCAGCAAAATCACGTTTCCTCCTGTCTTAGAGACTCTCAAAAGCAGGAGCGTGCTTCTTATTCTAAAGCAGAGTGTGATCAATGGATGAGAACACTGCTGTGTGTTTCAATTCAGAAATGGAGTTATATCCCAGGCTCTGATTCTTCCTACAAGCAAGACTTCGTTTCAGGTAAGGACAGTCACTTTTCTGCTCAAAGAAGCTACATCGTTCACAGAGCTCACACGTTTCTCATCTTAACTGACAAGCATTGGATGTTAGAGGGTCAATGCTTTATATCAGTTTCAGATGCAGATTTGGACTGGATATGGTCCATATGTGTAGGAAACACCGTTCTATTGTTCTGGGCACACTCAAATTTCCTGCTGTCTTAGAGAATCTAGAAAGCAAGAGTGTGCTTCTCGCTCTAACCACAGTGTGATCCATGGATGAATACTATGCTGTGTGTTTTTCTTCAGAAATGGAGTTAAATCCCAGGCTCTGTCTCTTCCTACAAGCAAGACTTCGTTTCAGGTAAGGGTAGTCACTTTTCAGTTCAAAGGAACTACATCATTCACAAATCTCACACGTTTCTCATCTTAACTGACAAACATTGGATGTTAGAGGACCAGTGCTTTGTATCAGTTTCAGAAGCAGAGTTGGACTAGATATGGTCTGTATGTGTAGGAAGCACCGTTCTTTTGTTCTCAGCACACTCACGTTTCCTGCTGTCTTAGAGAATATAGAAAGCAAGAGCGTGCTTCTTGTTCTAAAGCAGAGTGTGATCAATGGATGAGAACACTGCTGTGTGTTTCAATTCAGAAATGGAGTTAAATCCCAGGCTCTGAGTCTTCCTACAGGTAAGACTTCAATTCAGGTAAGGGCAATTCACTTTTCTGCTCAAACGAACTACATCGTTCATGAAGCTCACACGTTTCTCATCTTAACAGACAAGCATTGGATGTTAGAGGATCAGTGCTTTATATCAGTTTAAGAAGCAGATTTGGACTAGATATGGTCCGTATGTGTAGGAAACACCGTTCTTTTGTTCTGGGCACACTCACGTTTCCTGCTGTCTTAGAGACTCTAGAAAACAAGAGCGTGCTTTGCGCTCTAAAGCAGAGTGTGATCCATGGATGAGAACTATGCTGTGTGTTTGCCTTCAGAAATGGAGTTAAATCCCAGGCTCTGAGTCTTCCTACAAGCAAGACTTCAATTCAGGTAAGGCAGTCACTTTTCTGGTCAAACGAACTACATCGTTCATGAAGCACACACGTTTCGCATCTTAACTGACAAGCATTGGATGTTAGAGGGTCAGTGCTTTGTATCAGTTTCAGAAGCAGATTTGGACTAGATATGGTCCGTATGTGTAGGAAACTCCATTCATTTGTTCTCAGCAAAATCACGTTTCCTCCTGTCTTAGAGACTCTAAAAAGCAACAGCATGCTTCTTCTTCTAAAGCAGAGTGTGATCCATGGATGAGAACTATGCTCTGTGTTTGCCTTCAGAAATGGAGTTAAATCCCAGGCTCTAAGTCTTCCTACAAGCAAGACTTCGTTTCAGGTAAGGACAGTCACTTTTCTGCTCAAACGAACTACATCGTTCACAGAGCTCACACATTTCTCATCCTAACTGACAATCATTGGATTTTAGAGGGTCAATGCTTTATATCAGTTTCAGAAGCAGATTTGGACTGGATATGGTCCATATGTGTAGGAAACACCGTTCTTTTGTTCTCTGCAAAATCACGTTTCCTGCTGTCTTAGAGACTCTAGAAAGCAAGAGCGTGCTTCTTGTTATAAAGCAGAGTATGATCAATGGATGATTACACTGCTGTGTGTTTTACTTCAGAAATGGAGTTAAATCCCAGGCTCTGAGTCTTCCGACAAGCAAGACTTCAATTCAGGTAAGGCAGTCACTTTTCTGCTCAAACTAACTACATCGTTCATGAAGCTCACACGTTTCCCATCTTAACTGACAAGCATTGGATGTTAGAGGACCAGTGCTTTGTATCAGTTTCAGAAGATGAGTTGGACTAGATATGGTCCGTATGTGTAGGAAACACCGTTCTTTTGTTCTCAGCACACTCACGTTTCCTGCTGTCTTAGAGACTCTAGAAAGCAAGAGCGTGCTTCTCGCTCTAAAGCAGAGTGTGATCCATGGATGAGAACTATGCTGTGTGTTTGCCTTCAGAAATGGACTTAAATCCCAGGCTCTAAGTCTTCCTACAATCAAGAATTCGTTTTAGGTATGGACAGTCACTTTTCTGCTCAAACGAACTACATCGTTCACAGAGCTCACACATTTCTCATCCTAACTGACAATCATTGGATGTTAGAGGGTCAATGCTTTATGTCAGTTTCTGAAGCAGAGTTGGACTGGATATGGTCCATATGTGTAGGAAACACCGTTCTTTTGTTCTCAGCAAAATCACGTTTCCTGCTGTCTTAGAGACTCTAGAAAACAAGAGTGTGCTATCGCTCTAACCACAGTGTGATCCATGGATGAATACTATGCTGTGTGTTTCCCTTCAGAAATGGAGTAAAATCCCAGGCTCTGTGTCTTCCTACATGCAAGACTTCGTTTCAGGTAAGGGTAGTCACTTTTCAGTTCAAAGGAACTACATCATTCACAAAGCTCACACGTTTCTCATCTTAACTGACAAACATTGGATGTTAGAGTACCAGTGCTTTGTATCAGTTTCAGAAGCAGACTTGGACAAGATATGGTCCCTATGTGTAGGAAACACCGTTCTTTTGTTCTCAGCACACTCACGTTTCCTCCTGTGTTAGAGACTCTAGAAAGCAAGAGCGTGCTTCTCGTTATAAAGCAGATTGTGATCCATGGATGAGAACTATGCTGTGTGTTTCCCTTCAGAAATGGAGTTAAATCCCAATCTCTGTTTCTTCCTACAAGCAAGACTTCGTTTCAGGTAAGGGCAGTCACTTTTCAGCTCAAATGAACTACATCGTTCATGAAGCTCACACGTTTCTCATCTTAACAGACAAGCATTGGATGTTAGTGGATCAGTGCTTTGTATCAGTTTAAGAAGCAGATTTGGACTAGATATGGTCCGTATGTGTAGGAAACACCGTTCTTTTGTTCTGGGCACACTCACGTTTCCTGCTGTCTTAGAGACTCTAGAAAGCAAGAGCGTGCTTCTTGTTCTAAAGCAGAGTGTGATCCATGGATGAGAACTATGCTGTGTGTTTGCCTTCAGAAATGGAGTTAAATCCCAATCTTTGTTTCTTCCTACAAGCAAGACTTCGTGTCAGGTAAGGGCAGTCACTTTTCAGCTCAAATGAACTACATCGTTCACTGAGCTCACACATTTCCCATCTTAACAGACAAGCATTGGATGTTAGAGGACCAGTGCTTTGAATCAGTTTAAGAAGCAGAGTTGGACTAGATATGGTCCGTATGTGTAGGAAACACCGTTCTTTTGTTCTCAGCACACTCACGTTTCCTGCTGTCTTAGAGACTCTAGAAAGCAAGAGCGAGCTTCTTGTTATAAAGCAGAGTATGATCAATGGATGATGACACTGCTGTGTGTTTTCCTTCAGAAATGGAGTTAAATCCCAGGCTCTGAGTCTTCCTACAGGCAAGACTTCAATTCAGGTAAGGGCAATTCACTTTTCTGCTCAAACGAACTACATCGTTCATGAAGCTCATACGTTTCTCATCTTAACAGACAAGCATTGGATGTTAGAGGATCAGTGCTTTATATCAGTTTAAGAAGCATATTTGGACTAGATATGGTCCGTATGTGTAGGAAACACCGTTCTTTTGTTCTGGGCACACTCACGTTTCCTGCTCTCTTAGATACTCTAGAAATCAAGAGCCTGCTTTTCGCTCTAAAGGAGAGTGTGATCCATGGATGAGAACTATGCTGTGTGTTTGCCTTCAGAAATGGAGTTAAATCCCAGGCTCTGATTCTTCCAACAAGGAAGACTTCAATTCAGGTAAGGCAGTCACTTTTCTGCTCAAACGAACTACATCGTTCATGAAGCACACACATTTTTCATCCTAACTGACAATCATTGGATGTTAGAGGGTCAATGCTTTATATCAGTTTCAGAAGCAGATTTGGACTGGATATGATCCATATGTGTAGGAAACACCGTTCTTTTGTTCTCTGCAAAATCACGTTTCCTGCTGTCTTAGAGAATCTAGAAAGCAAGAGCGTGCTTCTTGTTATAAAGCAGAGTATGACCAATGGATGATTACACTGCTTTGTGTTTTACTTCAGAAATGGAGTTAAATCCCAGGCTCTGAGTCTTCTGACAAGCAAGACTTCAATTCAGGTAAGGCAGTCACTTTTCTGCTCAAACGAACTACATCGTTCATGTGCTCACACGTTTCCCATCTTAACTGACAATCATTGGATGTTAGAGGACCAATGCTTTGTATCAGTTTCAGAAGATGAGTTGGACTAGATATGGTCCGTATGTGTAGGAAACACCGTTCTTTTGTTCTCAGCACACTCACGTTTCCTGCTGTCTAGAGACTCTAGAAAGCAAGAGCGTGCCTCTCGCTCTAAAGCAGAGTGTGATCCATGGATGAGAACTATGCTGTGTGTTTGCCTTCAGAAATGGACTGAAATCCCAGGCTCTAAGTCTTCCTACAATCAAGACTTCGTTTCAGGTATGGACAGTCACTTTTCTGCTCAAACGAACTACATCGTTCACAGAGCTCACACATTTCTCATCCTAACTGACAATCATTGGATGTTAGAGGGTCAATGCTTTATGTCAGTTTCAGAAGCAGAGTTGGACTGGATATGGTCCATATGTGTAGGAAACACCGTTCTCTTGTTCTGGGCACACTCAAATTTCCTGCTGTCTTAGAGACTCTAGAAAGCAAGAGCGTGCCTCTCGCTCTAAAGCAGATTGTGATCCATGGATGAGAACTATGCTGTGTGTTTGCCTTCAGAAATGGAGTTAAATCCCAATCTTTGTTTCTTCCTACAAGCAAGACTTCGTTTCAGGTAAGGGCAGTCACTTTTCAGCTCAAATGAACTACATCGTTCACTGAGCTCACACATTTCCCATCTTAACAGACAAGCATTGGATGTTAGAGGACCAGTGCTTTGAATCAGTTTAAGAAGCAGAGTTGGACTAGATATGGTCCGTATGTGTAGGAAACACCGTTCTTTTGTTCTCAGCACACTCACGTTTCCTGCTGTCTTAGAGACTCTAGAAAGCAAGAGCGTGCTTCTTGTTCTAAAGCAGAGTGTCATCAATGGATGAGAACACTGCTGTGTGTTTCACTTCAGAAATGGAGTTAAATCCCAGGCTCTGTGTCTTACTACAAGCAAGACTTCGTTTCAGGTAAGGGCAGTCACTTTTCAGTTCAAAGGAACTACATCATTCACAAAGCTCACACGTTTCTCATCTTAACTGACAAGCATTGGATGTTAGAGGACCAGTGCTTTGTATCAGTTTCAGAAGCAGAGTTGAACTAGATATGGTCCGTATGTGTAGGAAACACCGTTCTTTTGTTTTCAGCAAAATCACGTTTCCTGCTGTCTTAGAGACTCTAGAAAGCAAGAGCGTGCTTCTTGTTATAAAGCAGAGTATGATCAATGGATGATTACACTGCTGTGTGTTTTCCTTCAGAAATGGAGTTAAATCCCAGGCTCTGAGTCTTCCTACAGGCAAGACTTCAATTCAGGTAAGGGCAATTCACTTTTCTGCTCAAACGAACTACATCGTTCATGAAGCTCATACGTTTCTCATCTTAACAGACAAGCATTGGATGTTAGAGGATCAGTGCTTTATATCAGTTTAAGAAGCATATTTGGACTAGATATGGTCCGTATGTGTAGGAAACACCGTTCTTTTGTTCTGGGCACACTCACGTTTCCTGCTCTCTTAGATACTCTAGAAATCAAGAGCCTGCTTTTCGCTCTAAAGGAGAGTGTGATCCATGGATGAGAACTATGCTGTGTGTTTGCCTTCAGAAATGGAGTTAAATCCCAGGTTCTGATTCTTCCAACAAGGAAGACTTCAATTCAGGTAAGGCAGTCACTTTTCTGCTCAAACGAACTACATCGTTCATGAAGCACACATGTTTCCCATCTTAACTGACAAGCATTGGATGTTAGAGGGTCAGTGCTTTGTATCAGTTTCAGAAGCAGATTTGGACTAGATATGGTCCGTATGTGTAGGAAACTCCGTTCATTTGTTCTCAGCAAAATCACGTTTCCTCCTGTCTTAGAGACTGTAAAAAGCAACAGCATGCTTCTTCTTCTAAAGCAGAGTGTGGTCCATGGATGAGAACTATGCTCTGTGTTTGCCTTCAGAAATGGACTTAAATCCCAGGCTCTAAGTCTTCCTACAAGCAAGACTTCGTTTCAGGTAAGGACAGTCACTTTTCTGCTCAAACGAACTACATCGTTCACAGAGCTCACACATTTCTCATCCTAACTGACAATCATTGGATGTTAGAGGGTCAATGCTTTATATCAGTTTCAGAAGCAGATTTGGACTGGATATGGTCCATATGTGTAGGAAACACCGTTCTTTTGTTCTCAGCAAAATCACGTTTCCTGCTGTCTTAGAGACTCTAGAAAACAAGAGTGTGCTATCGCTCTAACCACAGTGTGATCCATGGATGAATACTATGCTGTGTGTTTCCCTTCAGAAATGGAGTAAAATCCCAGGCTCTGTGTCTTCCTACATGCAAGACTTCGTTTCAGGTAAGGGTAGTCACTTTTCAGTTCAAAGGAACTACATCATTCACAAAGCTCACACGTTTCTCATCTTAACTGACAAACATTGGATGTTAGAGGACCAGTGCTTTGTATCAGTTTCAGAAGCAGAGTTGGACTAGATATGGTCCCTATGTGTAGGAAACACCGTTCTTTTGTTCTCAGCACACTCACGTTTCCTCCTGTGTTAGAGACTCTAGAAAGCAAGAGCGTGCTTCTCGTTATAAAGCAGATTGTGATCCATGGATGAGAACTATGCTGTGTGTTTCCCTTCAGAAATGGAGTTAAATCCCAATCTCTGTTTCTTCCTACAAGCAAGACTTCGTTTCAGGTAAGGGCAGTCACTTTTCAGCTCAAATGAACTACATCGTTCATGAAGCTCACACATTTCCCATCTTAACAGACAAGCATTGGATGTTAGAGGACCAGTGCTTTGAATCAGTTTAAGAAGCAGAGTTGGACTAGATATGGTCCGTATGTGTAGGAAACACCGTTCTTTTGTTCTCAGCACACTCACGTTTCCTGCTGTCTTAGAGACTCTAGAAAGCAAGAGCGTGCTTCTTGTTCTAAAGCAGAGTGTCATCAATGGATGAGAACACTGCTGTGTGTTTCACTTCAGAAATGGAGTTAAATCCCAGGATCTGTGTCTTACTACAAGCAAGACTTCGTTTCAGGTAAGGGCAGTCACTTTTCAGTTCAAAGGAACTACATCATTCACAAAGCTCACACGTTTCTCATCTTAACTGACAAGCATTGGATGTTAGAGGACCAGTGCTTTGTATCAGTTTCAGAAGCAGAGTTGAACTAGATATGGTCCGTATGTGTAGGAAACACCGTTCTTTTGTTTTCAGCAAAATCATGTTTCCTGCTGTCTTAGAGACTCTAGAAAGCAAGAGCGAGCTTCTTGTTATAAAGCAGAGTATGATCAATGGATGATGAAACTGCTGTGTGTTTTCCTTCATAAATGGAGTTAAATCCCAGGCTCTGAGTCTTCCTACAGGCAAGACTTCAATTCAGGTAAGGGCAATTCACTTTTCTGCTCAAACGAACTACATCGTTCATGAAGCTCATACGTTTCTCATCTTAACAGACAAGCATTGGATGTTAGAGGATCAGTGCTTTATATCAGTTTCAGAAGCATATTTGGACTAGATATGGTCCGTATGTGTAGGAAACACCGTTCTTTTGTTCTGGGCACACTCACGTTTCCTGCTCTCTTAGATACTCTAGAAATCAAGAGCCTGCTTTTCGCTCTAAAGGAGAGTGTGATCCATGGATGAGAACTATGCTGTGTGTTTGCCTTCAGAAATGGAGTTAAATCCCAGGCTCTGATTCTTCCAACAAGGAAGACTTCAATTCAGGTAAGGCAGTCACTTTTCTGCTCAAACGAACTACATCGTTCATGAAGCACACATGTTTCCCATCTTAACTGACAAGCATTGGATGTTAGAGGGTCAGTGCTTTGTATCAGTTTCAGAAGCAGATTTGGACTAGATATGGTCCGTATGTGTAGGAAACTCCGTTCATTTGTTCTCAGCAAAATCACGTTTCCTCCTGTCTTAGAGACTCTAAAAAGCAACAGCATGCTTCTTCTTCTAACGCAGAGTGTGGTCCATGGATGAGAACTATGCTCTGTGTTTGCCTTCAGAAATGGACTTAAATCCCAGGCTCTAAGTCTTCCTACAAGCAAGACTTCGTTTCAGGTAAGGACAGTCACTTTTCTGCTCAAACGAACTACATCGTTCACAGAGCTCACACATTTCTCATCCTAACTGACAATCATTGGATGTTAGAGGGTCAATGCTTTATATCAGTTTCAGAAGCAGATTTGGACTGGATATGGTCCATATGTGTAGGAAACACCGTTCTTTTGTTCTCAGCAAAATCACGTTTCCTGCTGTCTTAGAGACTCTAGAAAACAAGAGTGTGCTATCGCTCTAACCACAGTGTGATCCATGGATGAATACTATGCTGTGTGTTTCCCTTCAGAAATGGAGTAAAATCCCTGGCTCTGTGTCTTCCTACATGCAAGACTTCGTTTCAGGTAAGAGTAGTCACTTTTCAGTTCAAAGGAACTACATCATGCACAAAGCTCACACGTTTCTCATCTTAACTGACAAACATTGGATGTTAGAGGACCAGTGCTTTGTATCAGTTTCAGAAGCAGAGTTGGACTAGATATGGTCCCTATGTGTAGGAAACACCGTTCTTTTGTTCTCAGCACACTCACGTTTCCTCCTGTGTTAGAGACTCTAGAAAGCAAGAGCGTGCTTCTCGTTATAAAGCAGATTGTGATCCATGGATGAGAACTATGCTGTGTGTTTCCCTTCAGAAATGGAGTTAAATCCCAATCTCTGTTTCTTCCTATAAGCAAGACTTCGTTTCAGGTAAGGGCAGTCACTTTTCAGCTCAAATGAACTACATCGTTCATGAAGCTCACACGTTTCTCATCTTAACAGACAAGCATTGGATGTAAGAGGATCAGTGCTTTGTATCAGTTTAAGAAGCAGATTTGGACTAGATATGGTCCGTATGTGTAGGAAACACCGTTCTTTTGTTCTGGGCACACTCACGTTTCCTGCTGTCTTAGAGACTCTAGAAAGCAAGAGCGTGCTTCTTGTTCTAAAGCAGAGTGTGATCCATGGATGAGAACTATGCTGTGTGTTTGCCTTCAGAAATGGAGTTAAATCCCAGGCTCTGATTCTTCCGACAAGCAAGACTTCAATTCAGGTAAGGCAGTCACTTTTCTGCTCAAACGAACTACATTGTTCATGAAGCTCACACGTTTCCCATCTTAACTGACAAGCATTGGATGTTAGAGGGTCAGTGCTTTGTATCAGTTTCAGAAGCAGATTTGGACTAGATATGGTCCGTATGTGTAGGAAACTCCGTTCTTTTGTTCTCAGCAAAATCACGTTTCCTCCTGTCTTAGAGACTCTAAAAAGCAAGAGCGTGCTTCTTATTCTAAAGCAGAGTGTGATCAATGGATGAGAACACTGCTGTGTGTTTCAATTCAGAAATGGAGTTAAATCCCAATCTCTGTTTCTTCCTACAAGCAAGACTTCGTTTCAGGTAAGGGCAGTCACTTTTCAGCTCAAATGAACTACATCGTTCATGAAGCTCACACATTTCCCATCTTAACAGACAAGCATTGGATGTTAGAGGACCAGTGCTTTGAATCAGTTTAAGAAGCAGAGTTGGACTAGATATGGTCCGTATGTGTAGGAAACACCGTTCTTTTGTTCTCAGCACACTCACGTTTCCTGCTGTCTTAGAGACACTAGAAAGCAAGAGCGTGCTTCTTGTTCTAAAGCAGAGTGTCATCAATGGATGAGAACACTGATGTGTGTTTCACTTCAGAAATGGAGTTAAATCCCAGGCTCTGTGTCTTACTACAAGCAAGACTTCGTTTCAGGTAAGGGCAGTCACTTTTCAGTTCAAAGGAACTACATCATTCACAAAGCTCACACGATTCTCATCTTAACTGACAAGCATTGGATGTTAGAGGACCAGTGCTTTGTATCAGTTTCAGAAGCAGAGTTGAACTAGATATGGTCCGTATGTGTAGGAAACACCGTTCTTTTGTTTTCAGCAAAATCATGTTTCCTGCTGTCTTAGAGACTCTATTAAGCAAGAGCGAGCTTCTTGTTATAAAGCAGAGTATGATCAATGGATGATGACACTGCTGTGTGTTTTCCTTCAGAAATGGAGTTAAATCCCAGGCTCTGAGTCTTCCTACAGGCAAGACTTCAATTCAGGTAAGGGCAATTCACTTTTCTGCTCAAACGAACTACATCGTTCATGAAGCTCATACGTTTCTCATCTTAACAGACAAGCATTGGATGTTAGAGGATCAGTGCTTTATATCAGTTTAAGAAGCATATTTGGACTAGATATGGTCCGTATGTGTAGGAAACACCGTTCTTTTGTTCTGGGCACACTCACGTTTCCTGCTCTCTTAGATACTCTAGAAATCAAGAGCCTGCTTTTCGCTCTAAAGGAGAGTGTGATCCATGGATGAGAACTATGCTGTGTGTTTGCCTTCAGAAATGGAGTTAAATCCCAGGCTCTGATTCTTCCAACAAGGAAGACTTCAATTCAGGTAAGGCAGTCACTTTTCTGCTCAAACGAACTACATCGTTCATGAAGCACACATGTTTCCCATCTTAACTGACAAGCATTGGATGTTAGAGGGTCAGTGCTTTGTATCAGTTTCAGAAGCAGATTTGGACTAGATATGGTCCGTATGTGTAGGAAACTCCGTTCATTTGTTCTCAGCAAAATCACGTTTCCTCCTGTCTTAGAGACTCTAAAAAGCAACAGCATGCTTCTTCTTCTAAAGCAGAGTGTGGTCCATGGATGAGAACTATGCTCTGTGTTTGCCTTCAGAAATGGACTTAAATCCCAGGCTCTAAGTCTTCCTACAAGCAAGACTTCGTTTCAGGTAAGGACAGTCACTTTTCTGCTCAAACGAACTACATCGTTCACAGAGCTCACACATTTCTCATCCTAACTGACAATCATTGAATGTTAGAGGGTCAATGCTTTATATCAGTTTCAGAAGCAGATTTGGACTGGATATGGTCCATATGTGTAGGAAACACCGTTCTTTTGTTCTCAGCAAAATCACGTTTCCTGCTGTCTTAGAGACTCTAGAAAACAAGAGTGTGCTATAGCTCTAACCACAGTGTGATCCATGGATGAATACTATGCTGTGTGTTTCCCTTCAGAAATGGAGTAAAATCCCTGGCTCTGTGTCTTCCTACATGCAAGACTTCGTTTCAGGTAAGAGTAGTCACTTTTCAGTTCAAAGGAACTACATCATACACAAAGCTCACACGTTTCTCATCTTAACTGACAAACATTGGATGTTAGAGACCAGTGCTTTGTATCAGTTTCAGAAGCAGAGTTGGACTAGATATGGTCCCTATGTGTAGGAAACACCGTTCTTTTGTTCTCAGCACACTCACGTTTCCTCCTGTGTTAGAGACTCTAGAAAGCAAGAGCGTGCTTCTCGTTATAAAGCAGATTGTGATCCATGGATGAGAACTATGCTGTGTGTTTCCCTTCAGAAATGGAGTTAAATCCCAATCTCTGTTTCTTCCTACAAGCAAGACTTCGTTTCAGGTAAGGGCAGTCACTTTTCAGCTCAAATGAACTACATCGTTCATGAAGCTCACACGTTTCTCATCTTAACAGACAAGCATTGGATGTAAGAGGATCAGTGCTTTGTATCAGTTTAAGAAGCAGATTTGGACTAGATATGGTCCGTATGTGTAGGAAACACCGTTCTTTTGTTCTGGGCACACTCACGTTTCCTGCTGTCTTAGAGACTCTAGAAAGCAAGAGCGTGCTTCTTGTTCTAAAGCAGAGTGTGATCCATGGATGAGAACTATGCTGTGTGTTTGCCTTCAGAAATGGAGTTAAATCCCAGGCTCTGATTCTTCCGACAAGCAAGACTTCAATTCAGGTAAGGCAGTCACTTTTCTGCTCAAACGAACTACATTGTTCATGAAGCTCACACGTTTCCCATCTTAACTGACAAGCATTGGATGTTAGAGGGTCAGTGCTTTGTATCAGTTTCAGAAGCAGATTTGGACTAGATATGGTCCGTATGTGTAGGAAACTCCGTTCTTTTGTTCTCAGCAAAATCACGTTTCCTCCTGTCTTAGAGACTCTAAAAAGCAAGAGCGTGCTTCTTATTCTAAAGCAGAGTGTGATCAATGGATGAGAACACTGCTGTGTGTTTCAATTCAGAAATGGAGTTAAATCCCAGGCTCTGATTCTTCCAACAAGGAAGACTTCAATTCAGGTAAGGCAGTCACTTTTCTGCTCAAACGAACTACATCGTTCATGAAGCACACATGTTTCCCATCTTAACTGACAAGCATTGGATGTTAGAGGGTCAGTGCTTTGTATCAGTTTCAGAAGCAGATTTGGACTAGATATGGTCCGTATGTGTAGGAAACTCCGTTCATTTGTTCTCAGCAAAATCACGTTTCCTCCTGTCTTAGAGACTCTAAAAAGCAACAGCATGCTTCTTCTTCTAAAGCAGAGTGTGGTCCATGGATGAGAACTATGCTCTGTGTTTGCCTTCAGAAATGGACTTAAATCCCAGGCTCTAAGTCTTCCTACAAGCAAGACTTCGTTTCAGGTAAGGACAGTCACTTTTCTGCTCAAACGAACTACATCGTTCACAGAGCTCACACATTTCTCATCCTAACTGACAATCATTGAATGTTAGAGGGTCAATGCTTTATATCAGTTTCAGAAGCAGATTTGGACTGGATATGGTCCATATGTGTAGGAAACACCGTTCTTTTGTTCTCAGCAAAATCACGTTTCCTGCTGTCTTAGAGACTCTAGAAAACAAGAGTGTGCTATCGCTCTAACCACAGTGTGATCCATGGATGAATACTATGCTGTGTGTTTCCCTTCAGAAATGGAGTAAAATCCCTGGCTCTGTGTCTTCCTACATGCAAGACTTCGTTTCAGGTAAGAGTAGTCACTTTTCAGTTCAAAGGAACTACATCATTCACAAAGCTCACACGTTTCTCATCTTAACTGACAAACATTGGATGTTAGAGGACCAGTGCTTTGTATCAGTTTCAGAAGCAGAGTTGGACTAGATATGGTCCCTATGTGTAGGAAACACCGTTCTTTTGTTCTCAGCACACTCACGTTTCCTCCTGTGTTAGAGACTCTAGAAAGCAAGAGCGTGCTTCTCGTTATAAAGCAGATTGTGATCCATGGATGAGAACTATGCTGTGTGTTTCCCTTCAGAAATGGAGTTAAATCCCAATCTCTGTTTCTTCCTACAAGCAAGACTTCGTTTCAGGTAAGGGCAGTCACTTTTCAGCTCAAATGAACTACATCGTTCATGAAGCTCACACGTTTCTCATCTTAACAGACAAGCATTGGATGTAAGAGGATCAGTGCTTTGTATCAGTTTAAGAAGCAGATTTGGACTAGATATGGTCCGTATGTGTAGGAAACACCGTTCTTTTGTTCTGGGCACACTCACGTTTCCTGCTGTCTTAGAGACTCTAGAAAGCAAGAGCGTGCTTCTTGTTCTAAAGCAGAGTGTGATCCATGGATGAGAACTATGCTGTGTGTTTGCATTCAGAAATGGAGTTAAATCCCAGGCTCTGATTCTTCCGACAAGCAAGACTTCAATTCAGGTAAGGCAGTCACTTTTCTGCTCAAACGAACTACATTGTTCATGAAGCTCACACGTTTCCCATCTTAACTGACAAGCATTGGATGTTAGAGGGTCAGTGCTTTGTATCAGTTTCAGAAGCAGATTTGGACTAGATATGGTCCGTATGTGTAGGAAACTCCGTTCTTTTGTTCTCAGCAAAATCACGTTTCCTCCTGTCTTAGAGACTCTAAAAAGCAAGAGCGTGCTTCTTATTCTAAAGCAGAGTGTGATCAATGGATGAGAACACTGCTGTGTGTTTCAATTCAGAAATGGAGTTAAATCCCAGGCTCTGAGTCTTCGAACAAGCAAGACTTCGTTTAAGGTAAGGGCAGTCACTTTTTTGCTCAAACGAACTACATCGTTCATGAAGCTCACACTTTTCCCATCTTAACTGACAAGCATTGGATTTTAGAGGACCAGTGCTTTGTTTCAGTTTCAGAAGATGAGTTGGAATACATATGGTCCATATGTGTAGGAAACACCGTTCTTTTGTTCTCAGCATACTCAGGTGTCCTGCTGTCTTAGAGACTCTAGAAAGCAAGAGCGTGCTTCTCGCTCTAAAGCAGAGTGTGATCCATGGATGAGAACTATGCTGTGTGTTTGCCTTCAGAAATGGAGTTAAATCCCAGGCTCTGAGTCTTCCTACAAGCAAGACTTTGTTTCAGGTAAGGACAGTCACTTTTCTGCTCAAACGAACTACATCGTTCACAGATCTCACACGTTTCTCATCTTAACTGACAAGCATTGGATGTTAGAGGGTCAATGCTTTATATCAGTTTCAGAAGCAGATTTGGACTGGATATGGTCCATATGTGTAGGAAACACCGTGCTATTGTTCTGGGCACACTCAAATTTCCTGCTGTCTTAGAGACTCTAGAAAGCAAGAGTGTGCTTCTCGCTCTAACCACAGTTTGATCCATGGATGAATACTATGCTGTGTGTTTCCCTTCAGAAATGGAGTTAAATCCCAGGTTCTGTGTCTTCCTACAAGCAGGACTTCGTTTCAGGTAAGGGCAGTAACTTTTCAGCTCAAACGAACTACATCGTTCACTGAGCTCACACATTTCTCATCTTAAAAGACAAGCATTGGATGTTAGAGGACCAGTGCTTTGTATCAGTTTCAGAAGCAGAGTTGTACTACATAATGTCTGTATGTGTAGGAAACACCGTTCTTTTGTTCTCAGCAAAATCACGTTTCCTGCTGTGTTAGAGACTCTAGAAAGCAAGAGTGTGCTTCTTTTTCTAAAGCAGAGTGTGATCAATGGATGATTACACTGCTGTGTGTTTTACTTCAGAAATGGAGTTAAATCCCAGGCTCTGAGTCTTCCTACAAGTAAGACTTCAATTCAGGTAAGGGCAGTCATTTTTCTGCTCAAACGAACTACATCGTTCATGAAGCACACACGTATCTCATCTTAACTGACAAGCATTGGATGTTAGAGGACCAGTGCATTCTATCTGTTTCAGAAGAATTTTTGGACTACATATAGTCAGTATGTGTAGGAAACACCGTTCTTTTGTTCTTGGCGCACTCACGTTTCCTGCTGTCTTAGAGACTCTAGAAAGCAAGAGCGTGCTTCTCGCTCTAAAGCAGAGTGTGATCCATGGATGAGAGCTATGCTGTGTGTTTGCCTTCAGAAATGGAGTTAAATCCCAGGCTCTGAGTCTTCCTACAAGCAAGACTTCAATTCAGGTAAGACAGTCAATTTTCTGCTCAAACGAACTACATCGTTCATGAAGCTCACAAGTTTCCCATCTTAACTGACAAGCATTGGATGTTAGAGGGTCAGTGCTTTGTATCAGTTTCAGAAGTAGATTTGGACTAGATATGGTCCGTATGTGTAGGAAACTCCGTTCTTTTGTTCTCAGTAAAATCACGTTTCCTCCTGTCTTAGAGACTCTAGAAAGCAAGAGCGTGCTTCTTGTTCTTAATCAGAGTTTCATCAATCGATGAGAATACTGCTGTGTGTTTCACTTCAGAAATGGAGTTAAATCCCAGGCTCTGAATCTTCCTACAAGCAAGACTTCGTTTAAGGTAAGGGCAGTCACTTTTCTGCTCAAACGAACTACATCGTTCATGAAACTCACACGTTTCCCATCTTAACTGACAAGCATTGGATGTTAGAGCACCAGTGCTTTGTGTGAGATTCAGACGCAGAGTTGGACAAGATATGGTCCATATGTGTAGGAAACACCGTTCTTTTGTTCTCAGCATACTCAGGTTTCCTGCTGTCTTAGAGACTCTAGAAAGCAAGAGCGTGCTTCTCGCTCTAAAGCAGAGTGTGATCCATGGATGAGAACTATGCTGTGTGTTTGCCTTCAGAAATGGAGTTAAATCCCAGGCTCTGAGTCTTCCTACAAGCAAGAGTTTGTTTCAGGTAAGGACAGTCACTTTTCTGCTCAAACGAACTACATCATTCACAGATCTCACACGTTTCTCATCTTAACTGACAAGCATTGGATGTTAGAGGGTCAATGCTTTATATCAGTTTCAGAAGCAGATTTGGACTGGATATGGTCCATATGTGTAGGAAACACCAGTCTATTGTTCTGGGCACACTCAAATTTCCTGCTGTCTTAGAGACTCTAGAAAGCAAGAGTGTGCTTCTCGCTCTAACCACAGTGTGATCCATGGATGAATACTATGCTGTGTGTTTCCCTTCAGAAATGGAGTTAAATCCCAGGTTCTGTGTCTTCCTACAAGCAAGACTTCGTTTCTGGTAAGGGTAGTCACTTTGCAGTTCAAAGGAACTACATCATTCACAAAGCTCACACGTTTCTCATCTTAACTGACAAACATTGGATGTTAGAGGACCAGTGCTTTGTATCAGTTTCAGAAGCAGAGTTGCACTAGATATGGTCCGTATGTGTAGGAAACACCGTTCTTTTGTTCTCAGCACACTCACGTTTCCTGCTGTCTTAGAGACTCTAGAAAGCAAGAGCGTGCTTCTTGTTCTAAAGCAGAGTGTGATCAATGGATGAGAACACTGCTGTGTGTTTCAATTCAGAAATGGAGTTAAATCCCAGGCTCTGAGTCTTCCTACGAGCAAGAATTCGTTTAAGGTTAGGGCAGTCACTTTTCTGCTCAAACGAACTACATCGTTCATGAAGCACACACGTTACCCATCTTAACTGACAAGCATTGGATGTTAGAGGACCAGTGCTTTGTATGAGTTTCAGAAGCAGAGTTGGACAAGATATGGTCCATATGTGTAGGAAACACCGTTCTTTTGTTCTCAGCCCACTCAAGTTTCCTGCTGTGTTAGAGACTCTAGAAAGCAAGAGCGTGCTTCTCGCTCTAAAGCAGATTGTGATCCATGGATGAGAACTATGCTGTGTGTTTCCCTTCAGAAATGGAGTTAAATCCCAATCTCTGTGTCTTCCTACAAGCAGGACTTCGTTTCAGGTAAGGGCAGTCACTTTTCAGCTCAAACGAACTACATCGTTCACTGAGCTCACACATTTCTCATCTTAAAAGACAAGCATTAAATGTTAGAGGACCAGTGCTTTGTATCAGTTTCAGAAACAGAGTTGTACTATATAATGTCTGTACGTGTAGGAAACACCGTTCTTATGTTCTCAGCAAAATCACGTTTCCTGCTGTCTTAGAGACTCTAGAAAGCAAGAGTGTGCTTCTTGTTCTAAAGCAGAGCGTGATCCATGGATGAGAACTATGTTGTGTGTTTCCCTTCAGAAATGGACTTAAATCCCAGGCTCTGTGTCTTCCTACAAGCAAACTTCGTTTCAGGTAAGGGCAGTCACTTTTCAGTTCAAAGGAACTACATCATTCACAAAGCTCACACGTTTCTCATCTTAACTGACAAGCATTGGATGTTAGAGGACCAGTGCATTCTATCTGTTTCAGAAGAACTTTTGGACTACATATAGTCAGTATGTGTAGGAAACACCGTTCTTTTGTTCTTGGCACACTCACATTTCCTGCTTTCTTAGAGACTCTAGAAAGCAAGAGCGTGCTTCTCGCTCTAAAGCAGAGTGTGATCCATGGATGAGAACTATGCTGTGTGTTTGCCTTCAGAAATGAGGTTAAATCCCAGGCTCTGAGTCTTCCTACAAGCAAGACTTCAATTCAGGTAAGACAGTCAATTTTCTGCTCAAACGAACTACATCGTTCATGAAGCTCACACGTTTCCCATCTTAACTGACAAGCATTGGATGTTAGAGGGTCAGTGCTTTGTATCAGTTTCAGAAGTAGATTTGGATTAGATATGGTCCGTATGTGTAGGAAACTCCGTTCTTTTGTTCTCAGTAAAATCACGTTTCCTCCTGTCTTAGAGACTCTAGAAAGCAAGAGCGTGCTTCTTGTTCTAAATCAGTGTTTCATCAATGGATGAGAATACTGCTGTGTGTTTCACTTCAGAAATGGAGTTAAATCCCAGGCTCTGAGTCTTCCTACAAGCAAGACTTCGTTTAAGGTAAGGGCAGTCACTTTTCTGCTCAAACGAATACATCGTTCATGAAACTCACACGTTTCCCATCTTAAGTGACAAGCATTGGATGTTAGAGGACCAGTGCTTTGTGTGAGATTCAGACGCAGAGTTGGATAAGATATGGTCCGTATGTGTAGGAAACACCGTTCTTTTGTTCTCAGCACACTCACGTTTCCTGCTGTGTTAGAGACTCTAGAAAGCAAGAGCGTGCTTCTCGCTCTAAAGCAGATTGTGATCCATGGATGAGAACTATGCTGTGTGTTTCCCTTCAGAAATGGAGTTAAATCCCAATCTCTGTGTCTTCCTACAAGCAAGACTTCGTTTCAGGTAAGGGCAGTCACTTTTCAGCTAAAACGAACTACATCGTTCACTGAGCTCACACATTTCTCATCTTAACAGACAAGCATTGGATGTTAGAGGACCAGTGCTTTGTATCAGTTTAAGAAGCAGAGTTGGACTAGATATGGTCCGTATGTGTAGGAAACACCGTTCTTTTGTTCTCAGCACACTCACGTTTCCTGCTGTCTTAGAGACTCTAGAAAGCAAGAGCGTGCTTCTTGTTCTAAAGCAGAGTGTCATCAATGGATGAGAACACTGCTGTGTGTTTCACTTCAGAAATGCAGTTAAATCCCAGGCTCTGAGTCTTCCTACAAGCAAGACTTCATTTCAGGTAAGGGCAGTCACTTTTCTGCTCAAACGAACTACATCTTTCCCGAAGCACACACGTTTCTCATCTTAACTGACAAGCATTGGATGTTAGAGGTCCATTGCATTCTATCTGTTTCAAAAGAAGTTTTGGACTACATTTAGTCCGTATGTGTAGGAAACACCGTTCTTTTGTTCTGGGCACACTCACATTTCCTGCTGTCTTAGAGACTCTAGAAAGCAAGAGCGTGCTTCTTGCACTAAAGCAGAGTGTGATCCATGGATGAGAACTATGCTGTGTGTTTGCCTTCAGAAATGGAGTTAAATCCCAGGCTCTGAGTCTTCCTACAAGCAAGACTTCAATTCAGGTAAGGAAGTCACTTTTCTGCTCAAACGAACTACATCGTTCATGAAGCTCACATGTTTCCCATCTTAACTGACAAGCATTGGATGTTAGAGGATCAGTGCTTTGTATCAGTTTCAGAAGCAGATTTTGACTAGATATGGTCCGTATGTGTAGGAAACTCCGTTCTTTTGTTCTCAGCAAAATCACGTTTCCTCCTGTCTTAGAGACTCTAAAAAGCAAGAGCGTGCTTCTTATTCTAAAGCAGAGTGTGATCAATGGATGAGAACACTGCTGTGAGTTTCAATTCAGAAATGGAGTTAAATCCCAGGCTCTGAGTCTTCGAACAAGCAAGACTTCGTTTAAGTTAAGGGCAGTCACTTTTTTCCTCAAACGAACTACATCGTTCATGAAGCTCACACTTTTCCCATCTTAACTGACAAGCATTGGATTTTAGAGGACCAATGCTTTGTTTCAGTTTCAGAAGATGAGTTGGAATACATATGGTCCATATGTGTAGGAAACTCCGTTCTTTTGTTCTCAGCATACTCAGGTTTCCTGCTGTCTTAGAGACTTTAGAAAGCAAGAGCGTGCTTCTCGCTCTAAAGCAGAGTGTGATCCATGGATGAGAACTATGCTGTGTGTTTGCCTTCAGAAATGGAGTTAAATGCCAGGCTCTGAGTCTTCCTACAAGCAAGACTTTGTTTCAGGTAAGGACAGTCACTTTTCTGCTCAAACGAACTACATCGTTCACAGATCTCACACGTTTCTCATCTTAACTGACAAGCATTGGATGTTAGAGGGTCAATGCTTTATATCAGTTTCAGAAGCAGATTTGGACTGGATATGGTCCATATGTGTAGGAAACACCGTTCTATTGTTCTGGGCACACTCAAATTTCCTGCTGTCTTAGAGATTCTAGAAAGCAAGAGTGTGCTTCTCGCTCTAACCACAGTGTGATCCATGGATGAATACTATGCTGTGTGTTTCCCTTCAGAAATGGAGTTAAATCCCAGGCTCTGTCTCTTCCTACAAGCAAGACTTCGTTTCTGGTAAGGGTAGTCACTTTGCAGTTCAAAGGAACTACATCATTCACAAAGCTCACACGTTTCTCATCTTAACTGACAAACATTGGATGTTAGAGGACCAGTGCTTTGTATCAGTTTAAGAAGCAGAGTTGGACTAGATATGGTCCGTATGTGTAGGAAACACCGTTCTTTTGTTCTCAGCACACTCACGTTTCCTGCTGTCTTAGAGACTCTAGAAAGCAAGAGCGTGCTTCTTGTTCTAAAGCAGAGTGTGATCAATGGATGAGAACACTGCTGTGTGTTTCACTTCAGAAATGGAGTTAAATCCCAGGTTCTGAGTCTTCCTACAAGCAAGACTTCATTTCTGGTAAGGGCAGTCACTTTTCTGCTCAAATGATCTACATCGTTAACGAAGATCACACGATTCTCATCTCAACTGACAAGCATTGGATGTTAGAGGACCAGTGCATTGTGTGAGTTTCAGAAGCAGATTTGGACTTCATATGGTCCGTATATGTAGGAAACACCGTTCTTTTGTTCTGGGCACACTCAAATTTCCTGCTGTCTTAGAGACTCTAGAAAACAAGAGTGTGCTATCGCTCTAACCACAGTGTGATCCATGGATGAATACTATGCTGTGTGTTTCCTTTCAGAAATGGAGTTAAATCCCAGGCTCTGTGTCTTCCTACATGCAAGACTTCGTTTCAGGTAAGGGTAGTCACTTTTCAGTTCAAAGGAACTACATCATTCACAAAGCTCACACGTTTCTCATCTTAACTGACAAACATTGGATGTTAGAGGACCAGTGCTTTGTATCAGTTTCAGAAGCAGAGTTGGACTAGATATGGTCCGTATGTGTAGGAAACACCGTTCTTTTGTTCTCAGCACACTCACGATTCCTGCTGTGTTAGAGACTCTAGAAAGCAAGAGCGTGCTTCTCGCTCTAAAGCAGAGTGTGATCCATGGATGAGAACTATGCTGTGTGTTTCCCTTCAGAAATGGAGTTAAATCCCAGGCTCTGATTCTTCCGACAAGCAAGACTTCAATTCAGGTAAGGCAGTCACTTTTCTGCTCAAACGAACTACATCGTTCATGAAGCACACACGTTTCCCATCTTAACTGACAAGCATTGGATGTTAGAGGGTCAGTGCTTTGTATCAGTTTCAGAAGCAGATTTGGACGAGATATGGTCCGTATGTGTAGGAAACTCCGTTCATTTGTTCTCAGCAAAATCACGTTTCCTCCTGTCTTAGAGACTCTAAAAAGCAAGAGCATGCTTCTTCTTCTAAAGCAGAGTGTGATGCATGGATGAGAACTATGCTGTGTGTTTGCCTTCAGAAATGGACTTAAATCCCAGGCTCTAAGTCTTCCTACAAGCAAGACTTCGTTTCATGTAAGGACAGTCACTTTTCTGCTCAAACGAACTACATCGTTCACAGAGCTCACACATTTCTCATCCTAACTGACAATCATTGGATGTTAGAGGTTCAATGCTTTATATCAGTTTCAGAAGCAGATTTGGACTGGATATGGTCCATATGTGTAGGAAACACCGTTCTATTGTTCTGGGCACACTCAAATTTCCTGCTGTCTTAGAGACTCTAGAAAGCAAGAGCGTGCTTCTTGTTCTAAAGCAGAGTGTCATCAATGGATGAGAACACTGCTGTGTGTTTCACTTCAGAAATGCAGTTAAATCCCAGGCTCTGAGTCTTCCTACAAGCAAGACTTCATTTCAGGTAAGGGCAGTCACTTTTCTGCTCAAACGAACTACATCTTTCCCGAAGCACACACGTTTCTCATCTTAACTGACAAGCATTGGATGTTAGAGGTCCATTGCATTCTATCTGTTTCAAAAGAAGTTTTGGACTACATTTAGTCCGTATGTGTAGGAAACACCGTTCTTTTGTTCTGGGCACACTCACATTTCCTGCTGTCTTAGAGAATCTAGAAAGCAAGAGCGTGCTTCTTGCACTAAAGCAGAGTGTGATCCATGGATGAGAACTATGCTGTGTGTTTGCCTTCAGAAATGGAGTTAAATCCCAGGCTCTGAGTCTTCCTACAAGCAAGACTTCAATTCAGGTAAGGAAGTCACTTTTCTGCTCAAACGAACTACATCGTTCATGAAGCTCACACGTTTCCCATCTTAACTGACAAGCATTGGATGTTAGAGGGTCAGTGCTTTGTATCAGTTTCAGAAGCAGATTTGGACTAGATATGGTCCGTATGTGTAGGAATCTCCGTTCTTTTGTTCTCAGCAAAATCACGTTTCCTCCTGTCTTAGAGACTCTAAAAAGCAAGAGCGTGCTTCTTATTCTAAAGCAGAGTGTGATCAATGGATGAGAACACTGCTGTGAGTTTCAATTCAGAAATGGAGTTAAATCCCAGGCTCTGAGTCTTCGAACAAGCAAGACTTCGTTTAAGGTAAGGGCAGTCACTTTTTTCCTCAAACGAACTACATCGTTCATGAAGCTCACACTTTTCCCATCTTAACTGACAAGCATTGGATTTTAGAGGACCAATGCTTTGTTTCAGTTTCAGAAGATGAGTTGGAATACATATGGTCCATATGTGTAGGAAACACCGTTCTTTTGTTCTCAGCATACTCAGGTTTCCTGCTGTCTTAGAGACTCTAGAAAGCAAGAGCGTGCTTCTCGCTCTAAAGCAGAGTGTGATCCATGGATGAGAACTATGCTGTGTGTTTGCCTTCAGAAATGGAGTTAAATGCCAGGCTCTGAGTCTTCCTACAAGCAAGACTTTGTTTCAGGTAAGGACAGTCACTTTTCTGCTCAAACGAACTACATCGTTCACAGATCTCACACGTTTCTCATCTTAACTGACAAGCATTGGATGTTAGAGGGTCAATGCTTTATATCAGTTTCAGAAGCAGATTTGGACTGGATATGGTCCATATGTGTAGGAAACACCGTTCTATTGTTCTGGGCACACTCAAATTTCCTGCTGTCTTAGAGACTCTAGAAAGCAAGAGTGTGCTTCTCGCTCTAACCACAGTGTGATCCATGGATGAATACTATGCTGTGTGTTTCCCTTCAGAAATGGAGTTAAATCCCAGGCTCTGTCTCTTCCTACAAGCAAGACTTCGTTTCTGGTAAGGGTAGTCACTTTGCAGTTCAAAGGAACTACATCATTCACAAAGCTCACACGTTTCTCATCTTAACTGACAAACATTGGATGTTAGAGGACCAGTGCTTTGTATCAGTTTCAGAAGCAGAGTTGCACTAGATATGGTCCGTATGTGTAGGAAACACCGTTCTTTTGTTCTCAGCACACTCACGTTTCCTGCTGTCTTAGAGACTCTAGAAAGCAAGAGCGTGCTTCTTGTTCTAAAGCAGAGTGTGATCCATGGATGAGAACACTGCTGTGTGTTTCAATTCAGAAATGGAGTTAAATCCCAGGCTCTGAGTCTTCCTACAAGCAAGACTTCGTTTTAGGTAAGGGCAGTCACTTTTCTGCTCAAACTAACTACATCGTTCATGAAGCAAACACGTTTCCCATCTTAACTCACAAGCATTGGATGTTAGAGGACCAGTGCTTTTATGAGTTTCAGAAGCAGAGTTGGACAAGATATGGTCCGTATGTGTAGGAAACACCGTTCTTTTGTTCTCAGCCCACTCAAGTTTCCTGCTGTGTTAGAGACTCTAGAAAGCAAGAGCGTGCTTCTCGCTCTAAAGCAGACTGTGATCCATGGATGAGAACTATGCTGTGTGTTTGCCTTCAGAAATGGAGTTAAATCCCAGGCTCTGAGTCTTCCTACAAACAAGACTTCAATTCAGGTAAGACAGTCAATTTTCTGCTCAAACGAACTACATCGTTCATGAAGCTCACACGTTTCCCATCTTAACTGACAAGCATTTAATGTTAGAGGGTCAGTGCTTTGTATCAGTTTCAGAAGCAGATTTGGACTAGATATGGTCCGTATGTGTAGGAAACTCCGTTCTTTTGTTCTCAGCAAAATCACGTTTCCTCCTGTCTTAGAGACTCTAAAAAGCAAGAGCGTGCTTCTTATTCTAAAGCAGAGTGTGATCAATGGATGAGAACACTGCTGTGTGTTTCAATTCAGAAATGGAGTTAAATCCCAGGCTCTGAGTCTTCGAACAAGCAAGACTTCGTTTAAGGTAAGGGCAGTCACTTTTTTGCTCAAACGAACTACATCGTTCATGAAGCTCACACTTTTCCCATCTTAACTGACAAGCATTGGATTTTAGAGGACCAATGCTTTGTTTCAGTTTCAGAAGATGAGTTGGAATACATATGGTCCATATGTGTAGGAAACACCGTTCTTTTGTTCTCAGCATACTCAGGTTTCCTGCTGTCTTAGAGACTCTAGAAAGCAAGAGCGTGCTTCTCGCTCTAAAGCAGAGTGTGATCCATGGATGAGAACTATGCTGTGTGTTTGCCTTCAGAAATGGAGTTAAATGCCAGGCTCTGAGTCTTCCTACAAGCAAGACTTTGTTTCAGGTAAGGACAGTCACTTTTCTGCTCAAACGAACTACATCGTTCACAGATCTCACACGTTTCTCATCTTAACTGACAAGCATTGGATGTTAGAGGGTCAATGCTTTATATCAGTTTCAGAAGCAGATTTGGACTGGATATGGTCCATATGTGTAGGAAACACCGTTCTATTGTTCTGGGCACACTCAAATTTCCTGCTGTCTTAGAGACTCTAGAAAGCAAGAGTGTGCTTCTCGCTCTAACCACAGTGTGATCCATGGATGAATACTATGCTGTGTGTTTCCCTTCAGAAATGGAGTTAAATCCCAGGCTCTGTCTCTTCCTACAAGCAAGACTTCGTTTCTGGTAAGGGTAGTCACTTTGCAGTTCAAAGGAACTACATCATTCACAAAGCTCACACGTTTCTCATCTTAACTGACAAACATTGGATGTTAGAGGACCAGTGCTTTGTATCAGTTTCAGAAGCAGAGTTGCACTAGATATGGTCCGTATGTGTAGGAAACACCGTTCTTTTGTTCTCAGCACACTCACGTTTCCTGCTGTCTTAGAGACTCTAGAAAGCAAGAGCGTGCTTCTTGTTCTAAAGCAGAGTGTGATCCATGGATGAGAACACTGCTGTGTGTTTCAATTCAGAAATGGAGTTAAATCCCAGGCTCTGAGTCTTCCTACAAGCAAGACTTCGTTTACGGTAAGGGCAGTCACTTTTCTGCTCAAACTAACTACATCGTTCATGAAGCAAACACGTTTCCCATCTTAACTCACAAGCATTGGATGTTAGAGGACCAGTGCTTTTATGAGTTTCAGAAGCAGAGTTGGACAAGATATGGTCCGTATGTGTAGGAAACACCGTTCTTTTGTTCTGGGCACACTCACGTTTCCTGCTGTCTTAGAGACTCTAGAAAGCAAGAGCGTGCTTCTTGTTCTAAAGCAGAGTGTGATCCATGGATGAGAACTATGCTGTGTGTTTGCCTTCAGAAATGGAGTTAAATCCCAGGCTCTGATTCTTCCGACAAGCAAGACTTCAATTCAGGTAAGGCAGTCACTTTTCTGCTCAAACGAACTACATTGTTCATGAAGCTCACACGTTTCCCATCTTAACTGACAAGCATTGGATGTTAGAGGGTCAGTGCTTTGTATCAGTTTCAGAAGCAGATTTGGACTAGATATGGTCCGTATGTGTAGGAAACTCCGTTCTTTTGTTCTCAGCAAAATCACGTTTCCTCCTGTCTTAGAGACTCTAAAAAGCAAGAGCGTGCTTCTTATTCTAAAGCAGAGTGTGATCAATGGATGAGAACACTGCTGTGTGTTTCAATTCAGAAATGGAGTTAAATCCCAGGCTCTGAGTCTTCGAACAAGCAAGACTTCGTTTAAGGTAAGGGCAGTCACTTTTTTGCTCAAACGAACTACATCGTTCATGAAGCACACATGTTTCCCATCTTAACTGACAAGCATTGGATGTTAGAGGGTCAGTGCTTTGTATCAGTTTCAGAAGCAGATTTGGACTAGATATGGTCCGTATGTGTAGGAAACTCCGTTCATTTGTTCTCAGCAAAATCACGTTTCCTCCTGTCTTAGAGACTCTAAAAAGCAACAGCATGCTTCTTCTTCTAAAGCAGAGTGTGGTCCATGGATGAGAACTATGCTCTGTGTTTGCCTTCAGAAATGGACTTAAATCCCAGGCTCTAAGTCTTCCTACAAGCAAGACTTCGTTTCAGGTAAGGACAGTCACTTTTCTGCTCAAACGAACTACATCGTTCACAGAGCTCACACATTTCTCATCCTAACTGACAATCATTGAATGTTAGAGGGTCAATGCTTTATATCAGTTTCAGAAGCAGATTTGGACTGGATATGGTCCATATGTGTAGGAAACACCGTTCTATTGTTCTGGGCACACTCAAATTTCCTGCTGTCTTAGAGACTCTAGAAAGCAAGAGTGTGCTTCTCGCTCTAACCACAGTTTGATCCATGGATGAATACTATGCTGTGTGTTTCCCTTCAGAAATGGAGTTAAATCCCAGGTTCTGTGTCTTCCTACAAGCAGGACTTCGTTTCAGGTAAGGGCAGTAACTTTTCAGCTCAAACGAACTACATCGTTCACGGAGCTCACACATTTCTCATCTTAAAAGACAAGCATTGGATGTTAGAGGACCAGTGCTTTGTATCAGTTTCAGAAGCAGAGTTGTACTACATAATGTCTGTATGTGTAGGAAACACCGTTCTTTTGTTCTCAGCAAAATCACGTTTCCTGCTGTGTTAGAGACTCTAGAAAGCAAGAGTGTGCTTCTTTTTCTAAAGCAGAGTGTGATCAATGGATGATTACACTGCTGTGTGTTTTACTTCAGAAATGGAGTTAAATCCCAGGCTCTGAGTCTTCCTACAAGCAAGACTTCAATTCAGGTAAGACAGTCAATTTTCTGCTCAAACGAACTACATCGTTCATGAAGCTCACAAGTTTCCCATCTTAACTGACAAGCATTGGATGTTAGAGGGTCAGTGCTTTGTATCAGTTTCAGAAGTAGATTTGGACTAGATATGGTCCGTATGTGTAGGAAACTCCGTTCTTTTGTTCTCAGTAAAATCACGTTTCCTCCTGTCTTAGAGACTCTAGAAAGCAAGAGCGTGCTTCTTGTTCTTAATCAGAGTTTCATCAATCGATGAGAATACTGCTGTGTGTTTCACTTCAGAACTGGAGTTAAATCCCAGGCTCTGAATCTTCCTACAAGCAAGACTTCGTTTAAGGTAAGGGCAGTCACTTTTCTGCTCAAACGAACTACATCGTTCATGAAACTCACACGTTTCCCATCTTAACTGACAAGCATTGGATGTTAGAGCACCAGTGCTTTGTGTGAGATTCAGACGCAGAGTTGGACAAGATATGGTCCATATGTGTAGGAAACACCGTTCTTTTGTTCTCAGCATACTCAGGTTTCCTGCTGTCTTAGAGACTCTAGAAAGCAAGAGCGTGCTTCTCGCTCTAAAGCAGAGTGTGATCCATGGATGAGAACTATGCTGTGTGTTTGCCTTCAGAAATGGAGTTAAATCCCAGGCTCTGAGTCTTCCTACAAGCAAGAGTTTGTTTCAGGTAAGGACAGTCACTTTTCTGCTCAAACGAACTACATCGTTCACAGATCTCACACGTTTCTCATCTTAACTGACAAGCATTGGATGTTAGAGGGTCAATGCTTTATATCAGTTTCAGAAGCAGATTTGGACTGGATATGGTCCATATGTGTAGGAAACACCATTCTATTGTTCTGGGCACACTCAAATTTCCTGCTGTCTTAGAGACTCTAGAAAGCAAGAGTGTGCTTCTCGCTCTAACCACAGTGTGATCCATGGATGAATACTATGCTGTGTGTTTCCCTTCAGAAATGGAGTTAAATCCCAGGTTCTGTGTCTTCCTACAAGCAAGACTTCGTTTCTGGTAAGGGTAGTCACTTTGCAGTTCAAAGGAACTACATCATTCACAAAGCTCACACGTTTCTCATCTTAACTGACAAACATTGGATGTTAGAGGACCAGTGCTTTGTATCAGTTTCAGAAGCAGAGTTGCACTAGATATGGTCCGTATGTGTAGGAAACACCGTTCTTTTGTTCTCAGCACACTCACGTTTCCTGCTGTCTTAGAGACTCTAGAAAGCAAGAGCGTGCTTCTTGTTCTAAAGCAGAGTGTGATCAATGGATGAGAACACTGCTGTGTGTTTCAATTCAGAAATGGAGTTAAATCCCAGGCTCTGAGTCTTCCTACGAGCAAGAATTCGTTTAAGGTTAGGGCAGTCACTTTTCTGCTCAAACGAACTACATCGTTCATGAAGCACACACGTTTCCCATCTTAACTGACAAGCATTGGATGTTAGAGGACCAGTGCTTTGTATGAGTTTCAGAAGCAGAGTTGGACAAGATATGGTCCATATGTGTAGGAAACACCGTTCTTTTGTTCTCAGCCCACTCAAGTTTCCTGCTGTGTTAGAGACTCTAGAAAGCAAGAGCGTGCTTCTCGCTCTAAAGCAGATTGTGATCCATGGATGAGAACTATGCTGTGTGTTTCCCTTCAGAAATGGAGTTAAATCCCAATCTCTGTGTCTTCCTACAAGCAGGACTTCGTTTCAGGTAAGGGCAGTCACTTTTCAGCTCAAACGAACTACATCGTTCACTGAGCTCACACATTTCTCATCTTAAAAGACAAGCATTGGATGTTAGAGGACCAGTGCTTTGTATCAGTTTCAGAAACAGAGTTGTACTATATAATGTCTGTACGTGTAGGAAACACCGTTCTTATGTTCTCAGCAAAATCATGTTTCCTGCTGTCTTAGAGACTCTAGAAAGCAAGAGTGTGCTTCTTGTTCTAAAGCAGAGTGTGATCAATGGATGATTACACTGCTGTGTGTTTTACTTCAGAAATGGAGTTAAATCCCAGGCTCTGAGTCTTCCTACAAGTAAGACTTCAATTCAGGTAAGGGCAGTCATTTTTCTGCTCAAACGAACTGCATAGTTCATGAAGCACACACGTTTCTCATCTTAACTGACAAGCATTGGATGTTAGAGGACCAGTGCATTCTATCTGTTTCAGAAGAACTTTTGGACTACATATAGTCAGTATGTGTAGGAAACACCGTTCTTTTGTTCTTGGCACAGTCACATTTCCTGCTGTCTTAGAGACTCTAGAAAGCAAGAGCGAGCTTCTCGCTCTAAAGCAGAGTGTGATCCATGGATGAGAACTATGCTGTGTGTTTGCCTTCAGAAATGGAGTTAAATCCCAGGCTCTGAGTCTTCCTACAAGCAAGACTTCAATTCAGGTAAGACAGTCAATTTTCTGCTCAAACGAACTACATCGTTCATGAAGCTCACACGTTTCCCATCTTAACTGACAAGCATTGGATGTTAGAGGGTCAGTGCTTTGTGTCAGTTTCAGAAGTAGATTTGGATTAGATATGGTCCGTATGTGTAGGAAACTCCGTTCTTTTGTTCTCAGTAAAATCACGTTTCCTCCTGTCTTAGAGACTCTAGAAAGCAAGAGCGTGCTTCTTGTTCTAAATCAGTGTTTCATCAATGGATGAGAATACTGCTGTGTGTTTCACTTCAGAAATGGAGTTAAATCCCAGGCTCTGAGTCTTCCTACAAGCAAGACTTCGTTTAAGGTAAGGGCAGTCACTTTTCTGCTCAAACGAATACATCGTTCATGAAACTCACACGTTTCCCATCTTAAGTGACAAGCATTGGATGTTAGAGGACCAGTGCTTTGTGTGAGATTCAGACGCAGAGTTGGACAAGATATGGTCCGTATGTGTAGGAAACACCGTTCTTTTGTTCTCAGCACACTCACATTTCCTGCTGTGTTAGAGACTCTAGAAAGCAAGAGCGTGCTTCTCGCTCTAAAGCAGATTGTGATCCATGGATGAGAACTATGCTGTGTGTTTCCCTTCAGAAATGGAGTTAAATCCCAATCTCTGTGTCTTCCTACAAGCAAGACTTCGTTTCAGGTAAGGGCAGTCACTTTTCAGCTAAAACGAACTACATCGTTCACTGAGCTCACACATTTCTCATCTTAACAGACAAGCATTGGATGTTAGAGGACCAGTGCTTTGTATCAGTTTAAGAAGCAGAGTTGGACTAGATATGGTCCGTATGTGTAGGAAACACCGTTCTTTTGTTCTCAGCACACTCACGTTTCCTGCTGTCTTAGAAACTCTAGAAAGCAAGAGCGTGCTTCTTGTTCTAAAGCAGAGTGTCATCAATGGATGAGAACACTGCTGTGTGTTTCACTTCAGAAATGGAGTTAAATCCCAGGCTCTGAGTCTTCCTACAAGCAAGACTTCATTTCAGGTAAGGGCAGTCACTTTTCTGCTCAAACGAACTACATCTTTCCCGAAGCACACACGTTTCTCATCTTAACTGACAAGCATTGGATGTTAGAGGTCCATTGCATTCTATCTGTTTCAAAAGAAGTTTTGGACTACATTTAGTCTGTATGTGTAGGAAACACCGTTCTTTTGTTCTGGGCACACTCACATTTCCTGCTGTCTTAGAGACTCTAGAAAGCAAGAGCGTGCTTCTTGCACTAAAGCAGAGTGTGATCCATGGATGAGAACTATGCTGTGTGTTTGCCTTCAGAAATGGAGTTAAATCCCAGGCTCTGAGTCTTCCTACAAGCAAGACTTCAATTCAGGTGAGGCAGTCACTTTTCTGCTCAAACGAACTACATCGTTCATGAAGCTCACACGTTTCCCATCTTAACTGACAAGCATTGGATGTTAGAGGATCAGTGCTTTGTATCAGTTTCAGAAGCAGATTTTGACTAGATATGGTCCTTATGTGTAGGAAACTCCGTTCTTTTGTTCTCAGCAAAATCACGTTTCCTCCTGTCTTAGAGACTCTAAAAAGCAAGAGCGTGCTTCTTATTCTAAAGCAGAGTGTGATCAATGGATGAGAACACTGCTGTGAGTTTCAATTCAGAAATGGAGTTAAATCCCAGGCTCTGAGTCTTAGAACAAGCAAGACTTCGTTTAAGTTAAGGGCAGTCACTTTTTTCCTCAAACGAACTACATCGTTCATGAAGCTCACACTTTTCCCATCTTAACTGACAAGCATTGGATTTTAGAGGACCAATGCTTTGTTTCAGTTTCAGAAGATGAGTTGGAATACATATGGTCCATATGTGTAGGAAACACCGTTCTTTTGTTCTCAGCATACTCAGGTTTCCTGCTGTCTTAGAGACTTTAGAAAGCAAGAGCGTGCTTCTCGCTCTAAAGCAGAGTGTGATCCATGGATGAGAACTATGCTGTGTGTTTGCCTTCAGAAATGGAGTTAAATGCCAGGCTCTGAGTCTTCCTACAAGCAAGACTTTGTTTCAGGTAAGGACAGTCACTTTTCTGCTCAAACGAACTACATCGTTCACAGATCTCACACGTTTCTCATCTTAACTGACAAGCATTGGATGTTAGAGGGTCAATGCTTTATATCAGTTTCAGAAGCAGATTTGGACTGGATATGGTCCATATGTGTAGGAAACACCGTTCTATTGTTCTGGGCACACTCAAATTTCCTGCTGTCTTAGAGACTCTAGAAAGCAAGAGTGTGCTTCTCGCTCTAACCACAGTGTGATCCATGGATGAATACTATGCTGTGTGTTTCCCTTCAGAAATGGAGTTAAATCCCAGGCTCTGTCTCTTCCTACAAGCAAGACTTCGTTTTTGGTAAGGGTAGTCACTTTGCAGTTCAAAGGAACTACATCATTCACAAAGCTCACACGTTTCTCATCTTAACTGACAAACATTGGATGTTAGAGGACCAGTGCTTTGTATCAGTTTAAGAAGCAGAGTTGGACTAGATATGGTCCGTATGTGTAGGAAACACCGTTCTTTTGTTCTCAGCACACTCACGTTTCCTGCTGTCTTAGAGACTCTAGAAAGCAAGAGCGTGCTTCTTGTTCTAAAGCAGAGTGTGATCAATGGATGAGAACACTGCTGTGTGTTTCACTTCAGAAATGGAGTTAAATCCCAGGTTCTGAGTCTTCCTACAAGCAAGACTTCATTTCTGGTAAGGGCAGTCACTTTTCTGCTCAAATGATCTACATCGTTAACGAAGATCACACGATTCTCATCTCAACTGACAAGCATTGGATGTTAGAGGACCAGTGCATTGTGTGAGTTTCAGAAGCAGATTTGGACTTCATATGGTCCGTATATGTAGGAAACACCGTTCTCTTGTTCTGGGCACACTCAAATTTCCTGCTGTCTTAGAGACTCTAGAAAACAAGAGTGTGCTATCGCTCTAACCACAGTGTGATCCATGGATGAATACTATGCTGTGTGTTTCCTTTCAGAAATGGAGTTAAATCCCAGGCTCTGTGTCTTCCTACATGCAAGACTTCGTTTCAGGTAAGGGTAGTCACTTTTCAGTTCAAAGGAACTACATCATTCACAAAGCTCACACGTTTCTCATCTTAACTGACAAACATTGGATGTTAGAGGACCAGTGCTTTGTATCAGTTTCAGAAGCAGAGTTGGACTAGATATGGTCCGTATGTGTAGGAAACACCGTTCTTTTGTTCTCAGCACACTCACGAGTCCTGCTGTGTTAGAGACTCTAGAAAGCAAGAGCGTGCTTCTCGCTCTAAAGCAGAGTGTGATCCATGGATGAGAACTATGCTGTGTGTTTGCCTTCAGAAATGGAGTTAAATCCCAGGCTCTGATTCTTCCGACAAGCAAGACTTCAATTCAGGTAAGGCAGTCACTTTTCTGCTCAAACGAACTACATCGTTCATGAAGCACACACGTTTCCCATCTTAACTGACAAGCATTGGATGTTAGAGGGTCAGTGCTTTGTATCAGTTTCAGAAGCAGATTTGGACGAGATATGGTCCGTATGTGTAGGAAACTCCGTTCATTTGTTCTCAGCAAAATCACGTTTCCTCCTGTCTTAGAGACTCTAAAAAGCAAGAGCATGCTTCTTCTTCTAAAGCAGAGTGTGATGCATGGATGAGAACTATGCTGTGTGTTTGCCTTCAGAAATGGACTTAAATCCCAGGCTCTAAGTCTTCCTACAAGCAAGACTTCGTTTCATGTAAGGACAGTCACTTTTCTGCTCAAACGAACTACATCGTTCACAGAGCTCACACATTTCTCATCCTAACTGACAATCATTGGATGTTAGAGGTTCAATGCTTTATATCAGTTTCAGAAGCAGATTTGGACTGGATATGGTCCATAAGTGTAGGAAACACCGTTCTATTGTTCTGGGCACACTCAAATTTCCTGCTGTCTTAGAGACTCTAGAAAGCAAGAGCGTGCTTCTTGTTCTAAAGCAGAGTGTCATCAATGGATGAGAACACTGCTGTGTGTTTCACTTCAGAAATGCAGTTAAATCCCAGGCTCTGAGTCTTCCTACAAGCAAGACTTCATTTCAGGTAAGGGCAGTCACTTTTCTGCTCAAACGAACTACATCTTTCCCGAAGCACACACGTTTCTCATCTTAACTGACAAGCATTGGATGTTAGAGGTCCATTGCATTCTATCTGTTTCAAAAGAAGTTTTGGACTACATTTAGTCCGTATGTGTAGGAAACACCGTTCTTTTGTTCTGGGCACACTCACATTTCCTGCTGTCTTAGAGACTCTAGAAAGCAAGAGCGTGCTTCTTGCACTAAAGCAGAGTGTGATCCATGGATGAGAACTATGCTGTGTGTTTGCCTTCAGAAATGGAGTTAAATCCCAGGCTCTGAGTCTTCCTACAAGCAAGACTTCAATTCAGGTAAGGAAGTCACTTTTCTGCTCAAACGAACTACATCGTTCATGAAGCTCACACGTTTCCCATCTTAACTGACAAGCATTGGATGTTAGAGGGTCAGTGCTTTGTATCAGTTTCAGAAGCAGATTTGGACTAGATATGGTCCGTATGTGTAGGAAACTCCGTTCTTTTGTTCTCAGCAAAATCACGTTTCCTCCTGTCTTAGAGACTCTAAAAAGCAAGAGCGTGCTTCTTATTCTAAAGCAGAGTGTGATCAATGGATGAGAACACTGCTGTGAGTTTCAATTCAGAAATGGAGTTAAATCCCAGGCTCTGAGTCTTCGAACAAGCAAGACTTCGTTTAAGGTAAGGGCAGTCACTTTTTTCCTCAAACGAACTACATCGTTCATGAAGCTCACACTTTTCCCATCTTAACTGACAAGCATTGGATTTTAGAGGACCAATGCTTTGTTTCAGTTTCAGAAGATGAGTTGGAATACATATGGTCCATATGTGTAGGAAACACCGTTCTTTTGTTCTCAGCATACTCAGGTTTCCTGCTGTCTTAGAGACTTTAGAAAGCAAGAGCGTGCTTCTCGCTCTAAAGCAGAGTGTGATCCATGGATGAGAACTATGCTGTGTGTTTGCCTTCAGAAATGGAGTTAAATGCCAGGCTCTGAGTCTTCCTACAAGCAAGACTTTGTTTCAGGTAAGGACAGTCACTTTTCTGCTCAAACGAACTACATCGTTCACAGATCTCACACGTTTCTCATCTTAACTGACAAGCATTGGATGTTAGAGGGTCAATGCTTTATATCAGTTTCAGAAGCAGATTTGGACTGGATATGGTCCATATGTGTAGGAAACACCGTTCTATTGTTCTGGGCACACTCAAATTTCCTGCTGTCTTAGAGACTCTAGAAAGCAAGAGTGTGCTTCTCGCTCTAACCACAGTGTGATCCATGGATGAATACTATGCTGTGTGTTTCCCTTCAGAAATGGAGTTAAATCCCAGGCTCTGTCTCTTCCTACAAGCAAGACTTCGTTTCTGGTAAGGGTAGTCACTTTGCAGTTCAAAGGAACTACATCATTCACAAAGCTCACACGTTTCTCATCTTAACTGACAAACATTGGATGTTAGAGGACCAGTGCTTTGTATCAGTTTCAGAAGCAGAGTTGCACTAGATATGGTCCGTATGTGTAGGAAACACCGTTCTTTTGTTCTCAGCACACTCACGTTTCCTGCTGTCTTAGAGACTCTAGAAAGCAAGAGCGTGCTTCTTGTTCTAAAGCAGAGTGTGATCCATGGATGAGAACACTGCTGTGTGTTTCAATTCAGAAATGGAGTTAAATCCCAGGCTCTGAGTCTTCCTACAAGCAAGACTTCGTTTTAGGTAAGGGCAGTCACTTTTCTGCTCAAACTAACTACATCGTTCATGAAGCAAACACGTTTCCCATCTTAACTCACAAGCATTGGATGTTAGAGGACCAGTGCTTTTATGAGTTTCAGAAGCAGAGTTGGACAAGATATGGTCCGTATGTGTAGGAAACACCGTTCTTTTGTTCTCAGCCCACTCAAGTTTCCTGCTGTGTTAGAGACTCTAGAAAGCAAGAGCGTGCTTCTCGCTCTAAAGCAGAGTGTGATCCATGGATGAGAACTATGCTGTGTGTTTGCCTTCAGAAATGGAGTTAAATCCCAGGCTCTGAGTCTTCCTACAAACAAGACTTCAATTCAGGTAAGACAGTCAATTTTCTGCTCAAACGAACTACATCGTTCATGAAGCTCACACGTTTCCCATCTTAACTGACAAGCATTTAATGTTAGAGGGTCAGTGCTTTGTATCAGTTTCAGAAGCAGATTTGGACTAGATATGGTCCGTATGTGTAGGAAACTCCGTTCTTTTGTTCTCAGCAAAATCACGTTTCCTCCTGTCTTAGAGACTCTAAAAAGCAAGAGCGTGCTTCTTATTCTAAAGCAGAGTGTGATCAATGGATGAGAACACTGCTGTGTGTTTCAATTCAGAAATGGAGTTAAATCCCAGGCTCTGAGTCTTCGAACAAGCAAGACTTCGTTTAAGGTAAGGGCAGTCACATTTTTGCTCAAACGAACTACATCGTTCATGAAGCTCACACTTTTACCATCTTAACTGACAAGCATTGGATTTTAGAGGACCAGTGCTTTGTTTCAGTTTCAGAAGATGAGTTGGACTACATATGGTCCATATGTGTAGGAAACACCGTTCTTTTGTTCTCAGCATACTCAGGTTTCCTGCTGTCTTAGAGACTCTAGAAAGCAAGAGCGTGCTTCTCGCTCTAAAGCAGAGTGTGATCCATGGATGAGAACTATGCTGTGTGTTTGCCTTCAGAAATGGAGTTAAATCCCAGGCTTTGAGTCTTCCTACAAGCAAGACTTTGTTTCAGGTAAGGACAGTCACTTTTCTGCTCAAACGAACTACATCGTTCACAGATCTCACACGTTTCTCATCTTAACTGACAAGCATTGGATGTTAGAGGGTCAATGCTTTATATCAGTTTCAGAAGCAGATTTGGACTTGATATGGTCCATATGTGTAGGAAACACCGTTCTATTGTTCTGGGCACACTCAAATTTCCTGCTGTCTTAGATACTCTAGAAAGCAAGAGTGTGCTTCTCGCTCTAACCACAGTGTGATCCATGGATGAATACTATGCTGTGTGTTTCCCTTCAGAAATGGAGTTAAATCCCAGGCTCTGTCTCTTCCTACAAGCAAGACTTCGTTTCTGGTAAGGGTAGCCACTTTGCAGTTCAAAGGAACTACATCATTCACAAAGCTCACACGTTTCTCATCTTAACTGACAAACATTGGATGTTAGAGGGCCAGTGCTTTGTATCAGTTTCAGAAGCAGATTTGGACTAGATATGGTCCGTATGTGTAGGAAACTCCGTTCATTTGTTCTCAGCAAAATCACGTTTCCTCCTGTCTTAGAGACTCTAAAAAGCAAGAGCATGCTTCTTCTTCTAAAGCAGAGTGTGATCCATGGATGAGAACTATGCTGTGTGTTTGCCTTCAGAAATGGACTTAAATCCCAGGCTCTAAGTCTTCCTACAAGCAAGACTTCGTTTCAGGTAAGGACAGTCACTTTTCTGCTCAAACGAACTACATCGTTCACAGAGCTCACACATTTCTCATCCTAACTGACAATCATTGGATGTTAGAGGGTCAATGCTTTATATCAGTTTCAGAAGCAGAATTGGACTGGATATGGTCCATATGTGTAGGAAACACCGTTCTTTTTTTCTGGGCACACTCACGTTTCCTGCTGTCTTAGAGACTCTAGAAAGCAAGAGCGTGCTTCTTGCACTAAAGCAGAGTGTGATCCATGGATGAGAACTATGCTGTGTGTTTGCCTTCAGAAATGGAGTTAAATCCCAGGCTCTGAGTCTTCCTACAAGCAAGACTTCAATTCAGGTAAGGCAGTCACTTTTCTGCTCAAACGAACTACATCGTTCATGAAGCTCACACGTTTCCCATCTTAACTGACAAGCATTGGATGTTAGAGGGTCAGTGCTTTGTATCAGTTTCAGAAGCAGATTTGGACTAGATATGGTCCGTATGTGTAGGAAACTCCGTTCTTTTGTTCTCAGCAAAATCACGTTTCCTCCTGTCTTAGAGACTCTAAAAAGCAAGAGCATGCTTCTTCTTCTAAAGCAGAGTGTGATGCATGGATGAGAACTATGCTGTGTGTTTGCCTTCAGAAATGGACTTAAATCCCAGGCTCTAAGTCTTCCTACAAGCAAGACTTCGTTTCATGTAAGGACAGTCACTTTTCTGCTCAAACGAACTACATCGTTCACAGAGCTCACACATTTCTCATCCTAACTGACAATCATTGGATGTTAGAGGTTCAATGCTTTATATCAGTTTCAGAAGCAGATTTGGACTGGATATGGTCCATATGTGTAGGAAACACCGTTCTATTGTTCTGGGCACACTCAAATTTCCTGCTGTCTTAGAGACTCTAGAAAGCAAGAGCGTGCTTCTTGTTCTAAAGCAGAGTGTGAACAATGGATGAGAACACTGCTGTGTGTTTCAATTAAGAAATGGAGTTAAATCCCAGGCTCTGAGTCTTCCTACAAGCAAGACTTCGTTTAAGGTAAGGGCAGTCACTTTTCTGCTCAAACAAACTACATCGTTCGTGAAGCTCACACGTTTCCCATCTTAACAGACAAGCATTGTATGTTAGAGGACCAGTGCTTTGTATCAGTTTAAGAAGCAGAGTTGGACTAGATATGGTCCGTATGTGTAGGAAACTCCGTTCTTTTGTTCTCAGCACACTCACGTTTCCTACTGTCTTAGAGACTCTAGAAAGCAAGAGCGTGCTTCTTGTTCTAAAGCAGAGTGTCATCAATGGATGAGAACACTGCTGTGTGTTTCACTTCAGAAATGGAGTTAAATCCCAGGCTCTGAGTCTTCCTACAAGCAAGACTTCATTTCAGGTAAGGGCAGTCACTTTTCTGCTCAAACGAACTACATCTTTCCCGAAGCACACACGTTTCTCATCTTAACTGACAAGCATTGGATGTTAGAGGTCCATTGCATTCTATCTGTTTCAAAAGAAGTTTTGGACTACATTTAGTCCGTATGTGTAGGAAACACCGTTCTTTTGTTCTGGGCACACTCACATTTCCTGCTGTCTTAGAGACTCTAGAAAGCAAGAGCGTGCTTCTTGCACTAAAGCAGAGTGTGATCCATGGATGAGAACTATGCTGTGTGTTTGCCTTCAGAAATGGAGTTAAATCCCAGGCTCTGAGTCTTCCTACAAGCAAGACTTCAATTCAGGTAAGGAAGTCACTTTTCTGCTCAAACGAACTACATCGTTCATGAAGCTCACACGTTTCCCATCTTAACTGACAAGCATTGGATGTTAGAGGGTCAGTGCTTTGTATCAGTTTCAGAAGCAGATTTGGACTAGATATGGTCCGTATGTGTAGGAAACTCCGTTCTTTTGTTCTCAGCAAAATCACGTTTCCTCCTGTCTTAGAGACTCTAAAAAGCAAGAGCGTGCTTCTTATTCTAAAGCAGAGTGTGATCAATGGATGAGAACACTGCTGTGAGTTTCAATTCAGAAATGGAGTTAAATCCCAGGCTCTGAGTCTTCGAACAAGCAAGACTTCGTTTAAGGTAAGGGCAGTCACCTTTTTGCTCAAACGAACTACATCGTTCATGAAGCTCACACTTTTCCCATCTTAACTGACAAGCATTGGATTTTAGAGGACCAATGCTTTGTTTCAGTTTCAGAAGATGAGTTGGAATACATATGGTCCATATGTGTAGGAAACACCGTTCTTTTGTTCTCAGCATACTCAGGTTTCCTGCTGTCTTAGAGACTTTAGAAAGCAAGAGCGTGCTTCTCGCTCTAAAGCAGAGTGTGATCCATGGATGAGAACTATGCTGTGTGTTTGCCTTCAGAAATGGAGTTAAATGCCAGGCTCTGAGTCTTCCTACAAGCAAGACTTTGTTTCAGGTAAGGACAGTCACTTTTCTGCTCAAACGAACTACATCGTTCACAGATCTCACACGTTTCTCATCTTAACTGACAAGCATTGGATGTTAGAGGGTCAATGCTTTATATCAGTTTCAGAAGCAGATTTGGACTGGATATGGTCCATATGTGTAGGAAACACCGTTCTATTGTTCTGGGCACACTCAAATTTCCTGCTGTCTTAGAGACTCTAGAAAGCAAGAGTGTGCTTCTCGCTCTAACCACAGTGTGATCCATGGATGAATACTATGCTGTGTGTTTCCCTTCAGAAATGGAGTTAAATCCCAGGCTCTGTCTCTTCCTACAAGCAAGACTTCGTTTCTGGTAAGGGTAGTCACTTTGCAGTTCAAAGGAACTACATCATTCACAAAGCTCACACGTTTCTCATCTTAACTGACAAACATTGGATGTTAGAGGACCAGTGCTTTGTATCAGTTTCAGAAGCAGAGTTGCACTAGATATGGTCCGTATGTGTAGGAAACACCGTTCTTTTGTTCTCAGCACACTCACGTTTCCTGCTGTCTTAGAGACTCTAGAAAGCAAGAGCGTGCTTCTTGTTCTAAAGCAGAGTGTGATCCATGGATGAGAACACTGCTGTGTGTTTCAATTCAGAAATGGAGTTAAATCCCAGGCTCTGAGTCTTCCTACAAGCAAGACTTCGTTTAAGGTAAGGGCAGTCACTTTTCTGCTCAAACTAACTACATCGTTCATGAAGCTCACACGTTTCCCATCTTAACTGACAAGCATTTAATGTTAGAGGGTCAGTGCTTTGTATCAGTTTCAGAAGCAGATTTGGACTAGATATGGTCCGTATGTGTAGGAAACTCCGTTCTTTTGTTCTCAGCAAAATCACGTTTCCTCCTGTCTTAGAGACTCTAAAAAGCAAGAGCGTGCTTCTTATTCTAAAGCAGAGTGTGATCAATGGATGAGAACACTGCTGTGTGTTTCAATTCAGAAATGGAGTTAAATCCCAGGCTCTGAGTCTTCGAACAAGCAAGACTTCGTTTAAGGTAAGGGCAGTCACTTTTTTGCTCAAACGAACTACATCGTTCATGAAGCTCACACTTTTACCATCTTAACTGACAAGCATTGGATTTTAGAGGACCAGTGCTTTGTTTCAGTTTCAGAAGATGAGTTGGAATACATATGGTCCATATGTGTAGGAAACACCGTTCTTTTGTTCTCAGCATACTCAGGTTTCCTGCTGTCTTAGAGACTCTAGAAAGCAAGAGCGTGCTTCTCGCTCTAAAGCAGAGTGTGATCCATGGATGAGAACTATGCTGTGTGTTTGCCTTCAGAAATGGAGTTAAATGCCAGGCTCTGAGTCTTCCTACAAGCAAGACTTTGTTTCAGGTAAGGACAGTCACTTTTCTGCTCAAACGAACTACATCGTTCACAGATCTCACACGTTTCTCATCTTAACTGACAAGCATTGGATGTTAGAGGGTCAATGCTTTATATCAGTTTCAGAAGCAGATTTGGACTGGATATGGTCCATATGTGTAGGAAACACCGTTCTATTGTTCTGGGCACACTCAAATTTCCTGCTGTCTTAGAGACTCTAGAAAGCAAGAGTGTGCTTCTCGCTCTAACCACAGTGTGATCCATGGATGAATACTATGCTGTGTGTTTCCCTTCAGAAATGGAGTTAAATCCCAGGCTCTGTCTCTTCCTACAAGCAAGACTTCGTTTCTGGTAAGGGTAGTCACTTTGCAGTTCAAAGGAACTACATCATTCACAAAGCTCACACGTTTCTCATCTTAACTGACAAACATTGGATGTTAGAGGACCAGTGCTTTGTATCAGTTTCAGAAGCAGAGTTGCACTAGATATGGTCCGTATGTGTAGGAAACACCGTTCTTTTGTTCTCAGCACACTCACGTTTCCTGCTGTCTTAGAGACTCTAGAAAGCAAGAGCGTGCTTCTTGTTCTAAAGCAGAGTGTGATCCATGGATGAGAACACTGCTGTGTGTTTCAATTCAGAAATGGAGTTAAATCCCAGGCTCTGAGTCTTCCTACAAGCAAGACTTCGTTTTAGGTAAGGGCAGTCACTTTTCTGCTCAAACTAACTACATCGTTCATGAAGCAAACACGTTTCCCATCTTAACTCACAAGCATTGGATGTTAGAGGACCAGTGCTTTTATGAGTTTCAGAAGCAGAGTTGGACAAGATATGGTCCGTATGTGTAGGAAACACCGTTCTTTTGTTCTCAGCCCACTCAAGTTTCCTGCTGTGTTAGAGACTCTAGAAAGCAAGAGCGTGCTTCTCGCTCTAAAGCAGAGTGTGATCCATGGATGAGAACTATGCTGTGTGTTTGCCTTCAGAAATGGAGTTAAATCCCAGGCTCTGAGTCTTCCTACAAACAAGACTTCAATTCAGGTAAGACAGTCAATTTTCTGCTCAAACGAACTACATCGTTCATGAAGCTCACACGTTTCCCATCTTAACTGACAAGCATTTAATGTTAGAGGGTCAGTGCTTTGTATCAGTTTCAGAAGCAGATTTGGACTAGATATGGTCCGTATGTGTAGGAAACTCCGTTCTTTTGTTCTCAGCAAAATCACGTTTCCTCCTGTCTTAGAGACTCTAAAAAGCAAGAGCGTGCTTCTTATTCTAAAGCAGAGTGTGATCAATGGATGAGAACTATGCTGTGTGTTTGCCTTCAGAAATGGACTTAAATCCCAGGCTCTAAGTCTTCCTACAAGCAAGACTTCGTTTCAGGTAAGGACAGTCACTTTTCTGCTCAAACGAACTACATCGTTCACAGAGCTCACACATTTCTCATCCTAACTGACAATCATTGGATGTTAGAGGGTCAATGCTTTATATCAGTTTCAGAAGCAGAATTGGACTGGATATGGTCCATATGTGTAGGAAACACCGTTCTTTTGTTCTGGGCACACTCACGTTTCCTGCTGTCTTAGAGACTCTAGAAAGCAAGAGCGTGCTTCTTGCACTAAAGCAGAGTGTGATCCATGGATGAGAACTATGCTGTGTGTTTGCCTTCAGAAATGGAGTTAAATCCCAGGCTCTGAGTCTTCCTACAAGCAAGACTTCAATTCAGGTAAGGAAGTCACTTTTCTGCTCAAACGAACTACATCGTTCATGAAGCTCACACGTTTCCCATCTTAACTGACAAGCATTGGATGTTAGAGGGTCAGTGCTTTGTATCAGTTTCAGAAGCAGATTTGGACTAGATATGGTCCGTATGTGTAGGAAACTCCGTTCTTTTGTTCTCAGCAAAATCACGTTTCCTCCTGTCTTAGAGACTCTAAAAAGCAAGAGCATGCTTCTTCTTCTAAAGCAGAGTGTGATGCATGGATGAGAACTATGCTGTGTGTTTGCCTTCAGAAATGGACTTAAATCCCAGGCTCTAAGTCTTCCTACAAGCAAGACTTCGTTTCATGTAAGGACAGTCACTTTTCTGCTCAAACGAACTACATCGTTCACAGAGCTCACACATTTCTCATCCTAACTGACAATCATTGGATGTTAGAGGTTCAATGCTTTATATCAGTTTCAGAAGCAGATTTGGACTGGATATGGTCCATATGTGTAGGAAACACCGTTCTATTGTTCTGGGCACACTCAAATTTCCTGCTGTCTTAGAGACTCTAGAAAGCAAGAGCGTGCTTCTTGTTCTAAAGCAGAGTGTGAACAATGGATGAGAACACTGCTGTGTGTTTCAATTAAGAAATGGAGTTAAATCCCAGGCTCTGAGTCTTCCTACAAGCAAGACTTCGTTTAAGGTAAGGGCAGTCACTTTTCTGCTCAAACAAACTACATCGTTCGTGAAGCTCACACGTTTCCCATCTTAACAGACAAGCATTGTATGTTAGAGGACCAGTGCTTTGTATCAGTTTAAGAAGCAGAGTTGGACTAGATATGGTCCGTATGTGTAGGAAACTCCGTTCTTTTGTTCTCAGCACACTCACGTTTCCTACTGTCTTAGAGACTCTAGAAAGCAAGAGCGTGCTTCTTGTTCTAAAGCAGAGTGTCATCAATGGATGAGAACACTGCTGTGTGTTTCACTTCAGAAATGGAGTTAAATCCCAGGCTCTGAGTCTTCCTACAAGCAAGACTTCATTTCAGGTAAGGGCAGTCACTTTTCTGCTCAAACGAACTACATCTTTCCCGAAGCACACACGTTTCTCATCTTAACTGACAAGCATTGGATGTTAGAGGTCCATTGCATTCTATCTGTTTCAAAAGAAGTTTTGGACTACATTTAGTCCGTATGTGTAGGAAACACCGTTCTTTTGTTCTGGGCACACTCACATTTCCTGCTGTCTTAGAGACTCTAGAAAGCAAGAGCGTGCTTCTTGCACTAAAGCAGAGTGTGATCCATGGATGAGAACTATGCTGTGTGTTTGCCTTCAGAAATGGAGTTAAATCCCAGGCTCTGAGTCTTCCTACAAGCAAGACTTCAATTCAGGTAAGGAAGTCACTTTTCTGCTCAAACGAACTACATCGTTCATGAAGCTCACACGTTTCCCATCTTAACTGACAAGCATTGGATGTTAGAGGGTCAGTGCTTTGTATCAGTTTCAGAAGCAGATTTGGACTAGATATGGTCCGTATGTGTAGGAAACTCCGTTCTTTTGTTCTCAGCAAAATCACGTTTCCTCCTGTCTTAGAGACTCTAAAAAGCAAGAGCGTGCTTCTTATTCTAAAGCAGAGTGTGATCAATGGATGAGAACACTGCTGTGAGTTTCAATTCAGAAATGGAGTTAAATCCCAGGCTCTGAGTCTTCGAACAAGCAAGACTTCGTTTAAGGTAAGGGCAGTCACCTTTTTGCTCAAACGAACTACATCGTTCATGAAGCTCACACTTTTCCCATCTTAACTGACAAGCATTGGATTTTAGAGGACCAATGCTTTGTTTCAGTTTCAGAAGATGAGTTGGAATACATATGGTCCATATGTGTAGGAAACACCGTTCTTTTGTTCTCAGCATACTCAGGTTTCCTGCTGTCTTAGAGACTTTAGAAAGCAAGAGCGTGCTTCTCGCTCTAAAGCAGAGTGTGATCCATGGATGAGAACTATGCTGTGTGTTTGCCTTCAGAAATGGAGTTAAATGCCAGGCTCTGAGTCTTCCTACAAGCAAGACTTTGTTTCAGGTAAGGACAGTCACTTTTCTGCTCAAACGAACTACATCGTTCACAGATCTCACACGTTTCTCATCTTAACTGACAAGCATTGGATGTTAGAGGGTCAATGCTTTATATCAGTTTCAGAAGCAGATTTGGACTGGATATGGTCCATATGTGTAGGAAACACCGTTCTATTGTTCTGGGCACACTCAAATTTCCTGCTGTCTTAGAGACTCTAGAAAGCAAGAGTGTGCTTCTCGCTCTAACCACAGTGTGATCCATGGATGAATACTATGCTGTGTGTTTCCCTTCAGAAATGGAGTTAAATCCCAGGCTCTGTCTCTTCCTACAAGCAAGACTTCGTTTCTGGTAAGGGTAGTCACTTTGCAGTTCAAAGGAACTACATCATTCACAAAGCTCACACGTTTCTCATCTTAACTGACAAACATTGGATGTTAGAGGACCAGTGCTTTGTATCAGTTTCAGAAGCAGAGTTGCACTAGATATGGTCCGTATGTGTAGGAAACACCGTTCTTTTGTTCTCAGCACACTCACGTTTCCTGCTGTCTTAGAGACTCTAGAAAGCAAGAGCGTGCTTCTTGTTCTAAAGCAGAGTGTGATCCATGGATGAGAACACTGCTGTGTGTTTCAATTCAGAAATGGAGTTAAATCCCAGGCTCTGAGTCTTCCTACAAGCAAGACTTCGTTTAAGGTAAGGGCAGTCACTTTTCTGCTCAAACTAACTACATCGTTCATGAAGCTCACACGTTTCCCATCTTAACTGACAAGCATTTAATGTTAGAGGGTCAGTGCTTTGTATCAGTTTCAGAAGCAGATTTGGACTAGATATGGTCCGTATGTGTAGGAAACTCCGTTCTTTTGTTCTCAGCAAAATCACGTTTCCTCCTGTCTTAGAGACTCTAAAAAGCAAGAGCGTGCTTCTTATTCTAAAGCAGAGTGTGATCAATGGATGAGAACACTGCTGTGTGTTTCAATTCAGAAATGGAGTTAAATCCCAGGCTCTGAGTCTTCGAACAAGCAAGACTTCGTTTAAGGTAAGGGCAGTCACTTTTTTGCTCAAACGAACTACATCGTTCATGAAGCTCACACTTTTACCATCTTAACTGACAAGCATTGGATTTTAGAGGACCAGTGCTTTGTTTCAGTTTCAGAAGATGAGTTGGAATACATATGGTCCATATGTGTAGGAAACACCGTTCTTTTGTTCTCAGCATACTCAGGTTTCCTGCTGTCTTAGAGACTCTAGAAAGCAAGAGCGTGCTTCTCGCTCTAAAGCAGAGTGTGATCCATGGATGAGAACTATGCTGTGTGTTTGCCTTCAGAAATGGAGTTAAATGCCAGGCTCTGAGTCTTCCTACAAGCAAGACTTTGTTTCAGGTAAGGACAGTCACTTTTCTGCTCAAACGAACTACATCGTTCACAGATCTCACACGTTTCTCATCTTAACTGACAAGCATTGGATGTTAGAGGGTCAATGCTTTATATCAGTTTCAGAAGCAGATTTGGACTGGATATGGTCCATATGTGTAGGAAACACCGTTCTATTGTTCTGGGCACACTCAAATTTCCTGCTGTCTTAGAGACTCTAGAAAGCAAGAGTGTGCTTCTCGCTCTAACCACAGTGTGATCCATGGATGAATACTATGCTGTGTGTTTCCCTTCAGAAATGGAGTTAAATCCCAGGCTCTGTCTCTTCCTACAAGCAAGACTTCGTTTCTGGTAAGGGTAGTCACTTTGCAGTTCAAAGGAACTACATCATTCACAAAGCTCACACGTTTCTCATCTTAACTGACAAACATTGGATGTTAGAGGACCAGTGCTTTGTATCAGTTTCAGAAGCAGAGTTGCACTAGATATGGTCCGTATGTGTAGGAAACACCGTTCTTTTGTTCTCAGCACACTCACGTTTCCTGCTGTCTTAGAGACTCTAGAAAGCAAGAGCGTGCTTCTTGTTCTAAAGCAGAGTGTGATCCATGGATGAGAACACTGCTGTGTGTTTCAATTCAGAAATGGAGTTAAATCCCAGGCTCTGAGTCTTCCTACAAGCAAGACTTCGTTTAAGGTAAGGGCAGTCACTTTTCTGCTCAAACTAACTACATCGTTCATGAAGCTCACACGTTTCCCATCTTAACTGACAAGCATTTAATGTTAGAGGGTCAGTGCTTTGTATCAGTTTCAGAAGCAGATTTGGACTAGATATGGTCCGTATGTGTAGGAAACTCCGTTCTTTTGTTCTCAGCAAAATCACGTTTCCTCCTGTCTTAGAGACTCTAAAAAGCAAGAGCGTGCTTCTTATTCTAAAGCAGAGTGTGATCAATGGATGAGAACACTGCTGTGTGTTTCAATTCAGAAATGGAGTTAAATCCCAGGCTCTGAGTCTTCGAACAAGCAAGACTTCGTTTAAGGTAAGGGCAGTCACTTTTTTGCTCAAACGAACTACATCGTTCATGAAGCTCACACTTTTACCATCTTAACTGACAAGCATTGGATTTTAGAGGACCAGTGCTTTGTTTCAGTTTCAGAAGATGAGTTGGAATACATATGGTCCATATGTGTAGGAAACACCGTTCTTTTGTTCTCAGCATACTCAGGTTTCCTGCTGTCTTAGAGACTCTAGAAAGCAAGAGCGTGCTTCTCGCTCTAAAGCAGAGTGTGATCCATGGATGAGAACTATGCTGTGTGTTTGCCTTCAGAAATGGAGTTAAATGCCAGGCTCTGAGTCTTCCTACAAGCAAGACTTTGTTTCAGGTAAGGACAGTCACTTTTCTGCTCAAACGAACTACATCGTTCACAGATCTCACACGTTTCTCATCTTAACTGACAAGCATTGGATGTTAGAGGGTCAATGCTTTATATCAGTTTCAGAAGCAGATTTGGACTGGATATGGTCCATATGTGTAGGAAACACCGTTCTATTGTTCTGGGCACACTCAAATTTCCTGCTGTCTTAGAGACTCTAGAAAGCAAGAGTGTGCTTCTCGCTCTAACCACAGTGTGATCCATGGATGAATACTATGCTGTGTGTTTCCCTTCAGAAATGGAGTTAAATCCCAGGCTCTGTCTCTTCCTACAAGCAAGACTTCGTTTCTGGTAAGGGTAGTCACTTTGCAGTTCAAAGGAACTACATCATTCACAAAGCTCACACGTTTCTCATCTTAACTGACAAACATTGGATGTTAGAGGACCAGTGCTTTGTATCAGTTTCAGAAGCAGAGTTGCACTAGATATGGTCCGTATGTGTAGGAAACACCGTTCTTTTGTTCTCAGCACACTCACGTTTCCTGCTGTCTTAGAGACTCTAGAAAGCAAGAGCGTGCTTCTTGTTCTAAAGCAGAGTGTGATCCATGGATGAGAACACTGCTGTGTGTTTCAATTCAGAAATGGAGTTAAATCCCAGGCTCTGAGTCTTCCTACAAGCAAGACTTCGTTTAAGGTAAGGGCAGTCACTTTTCTGCTCAAACTAACTACATCGTTCATGAAGCAAACACGTTTCCCATCTTAACTCACAAGCATTGGATGTTAGAGGACCAGTGCTTTTATGAGTTTCAGAAGCAGAGTTGGACAAGATATGGTCCGTATGTGTAGGAAACACCGTTCTTTTGTTCTCAGCACACTCAAGTTTCCTGCTGTGTTAGAGACTCTAGAAAGCAAGAGCGTGCTTCTCGCTCTAAAGCAGAGTGTGATCCATGAATGAGAACTATGCTGTGTGTTTGCCTTCAGAAATGGAGTTAAATCCCAGGCTCTGAGTCTTCCTACAAGCAAGACTTCAATTCAGGTAAGACAGTCAATTTTCTGCTCAAACGAACTACATCGTTCATGAAGCTCACACGTTTCCCATCTTAACTGACAAGCATTTAATGTTAGAGGGTCAGTGCTTTGTATCAGTTTCAGAAGCAGATTTGGACTAGATATGGTCCGTATGTGTAGGAAACTCCGTTCTTTTGTTCTCAGCAAAATCACGTTTCCTCCTGTCTTAGAGACTCTAAAAAGCAAGAGCGTGCTTCTTATTCTAAAGCAGAGTGTGATCAATGGATGAGAACACTGCTGTGTGTTTCAATTCAGAAATGGAGTTAAATCCCAGGCTCTGAGTCTTCGAACAAGCAAGACTTCGTTTAAGGTAAGGGCAGTCACTTTTTTGCTCAAACGAACTACATCGTTCATGAAGCTCACACTTTTACCATCTTAACTGACAAGCATTGGATTTTAGAGGACCAGTGCTTTGTTTCAGTTTCAGAAGATGAGTTGGAATACATATGGTCCATATGTGTAGGAAACACCGTTCTTTTGTTCTCAGCATACTCAGGTTTCCTGCTGTCTTAGAGACTCTAGAAAGCAAGAGCGTGCTTCTCGCTCTAAAGCAGAGTGTGATCCATGGATGAGAACTATGCTGTGTGTTTGCCTTCAGAAATGGAGTTAAATCCCAGGCTTTGAGTCTTGCTACAAGCAAGACTTTGTTTCAGGTAAGGACAGTCACTTTTCTGCTCAAAGGAACTACATCGTTCACAGATCTCACACGTTTCTCATCTTAAATGACAAGCATTGGATGTTAGAGGGTCAATGCTTTATATCAGTTTCAGAAGCAGATTTGGACTGGATATGGTCCATATGTGTAGGAAACACCGTTCTATTGTTCTGGGCACACTCAAATTTCCTGCTGTCTTAGATACTCTAGAAAGCAAGAGTGTGCTTCTCGCTCTAACCACAGTGTGATCCATGGATGAATACTATGCTGTGTGTTTCCCTTCAGAAATGGAGTTAAATCCCAGGCTCTGTCTCTTCCTACAAGCAAGACTTCGTTTCTGGTAAGGGTAGCCACTTTGCAGTTCAAAGGAACTACATCATTCACAAAGCTCACACGTTTCTCATCTTAACTGACAAACATTGGATGTTAGAGGACCAGTGCTTTGTATCAGTTTCAGAAGCAGATTTGGACTAGATATGGTCCGTATGTGTAGGAAACTCCGTTCATTTGTTCTCAGCAAAATCACGTTTCCTCCTGTCTTAGAGACTCTAAAAAGCAAGAGCATGCTTCTTCTTCTAAAGCAGAGTGTGATCCATGGATGAGAACTATGCTGTGTGTTTGCCTTCAGAAATGGACTTAAATCCCAGGCTCTAAGTCTTCCTACAAGCAAGACTTCGTTTCAGGTAAGGACAGTCACTTTTCTGCTCAAACGAACTACATCGTTCACAGAGCTCACACATTTCTCATCCTAACTGACAATCATTGGATGTTAGAGGGTCAATGCTTTATATCAGTTTCAGAAGCAGATTTGGACTGGATATGGTCCATATGTGTAGGAAACACCGTTCTATTGTTCTGGGCACACTCAAATTTCCTGCTGTCTTAGAGACTCTAGAAAGCAAGAGCGTGCTTCTTGTTCTAAAGGAGAGTGTGATCAATGGATGAGAACACTGCTGTGTGTTTCAATTAAGAAATGGAGTTAAATCCCAGGCTCTGAGTCTTCCTACAAGCAAGACTTCGTTTAAGGTAAGGGCAGTCACTTTTCTGCTCAAACAAACTACATCGTTCGTGAAGCTCACACGTTTCCCATCTTAACAGACAAGCATTGTATGCTAGAGGACCAGTGCTTTGTATCAGTTTAAGAAGCAGAGTTGGACTAGATATGGTCCGTATGTGTAGGAAACACCGTTCTTTTGTTCTCAGCACACTCACGTTTCCTGCTGTCTTAGAGACTCTAGAAAGCAAGAGCGTGCTTCTTGTTCTAAAGCAGAGTGTCATCAATGGATGAGAACACTGCTGTGTGTTTCACTTCAGAAATGGAGTTAAATCCCAGGCTCTGAGTCTTCCTACAAGCAAGACTTCATTTCAGGTAAGGGCAGTCACTTTTTTGCTCAAACGAACTACATCTTTCCCGAAGCACACACGTTTCTCATCTTAACTGACAAGCATTGGATGTTAGAGGTCCATTGCATTCTATCTGTTTCAAAAGAAGTTTTGGACTACATTTAGTCCGTATGTGTAGGAAACACCGTTCTTTTGTTCTGGGCACACTCACGTTTCCTGCTGTCTTAGAGACTCTAGAAAGCAAGAGCGTGCTTCTTGCACTAAAGCAGAGTGTGATCCATGGATGAGAACTATGCTGTGTGTTTGCCTTCAGAAATGGAGTTAAATCCCAGGCTCTGAGTCTTCCTACAAGCAAGACTTCAATTCAGGTAAGGCAGTCACTTTTCTGCTCAAACGAACTACATCGTTCATGAAGCTCACACGTTTCCCATCTTAACTGACAAGCATTGGATGTTAGAGGGTCAGTGCTTTGTATCAGTTTCAGAAGCAGATTTGGACTAGATATGGTCCGTATGTGTAGGAAACTCCGTTCTTTTGTTCTCAGCAAAATCACGTTTCCTCCTGTCTTAGAGACTCTAAAAAGCAAGAGTGTGCTTCTTATTCTAAATCAGAGTGTGATCAATGGATGAGAACACTGCTGTGAGTTTCAATTCAGAAATGGAGTTAAATCCCAGGCTCTGAGTCTTCGAACAAGCAAGACTTCGTTTAAGGTAAGGGCAGTCACTTTTTTCCTCAAACGAACTACATCGTTCATGAAGCTCACACTTTTCCCATCTTAACTGACAAGCATTGGATTTTAGAGGACCAGTGCTTTGTTTCAGTTTCAGAAGATGAGTTGGAATACATATGGTCCATATGTGTAGGAAACACCGTTCTTTTGTTCTCAGCATACTCAGGTTTCCTGCTGTCTTAGAGACTTTAGAATGCAAGAGCGTGCTTCTCGCTCTAAAGCAGAGTGTGATCCATGGATGAGAACTATGCTGTGTGTTTGCCTTCAGAAATGGAGTTAAATCCCAGGCTCTGAGTCTTCCTACAAGCAAGACTTTGTTTCAGGTAAGGACAGTCACTTTTCTGCTCAAACGAACTACATCGTTCACAGATCTCACACGTTTCTCATCTTAACTGACAAGCATTGGATGTTAGAGGGTCAATGCTTTATATCAGTTTCAGAAGCAGATTTGGACTGGATATGGTCCATATGTGTAGGAAACACCGTTCTATTGTTCTGGGCACACTCAAATTTCCTGCTGTCTTAGAGACTCTAGAAAGCAAGAGTGTGCTTCTCGCTCTAACCACAGTGTGATCCATGGATGAATACTATGCTGTGTGTTTCCCTTCAGAAATGGAGTTAAATCCCAGGCTCTGTCTCTTCCTACAAGCAAGACTTCGTTTCTGGTAAGGGTAGTCACTTTGCAGTTCAAAGGAACTACATCATTCACAAAGCTCACACGTTTCTCATCTTAACTGACAAACATTGGATGTTAGAGGACCAGTGCTTTGTATCAGTTTCAGAAGCAGAGTTGCACTAGATATGGTCCGTATGTGTAGGAAACACCGTTCTTTTGTTCTCAGCACACTCACGTTTCCTGCTGTCTTAGAGACTCTAGAAAGCAAGAGCGTGCTTCTTGTTCTAAAGCAGAGTGTGATCCATGGATGAGAACACTGCTGTGTGTTTCAATTGAGAAATGGAGTTAAATCCCAGGCTCTGAGTCTTCCTACAAGCAAGACTTCGTTTAAGGTAAGGGCAGTCACTTTTCTGCTCAAACGAACTACATCGTTCATGAAGCAAACACGTTTCCCATCTTAACTCACAAGCATTGGATGTTAGAGGACCAGTGCTTTGTATCAGTTTCAGAAGCAGAGTTGGACAAGATATAGTCCGTATGTGTAGGAAACACCGTTCTTTGTTCTCAGCACACTCAAGTTTCCTGCTGTGTTAGAGACTCTAGAAAGCAAGAGCGTGCTTCTCGCTCTAAAGCAGAGTGTGATCCATGGATGAGAACTATGCTGTGTGTTTGCCTTCAGAAATGGAGTTAAATCCCAGGCTCTGAGTCTTCCTACAAGCAAGACTTCAATTTAGGTAAGACAGTCAATTTTCTGCTCAAACGAACTACATCGTTCATGAAGCTCACACGTTTCCCATCTTAACTGACAAGCATTGGATGTTAGAGGGTCAGTGCTTTGTATCAGTTTCAGAAGCAGATTTGGACTAGATATGGTCCGTATGTGTAGGAAACTCCGTTCTTTTGTTCTCAGCAAAATCACGTTTCCTCCTGTCTTAGAGACTCTAAAAAGCAAGAGCGTGCTTCTTATTCTAAAGCAGAGTGTGATCAATGGATGAGAACACTGCTGTGTGTTTCAATTCAGAAATGGAGTTAAATCCCAGGCTCTGAGTCTTCGAACAAGCAAGACTTCATTTAAGGTAAGGGCAGTCACTTTTTTGCTCAAACGAACTACATCGTTCATGAAGCTCACACTTTTCCCATCTTAACTGACAAGCATTGGATTTTAGAGGACCAGTGCTTTGTTTCAGTTTCAGAAGATGAGTTGGACTACATATGGTCCATATGTGTAGGAAACACCGTTCTATTGTTCTGGGCACACTCAAATTTCCTGCTGTCTTAGATACTCTAGAAAGCAAGAGTGTGCTTCTCGCTCTAACCACAGTGTGATCCATGGATGAATACTATGCTGTGTGTTTCCCTTCAGAAATGGAGTTAAATCCCAGGCTCTGTCTCTTCCTACAAGCAAGACTTCGTTTCTGGTAAGGGTAGCCACTTTGCAGTTCAAAGGAACTACATCATTCACAAAGCTCACACGTTTCTCATCTTAACTGACAAACATTGGATGTTAGAGGGCCAGTGCTTTGTATCAGTTTCAGAAGCAGATTTGGACTAGATATGGTCCGTATGTGTAGGAAACTCCGTTCATTTGTTCTCAGCAAAATCACGTTTCCTCCTGTCTTAGAGACTCTAAAAAGCAAGAGCATGCTTCTTCTTCTAAAGCAGAGTGTGATCCATGGATGAGAACTATGCTGTGTGTTTGCCTTCAGAAATGGACTTAAATCCCAGGCTCTAAGTCTTCCTACAAGCAAGACTTCGTTTCAGGTAAGGACATTCACTTTTCTGCTCAAACGAACTACATCGTTCACAGAGCTCACACATTTCTCATCCTAACTGACAATCATTGGATGTTAGAGGGTCAATGCTTTATATCAGTTTCAGAAGCAGATTTGGACTGGATATGGTCCATATGTGTAGGAAACACCGTTCTATTGTTCTGGGCACACTCAAATTTCCTGCTGTCTTAGAGACTCTAGAAAGCAAGAGCGTGCTTCTTGTTCTAAAGCAGAGTGTGATCAATGGATGAGAACACTGCTGTGTGTTTCAATTAAGAAATGGAGTTAAATCCCAGGCTCTGAGTCTTCCTACACACAAGACTTCGTTTAAGGTAAGGGCAGTCACTTTTCTGCTCAAACAAAATACATCGTTCGTGAAGCTCACACGTTTCCCATCTTAACAGACAAGCATTGTATGTTAGAGGACCAGTGCTTTGTATCAGTTTAAGAAGCAGAGTTGGACTAGATATGGTCCGTATGTGTAGGAAACACCGTTCTTTTGTTCTCAGCACACTCACGTTTCCTGCTGTCTTAGAGACTCTAGAAAGCAAGAGCGTGCTTCTTGTTCTAAAGCAGAGTGTCATCAATGGATGAGAACACTGCTGTGTGTTTCACTTCAGAAATGGAGTTAAATCCCAGGCTCTGAGTCTTCCTACAAGCAAGACTTCATTTCAGGTAAGGGCAGTCACTTTTCTGCTCAAACGAACTACATCTTTCCCGAAGCACACACGTTTCTCATCTTAACTGACAAGCATTGGATGTTAGAGGTCCATTGCATTCTATCTGTTTCAAAAGAAGTTTTGGACTACATTTAGTCCGTATGTGTAGGAAACACCGTTCTTTTGTTCTGGGCACACTCACGTTTCCTGCTGTCTTAGAGACTCTAGAAAGCAAGAGCGTGCTTCTTGCACTAAAGCAGAGTGTGATCCATGGATGAGAACTATGCTGTGTGTTTGCCTTCAGAAATGGAGTTAAATCCCAGGCTCTGAGTCTTCCTACAAGCAAGACTTCAATTCAGGTAAGGCAGTCACTTTTCTGCTCAAACGAACTACATCGTTCATGAAGCTCACACGTTTCCCATCTTAACTGACAAGCATTGGATGTTAGAGGGTCAGTGCTTTGTATCAGTTTCAGAAGCAGATTTGGACTAGATATGGTCCGTATGTGTAGGAAACTCCGTTCTTTTGTTCTCAGCAAAATCACGTTTCCTCCTGTCTTAGAGACTCTAAAAAGCAAGAGTGTGCTTCTTATTCTAAATCAGAGTGTGATCAATGGATGAGAACACTGCTGTGAGTTTCAATTCAGAAATGGAGTTAAATCCCAGGCTCTGAGTCTTCGAACAAGCAAGACTTCGTTTAAGGTAAGGGCAGTCACTTTTTTCCTCAAACGAACTACATCGTTCATGAAGCTCACACTTTTCCCATCTTAACTGACAAGCATTGGATTTTAGAGGACCAGTGCTTTGTTTCAGTTTCAGAAGATGAGTTGGAATACATATGGTCCATATGTGTAGGAAACACCGTTCTTTTGTTCTCAGCATACTCAGGTTTCCTGCTGTCTTAGAGACTTTAGAATGCAAGAGCGTGCTTCTCGCTCTAAAGCAGAGTGTGATCCATGGATGAGAACTATGCTGTGTGTTTGCCTTCAGAAATGGAGTTAAATCCCAGGCTCTGAGTCTTCCTACAAGCAAGACTTTGTTTCAGGTAAGGACAGTCACTTTTCTGCTCAAACGAACTACATCGTTCACAGATCTCACACGTTTCTCATCTTAACTGACAAGCATTGGATGTTAGAGGGTCAATGCTTTATATCAGTTTCAGAAGCAGATTTGGACTGGATATGGTCCATATGTGTAGGAAACACCGTTCTATTGTTCTGGGCACACTCAAATTTCCTGCTGTCTTAGAGACTCTAGAAAGCAAGAGTGTGCTTCTCGCTCTAACCACAGTGTGATCCATGGATGAATACTATGCTGTGTGTTTCCCTTCAGAAATGGAGTTAAATCCCAGGCTCTGTCTCTTCCTACAAGCAAGACTTCGTTTCTGGTAAGGGTAGTCACTTTGCAGTTCAAAGGAACTACATCATTCACAAAGCTCACACGTTTCTCATCTTAACTGACAAACATTGGATGTTAGAGGACCAGTGCTTTGTATCAGTTTCAGAAGCAGAGTTGCACTAGATATGGTCCGTATGTGTAGGAAACACCGTTCTTTTGTTCTCAGCACACTCACGTTTCCTGCTGTCTTAGAGACTCTAGAAAGCAAGAGCGTGCTTCTTGTTCTAAAGCAGAGTGTGATCCATGGATGAGAACACTGCTGTGTGTTTCAATTGAGAAATGGAGTTAAATCCCAGGCTCTGAGTCTTCCTACAAGCAAGACTTCGTTTAAGGTAAGGGCAGTCACTTTTCTGCTCAAACGAACTACATCGTTCATGAAGCAAACACGTTTCCCATCTTAACTCACAAGCATTGGATGTTAGAGGACCAGTGCTTTGTATCAGTTTCAGAAGCAGAGTTGGACAAGATATAGTCCGTATGTGTAGGAAACACCGTTCTTTGTTCTCAGCACACTCAAGTTTCCTGCTGTGTTAGAGACTCTAGAAAGCAAGAGCGTGCTTCTCGCTCTAAAGCAGAGTGTGATCCATGGATGAGAACTATGCTGTGTGTTTGCCTTCAGAAATGGAGTTAAATCCCAGGCTCTGAGTCTTCCTACAAGCAAGACTTCAATTTAGGTAAGACAGTCAATTTTCTGCTCAAACGAACTACATCGTTCATGAAGCTCACACGTTTCCCATCTTAACTGACAAGCATTGGATGTTAGAGGGTCAGTGCTTTGTATCAGTTTCAGAAGCAGATTTGGACTAGATATGGTCCGTATGTGTAGGAAACTCCGTTCTTTTGTTCTCAGCAAAATCACGTTTCCTCCTGTCTTAGAGACTCTAAAAAGCAAGAGCGTGCTTCTTATTCTAAAGCAGAGTGTGATCAATGGATGAGAACACTGCTGTGTGTTTCAATTCAGAAATGGAGTTAAATCCCAGGCTCTGAGTCTTCGAACAAGCAAGACTTCATTTAAGGTAAGGGCAGTCACTTTTTTGCTCAAACGAACTACATCGTTCATGAAGCTCACACTTTTCCCATCTTAACTGACAAGCATTGGATTTTAGAGGACCAGTGCTTTGTTTCAGTTTCAGAAGATGAGTTGGACTACATATGGTCCATATGTGTAGGAAACACCGTTCTATTGTTCTGGGCACACTCAAATTTCCTGCTGTCTTAGATACTCTAGAAAGCAAGAGTGTGCTTCTCGCTCTAACCACAGTGTGATCCATGGATGAATACTATGCTGTGTGTTTCCCTTCAGAAATGGAGTTAAATCCCAGGCTCTGTCTCTTCCTACAAGCAAGACTTCGTTTCTGGTAAGGGTAGCCACTTTGCAGTTCAAAGGAACTACATCATTCACAAAGCTCACACGTTTCTCATCTTAACTGACAAACATTGGATGTTAGAGGGCCAGTGCTTTGTATCAGTTTCAGAAGCAGATTTGGACTAGATATGGTCCGTATGTGTAGGAAACTCCGTTCATTTGTTCTCAGCAAAATCACGTTTCCTCCTGTCTTAGAGACTCTAAAAAGCAAGAGCATGCTTCTTCTTCTAAAGCAGAGTGTGATCCATGGATGAGAACTATGCTGTGTGTTTGCCTTCAGAAATGGACTTAAATCCCAGGCTCTAAGTCTTCCTACAAGCAAGACTTCGTTTCAGGTAAGGACATTCACTTTTCTGCTCAAACGAACTACATCGTTCACAGAGCTCACACATTTCTCATCCTAACTGACAATCATTGGATGTTAGAGGGTCAATGCTTTATATCAGTTTCAGAAGCAGATTTGGACTGGATATGGTCCATATGTGTAGGAAACACCGTTCTATTGTTCTGGGCACACTCAAATTTCCTGCTGTCTTAGAGACTCTAGAAAGCAAGAGCGTGCTTCTTGTTCTAAAGCAGAGTGTGATCAATGGATGAGAACACTGCTGTGTGTTTCAATTAAGAAATGGAGTTAAATCCCAGGCTCTGAGTCTTCCTACACACAAGACTTCGTTTAAGGTAAGGGCAGTCACTTTTCTGCTCAAACAAAATACATCGTTCGTGAAGCTCACACGTTTCCCATCTTAACAGACAAGCATTGTATGTTAGAGGACCAGTGCTTTGTATCAGTTTAAGAAGCAGAGTTGGACTAGATATGGTCCGTATGTGTAGGAAACACCGTTCTTTTGTTCTCAGCACACTCACGTTTCCTGCTGTCTTAGAGACTCTAGAAAGCAAGAGCGTGCTTCTTGTTCTAAAGCAGAGTGTCATCAATGGATGAGAACACTGCTGTGTGTTTCACTTCAGAAATGGAGTTAAATCCCAGGCTCTGAGTCTTCCTACAAGCAAGACTTCATTTCAGGTAAGGGCAGTCACTTTTCTGCTCAAACGAACTACATCTTTCCCGAAGCACACACGTTTCTCATCTTAACTGACAAGCATTGGATGTTAGAGGTCCATTGCATTCTATCTGTTTCAAAAGAAGTTTTGGACTACATTTAGTCCGTATGTGTAGGAAACACCGTTCTTTTGTTCTGGGCACACTCACGTTTCCTGCTGTCTTAGAGACTCTAGAAAGCAAGAGCGTGCTTCTTGCTCTAAAGCAGAGTGTGATCCATGGATGAGAACTATGCTGTGTGTTTTCCTTCAGAAATGGAGTTGAATCCCAGGCTCTGTGTCTTCCTACAAGCAAGACTTCAATTCAGGTAAGGCAGTCACTTTTCTGCTCAAACGAACTACATCGTTCATGAAGCTCACACGTTTCCCATCTTAACTGACAAGCATTGGATGTTAGAGGGTCAGTGCTTTGTATCAGTTTCAGAAGCAGATTTGGACTAGATATGGTCCGTATGTGTAGGAAACTCCGTTCTTTTGTTCTCAGCAAAATCACGTTTCCTCCTGTCTTAGAGACTCTAAAAAGCAAGAGCGTGCTTCTTATTCTAAAGCAGAGTGTGATCAATGGATGAGAACACTGCTGTGAGTTTCAATTCAGAAATGGAGTTAAATCCCAGGCTCTGAGTCTTCGAACAAGCAAGACTTCGTTTAAGGTAAGGGCAGTCACTTTTTTCCTCAAACGAACTACATCGTTCATGAAGCTCACACTTTTCCCATCTTAACTGACAAGCATTGGATTTTAGAGGACCAGTGCTTTGTTTCAGTTTCAGAAGATGAGTTGGAATACATATGGTCCATATGTGTAGGAAACACCGTTCTTTTGTTCTCAGCATGCTCAGGTTTCCTGCTGTCTTAGAGACTTTAGAAAGCAAGAGCGTGCTTCTCGCTCTAAAGCAGAGTGTGATCCATGGATGAGAACTATGCTGTGTGTTTGCCTTCAGAAATGTAGTTAAATCCCAGGCTCTGAGTCTTCCTACAAGCAAGACTTTGTTTCAGGTAAGGACAGTCACTTTTCTGCTCAAACGAACTACATCGTTCACAGATCTCACACGTTTCTCATCTTAACTGACAAGCATTGGATGTTAGAGGGTCAATGCTTTATATCAGTTTCAGAAGCAGATTTGGACTGGATATGGTCCATATGTGTAGGAAACACCGTTCTATTGTTCTGGGCACACTCAAATTTCCTGCTGTCTTAGAGACTCTAGAAAGCAAGAGTGTGCTTCTCGCTCTAACCACAGTGTGATCCATGGATGAATACTATGCTGTGTGTTTCCCTTCAGAAATGGAGTTAAATCCCAGGCTCTGTCTCTTCCTACAAGCAAGACTTCGTTTCTGGTAAGGGTAGTCACTTTGCAGTTCAAAGGAACTACATCATTCACAAAGCTCACACGTTTCTCATCTTAACTGACAAACATTGGATGTTAGAGGACCAGTGCTTTGTATCAGTTTCAGAAGCAGAGATGCACTAGATATGGTCCGTATGTGTAGGAAACACCGTTCTTTTGTTCTCAGCACACTCACGTTTCCTGCTGTCTTAGAGACGCTAGAAAGCAAGAGCGTGCTTCTTGTTCTAAAGCAGAGTGTGATCCATGGATGAGAACACTGCTGTGTGTTTCAATTCAGTAATGGAGTTAAATCCCAGGCTCTGAGTCTTCCTACAAGCAAGACTTCGTTTAAGGTAAGGGCAGTCACTTTTCTGCTCAAACGAACTACATCGTTCATGAAGCAAACACGTTTCCCATCTTAACTCACAAGCATTGGATGTTAGAGGACCAGTGCTTTGTATGAGTTTCAGAAGCAGAGTTGGACAAGATATGGTCCGTATGTGTAGGAAACACCGTTCTTTGTTCTCAGCACACTCAAGTTTCCTGCTGTGTTAGAGACTCTAGAAAGCAAGAGCGTGCTTCTCGCTCTAAAGCAGAGTGTGATCCATGGATGAGAACTATGCTGTGTGTTTGCCTTCAGAAATGGAGTTAAATCCCAGGCTCTGAGTCTTCCTACAAGCAAGACTTCAATTCAGGTAAGACAGTCAATTTTCTGCTCAAACGAACTACATCGTTCATGAAGCTCACACGTTTCCCATCTTAACTGACAAGCATTGGATGTTAGAGGGTCAGTGCTTTGTATCAGTTTCAGAAGCAGATTTGGACTAGATATGGTCCGTATGTGTAGGAAACTCCGTTCTTTTGTTCTCAGCAAAATCACGTTTCCTCCTGTCTTAGAGACTCTAAAAAGCAAGAGCGTGCTTCTTATTCTAAAGCAGAGTGTGATCAATGGATGAGAACACTGCTGTGTGTTTCAATTCAGAAATGGAGTTAAATCCCAGGCTCTGAGTCTTCGAACAAGCAAGACTTCGTTTAAGGTAAGGGCAGTCACTTTTTTGCTCAAACGAACTACATCGTTCATGAAGCTCACACTTTTCCCATCTTAACTGACAAGCATTGGATTTTAGAGGACCAGTGCTTTGTTTCAGTTTCAGAAGATGAGTTGGACTACATATGGTCCATATGTGTAGGAAACACCGTTCTTTTGTTCTCAGCATACTCAGGTTTCCTGCTGTCTTAGAGACTCTAGAAAGCAAGAGCGTGCTTCTCGCTCTAAAGCAGAGTGTGATCCATGGATGAGAACTATGCTGTGTGTTTGCCTTCAGAAATGCAGTTAAATCCCAGGCTTTGAGTCTTCCTACAAGCAAGACTTTGTTTCAGGTAAGGACAGTCACTTTTCTGCTCAAACGAACTACATCGTTCACAGATCTCACACGTTTCTCATCTTAACTGACAAGCATTGGATGTTAGAGGGTCAATGCTTTATATCAGTTTCAGAAGCAGATTTGGACTGGATATGGTCCATATGTGTAGGAAACACCGTTCTATTGTTCTGGGCACACTCAAATTTCCTGCTGTCTTAGATACTCTAGAAAGCAAGAGTGTGCTTCTCGCTCTAACCACAGTGTGATCCATGGATGAATACTATGCTGTGTGTTTCCCTTCAGAAATGGAGTTAAATCCCAGGCTCTGTCTCTTCCTACAAGCAAGACTTCGTTTCTGGTAAGGGTAGCCACTTTGCAGTTCAAAGGAACTACATCATTCACAAAGCTCACACGTTTCTCATCTTAACTGACAAACATTGGATGTTAGAGGACCAGTGCTTTGTATCAGTTTCAGAAGCAGATTTGGACTGGATATGGTCCATATGTGTAGGAAACACCGTTCTTTTGTTCTCAGCACACTCACGTTTCCTGCTGTCTTAGAGACTCTAGAAAGCAAGAGCGTGCTTCTTGTTCTAAAGCAGAGTGTGATCCATGGATGAGAACACTGCTGTGTGTTTCAATTCAGAAATGGAGTTAAATCCCAGGCTCTGAGTCTTCCTACAAGCAAGACTTCGTTTAAGGTAAGGGCAGTCACTTTTCTGCTCAAACGAACTACATCGTTCATGAAGCAAACACGTTTCCCATCTTAACTGACAAGCATTGGATGTTAGAGGACCAGTGATTTGTATGAGTTTCAGAAGCAGAGTTGGACAAGATATGGTCCGTATGTGTAGGAAACACCGTTCTTTTGTTCTCAGCACACTCAAGTTTCCTGCTGTGTTAGAGACTCTAGAAAGCAAGAGCGTGCTTCTCCCTCTAAAGCAGAGTGTGATCCATGGATGAGAACTATGCTGTGTGTTTGCCTTCAGAAATGGAGTTAAATCCCAGGCTCTGAGTCTTCCTACAAGCAAGACTTCAATTCAGGTAAGACAGTCAATTTTCTGCTCAAACGAACTACATCGTTCGTGAAGCTCACACGTTTCCCATCTTAACTGACAAGCATTGGATGTTAGAGGGACAGTGCTTTGTATCAGTTTCAGAAGTAGATTTGGACTAGATATGGTCCATAAGTGTAGGAAACTCTGTTCTTTTGTTCTCAGTAAAATCACGTTTCCTCCTGTCTTAGAGACTCTAGAAAGCAAGAGCGTGCTTCTTGTTCTAAATCAGAGTTTCATCAATGGATGAGAATACTGCTGTGTGTTTCACTTCAGAAATTGAGTTAAATCCCAGGCTCTGAGTCTTCCTACAAGCAAGACTTCGTTTAAGGTAAGGGCAATCACTTTTCTGCTCAAACGAACTACATCGTTCATGAAACTCACACGTTTCCCATCTTAACTGACAAGCATTGGATGTTAGAGGACCAGTGCTTTGTGTGAGATTCAGACGCAGAGTTGGACAAGATATGGTCCGTATGTGTAGGAAACACCGTTCTTTTGTTCTCAGCACACTCACGTTTCCTGCTGTCTTAGAGACTCTAGAAAGCAAGAGCGTGCTTCTTGTTTTAAAGCAGAGTGTGATCCATGGATGAGAACTATGCTGTGTGTTTGCCTTCAGAAATGGAGTTAAATCCCAGGCTCTGATTCTTCCGACAAGCAAGACTTCAATTCAGGTAAGGCAGTCACTTTTCTGCTCAAACGAACTACATCGTTCATGAAGCACACACGTTTCCCATCTTAACTGACAAGCATTGGATGTTAGAGGGTCAGTGCTTTGTATCAGTTTCAGAAGCAGATTTGGACTAGATATGGTCCGTATGTGTAGGAAACTCCGTTCATTTGTTCTCAGCAAAATCACGTTTCCTCCTGTATTAGAGACTCTAAAAAGCAAGAGCATGCTTCTTCTTCTAAAGCAGAGTGTGATCCATGGATGAGAACTATGCTGTGTGTTTGCCTTCAGAAATGGACTTAAATCCCAGGCTTTGAGTCTTCCTACAAGCAAGACTTCGTTTCAGGTAAGGACAGTCACTTTTCTGCTCAAACGAACTACATCATTCACAGAGCTCACACATTTCTCACCCTAACTGACAATCATTGGATGTTAGTTGGTCAATGCTTTATATCATTTTCAGAAGCAGATTTTGACTGGATATGGTCCATATGTGTAGGAAACACCGTTCTATTGTCCTGGGCACACTCAAATTTCCTGCTGTCTTAGAGACTCTAGAAAGCAAGAGCGTGCTTCTTGTTCTAAAGCAGAGTGTGATCAATGGATGAGAACACTGCTGTGTGTTTCAATTAAGAAATGGAGTTAAATCCCAGGCTCTGAATCTTCCTACAAGCAAGACTTCGTTTAAGGTAAGGGCAGTCACTTTTCTGCTCAAACAAACTACATCGTTCGTGAAGCTCACACGTTTCCCATCTTAACAGACAAGCATGGTATGTTAGAGGACCAGTGCTTTGTATCAGTTTAAGAAGCAGAGTTGGACTAGATATGGTCCGTATGTGTAGGAAACACCGTTCTTTTGTTCTCAGCACACTCACGTTTCCTGCTGTCTTAGAGACTCTAGAAAGCAAGAGCGTGCTTCTTGTTCTAAAGCAGAGTGTCATCAATGGATGAGAACACTGCTGTGTGTTTCACTTCAGAAATGGAGTTAAATCCCAGGCTCTGAGTCTTCCTACAAGCAAGACTTCATTTCAGGTAAGGGCAGTCACTTTTTTGCTCAAACGAACTACATCTTTCCCGAACCACACACGTTGCTCATCTTAACTGACAAGCATTGGATGTTAGAGGTCCATTGCATTCTATCTGTTTCAAAAGAAGTTTTGGACTACATTTAGTCCGTATGTGTAGGAAACACCGTTCTTTTGTTCTGGGCACACTCACGTTTCCTGCTGTCTTAGAGACTCTAGAAAGCAAGAGCGTGCTTCTTGCTCTAAAGCAGAGTGTGACCCATGGATGAGAACTATGCTGTGTGTTTGCCTTCAGAAATGGAGTTGAATCCCAGGCTCTGAGTCTTCCTACAAGCAAGACTTCAATTCAGGTAAGGCAGTCACTTTTCTGCTCAAAAGAACTACATCGTTCATGAAGCTCACACGTTTCCCATCTTAACTGACAAGCATTGGATGTTAGAGGGTCAGTGCTTTGTATCAGTTTCAGAAGCAGATTTGGACTAGATATGGTCCGTATGTGTAGGAAACTCCGTTCTTTTGTTCTCAGCAAAATCACGTTTCCTCCTGTCTTAGAGACTCTAAAAAGCAAGAGCGTGCTTCTTATTCTAAAGCAGAGTGTGATCAATGGATGAGAACACTGCTGTGTGTTTCAATTCAGAAATGGAGTTAAATCCCAGGCTCTGAGTCTTCGAACAAGCAAGACTTCGTTTAAGGTAAGGGCAGTCACTTTTTTGCTCAAACGAACTACATCGTTCATGAAGCTCACACTTTTCCCATCTTAACTGACAAGCATTGGATTTTAGAGGACCAGTGCTTTGTTTCAGTTTCAGAAGATGAGTTGGACTACATATGGTCCATATGTGTAGGAAACACCGTTCTTTTGTTCTCAGCATACTCAGGTTTCCTGCTGTCCTAGAGACTCTAAAAAGCAAGAACGTGCTTCTCGCTCTAAAGCAGAGTGTAATCCATGGATGAAAACTATGCTGTGTGTTTGCCTTCAGAAATGGAGTTAAATCCCAGGCTTTGAGTCTTCCTACAAGCAAGACTTTGTTTCAGGTAAGGACAGTCACTTTTCTGCTCAAACGAACTACATCGTTCACAGATCTCACACGTTTCTCATCTTAACTGACAAGCATTGGATGTTAGAGGGTCAATGCTTTATATCAGTTTCAGAAGCAGATTTGGACTGGATATGGTCCATATGTGTAGGAAACACCGTTCTATTGTTCTGGGCACACTCAAATTTCCTGCTGTCTTAGAGACTCTAGAAAGCAAGAGTGTGCTTCTCGCTCTAACCACAGTGTGATCCATGGATGAATACTATGCTGTGTGTTTCCCTTCAGAAATGGAGTTAAATCCCAGGCTCTGTCTCTTCCTACAAGCAAGACTTCGTTTCTGGTAAGGGTAGTCACTTTGCAGTTCAAAGGAACTACATCATTCACAAAGCTCACACGTTTCTCATCTTAACTGACAAACATTGGATGTTAGAGGACCAGTGCTTTGTATCAGTTTCAGAAGCAGAGTTGCACTAGATATGGTCCGTATGTGTAGGAAACACCGTTCTTTTGTTCTCAGCACACTCACGTTTCCTGCTGTCTTAGAGACTCTAGAAAGCAAGAGCGTGCTTCTTGTTCTAAAGCAGAGTGTGATCCATGGATGAGAACACTGCTGTGTGTTTCAATTCAGAAATGGAGTTAAATCCCAGGCTCTAAGTCTTCCTACAAGCAAGACTTCGTTTAAGGTAAGGGCAGTCACTTTTCTGCTCAAACGAACTACATCGTTCATGAAGCAAACACGTTTCCCATCTTAACTGACAAGCATTGGATGTTAGAGGACCAGTGCTTTGTATCAGTTTCAGAAGCAGAGTTGGACAAGATATGGTCCGTATGTGTAGGAAACACCGTTCTTTTGTTCTCAGCACACTCAAGTTTCCTGCTGTGTTAGAGACTCTAGAAAGCAAGAGCGTGCTTCTCGCTCTAAAGCAGAGTGTGATCCATGGATGAGAACTATGCTGTGTGTTTGCCTTCAGAAATGGAGTTGAATCCCAGGCTCTGAGTCTTCCTACAAGCAAGACTTCAATTCAGGTAAGGCAGTCACTTTTCTGCTCAAAAGAACTACATCGTTCATGAAGCTCACACGTTTCCCATCTTAACTGACAAGCATTGGATGTTAGAGGGTCAGTGCTTTGTATCAGTTTCAGAAGCAGATTTGGACTAGATATGGTCCGTATGTGTAGGAAACTCCGTTCTTTTGTTCTCAGCAAAATCACGTTTCCTCCTGTCTTAGAGACTCTAAAAAGCAAGAGCGTGCTTCTTATTCTAAAGCAGAGTGTGATCAATGGATGAGAACACTGCTGTGTGTTTCAATTCAGAAATGGAGTTAAATCCCAGGCTCTGAGTCTTCGAACAAGCAAGACTTCGTTTAAGGTAAGGGCAGTCACTTTTTTGCTCAAACGAACTACATCGTTCATGAAGCTCACACTTTTCCCATCTTAACTGACAAGCATTGGATTTTAGATTACCAGTGCTTTGTTTCAGTTTCAGAAGATGAGTTGGACTACATATGGTCCATATGTGTAGGAAACACCGTTCTTTTGTTCTCAGCATACTCAGGTTTCCTGCTGTCTTAGAGACTCTAGAAAGCAAGAACGTGCTTCTCGCTCTAAAGCAGAGTGTGATCCATGGATGAAAACTATGCTGTGTGTTTGCCTTCAGAAATGGAGTTAAATCCCAGGCTTTGAGTCTTCCTACAAGCAAGACTTTGTTTCAGGTAAGGACAGTCACTTTTCTGCTCAAACGAACTACATCGTTCACAGATCTCACACGTTTCTCATCTTAACTGACAAGCATTGGATGTTAGAGGGTCAATGCTTTATATCAGTTTCAGAAGCAGATTTGGACTGGATATGGTCCATATGTGTAGGAAACACCGTTCTATTGTTCTGGGCACACTCAAATTTCCTGCTGTCTTAGAGACTCTAGAAAGCAAGAGTGTGCTTCTCGCTCTAACCACAGTGTGATCCATGGATGAATACTATGCTGTGTGTTTCCCTTCAGAAATGGAGTTAAATCCCAGGCTCTGTCTCTTCCTACAAGCAAGACTTCGTTTCTGGTAAGGGTAGTCACTTTGCAGTTCAAAGGAACTACATCATTCACAAAGCTCACACGTTTCTCATCTTAACTGACAAACATTGGATGTTAGAGGACCAGTGCTTTGTATCAGTTTCAGAAGCAGAGTTGCACTAGATATGGTCCGTATGTGTAGGAAACACCGTTCTTTTGTTCTCAGCACACTCACGTTTCCTGCTGTCTTAGAGACTCTAGAAAGCAAGAGCGTGCTTCTTGTTCTAAAGCAGAGTGTGATCCATGGATGAGAACACTGCTGTGTGTTTCAATTCAGAAATGGAGTTAAATCCCAGGCTCTGAGTCTTCCTACAAGCAAGACTTCGTTTAAGGTAAGGGCAGTCACTTTTCTGCTCAAACGAACTACATCGTTCATGAAGCAAACACGTTTCCCATCTTAACTGACAAGCATTGGATGTTAGAGGACCAGTGCTTTGTATGAGTTTCAGTAGCAGAGTTGGACCAGATATGGTCCGTATGTGTAGGAAACACCGTTCTTTTGTTCTCAGCACACTCAAGTTTCCTGCTGTGTTAGAGACTCTAGAAAGCAAGAGCGTGCTTCTCGCTCTAAAGCAGAGTGTGATCCATGGATGAGAACTATGCTGTGTGTTTGCCTTCAGAAATGGAGTTAAATCCCAGGCTCTGAGTCTTCCTACAAGCAAGACTTCAATTCAGGTAAGACAGTCAATTTTCTGCTCAAACGAACTACATCGTTCATGAAGCTCACACGTTTCCCATCTTAACTGACAAGCATTGGATGTTAGAGGGTCAGTGCTTTGTATCAGTTTCAGAAGCAGATTTGGACTAGATATGGTCCGTATGTGTAGGAAACTCCGTTCTTTTGTTCTCAGCAAAATCACGTTTCCTCCTGTCTTAGAGACTCTAAAAAGCAAGAGCGTGCTTCTTATTCTAAAGCAGAGTGTGATCAATGGATGAGAACACTGCTGTGTGTTTCAATTCAGAAATGGAGTTAAATCCCAGGCTCTGAGTCTTCGAACAAGCAAGACTTCGTTTAAGGTAAGGGCAGTCACTTTTTTGCTCAAACGAACTACATCGTTCATGAAGCTCACACTTTTCCCATCTTAACTGACAAGCATTGGATTTTAGAGGACCAGTGCTTTGTTTCAGTTTCAGAAGATGAGTTGGACTACATATGGTCCATATGTGTAGGAAACACCGTTCTTTTGTTCTCAGCATACTCAGGTTTCCTGCTGTCTTAGAGACTCTAGAAAGCAAGAGCGTGCTTCTCGATCTAAAGCAGAGTGTGATCCATGGATGAGAACTATGCTGTGTGTTTGCCTTCAGAAATGGAGTTAAATCCCAGGCTTTGAGTCTTCCTACAAGCAAGACTTTGTTTCAGGTAAGGACAGTCACTTTTCTGCTCAAACGAACTACATCGTTCACAGATCTCACACGTTTCTCATCTTAACTGACAAGCATTGGATGTTAGAGGGTCAATGCTTTATATCAGTTTCAGAAGCAGATTTGGACTGGATATGGTCCATATGTGTAGGAAACACCGTTCTATTGTTCTGGGCACACTCAAATTTCCTGCTGTCTTAGATACTCTAGAAAGCAAGAGTGTGCTTCTCGCTCTAACCACAGTGTGATCCATGGATGAATACTATGCTGTGTGTTTCCCTTCAGAAATGGAGTTAAATCCCAGGCTCTGTGTCTTCCTACAAGCAAGACTTCGTTTCTGGTAAGGGTAGCCACTTTGCAGTTCAAAGGAACTACATCATTCACAAAGCTCACACGTTTCTCATCTTAACTGACAAACATTGGATGTTAGAGGACCAGTGCTTTGTATCAGTTTCAGAAGCAGAGTTGCACTAGATATGGTCCGTATGTGTAGGAAACACCGTTCTTTTGTTCTCAGCACACTCACGTTTCCTGCTGTCTTAGAGACTCTAGAAAGCAAGAGCGTGCTTCTTGTTCTAAAGCAGAGTGTGATCCATGGATGAGAACACTGCTGTGTGTTTCAATTCAGAAATGGAGTTAAATCCCAGGCTCTGAGTCTTCCTACAAGCAAGACTTCAATTCAGGTAAGACAGTCAATTTTCTGCTCAAACGAACTACATCGTTCATGAAGCTCACACGTTTCCCATCTTAACTGACAAGCATTGGATGTTAGAGGGTCAGTGCTTTGTATCAGTTTCAGAAGCAGATTTGGACTAGATATGGTCCGTATGTGTAGGAAACTCCGTTCTTTTGTTCTCAGCAAAATCACGTTTCCTCCTGTCTTAGAGACTCTAAAAAGCAAGAGCGTGCTTCTTATTCTAAAGCAGAGTGTGATCAATGGATGAGAACACTGCTGTGTGTTTCAATTCAGAAATGGAGTTAAATCCCAGGCTCTGAGTCTTCGAACAAGCAAGACTTCGTTTAAGGTAAGGGCAGTCACTTTTTTGCTCAAACGAACTACATCGTTCATGAAGCTCACACTTTTCCCATCTTAACTGACAAGCATTGGATTTTAGAGGACCAGTGCTTTGTATCAGTTTCAGAAGTAGATTTGGACTAGATATGGTCCATATGTGTAGGAAACTCCGTTCTTTTGTTCTCAGTAAAATCACGTTTCCTCCTGTCTTAGAGACTCTAGAAAGCAAGAGCGTGCTTCTTGTTCTAAATCAGAGTTTCATCAATGGATGAGAATACTGCTGTGTGTTTCACTTCAGAAATGGAGTTAAATCCCAGGCTCTGAGTCTTCCGACAAGCAAGACTTCAATTCAGGTAAGGCAGTCACTTTTCTGCTCAAACGAACTACATCATTCATGAAGCACACACGTTTCCCATCTTAACTGACAAGCATTGGATGTTAGAGGACCAGTGCTTTGTATCAGTTTCAGAAGCAGATTTGGACTAGATATGGTCCGTATGTGTAGGAAACTCCGTTCATTTGTTCTCAGCAAAATCACGTTTCCTCCTGTCTTAGAGACTCTAAAAAGCAAGAGCATGCTTCTTCTTCTAAAGCAGATTGTGATCCATGGATGAGAACTATGCTGTGTGTTTCCCTTCAGAAATGGATTTAAATCCCAATCTCTGTGTCTTCCTACAAGCAAGACTTCGTTTCAGGTAAGGGCAGTCACTTTTCAGCTCAAACGAACTACATCGTTCACTGAGCTCACACATTTCTCATCTTACCAGACAAGCATTGGATGTTAGAGGACCAGTTCTTTGTATCAGTTTAAGAAGCAGAGTTGGACTAGATATGGTCCGTATGTGTAGGAAACACCGTTCTTTTGTTCTCAGCACACTCACGTTTCCTGCTGTCTTAGAGACTCTAGAAAGCAAGAGCGTGCTTCTTGTTCTAAAGCAGAGTGTCATCAATGGATGAGAACACTGCTGTGTGTTTCACTTCAGAAATGGAGTTAAATCCCAGGTTCTGAGTCTTCCTACAAGCAAGACTTCATTTCTGGTAAGGGCAGTCACTTTTCTGCTCAAACGAACTACATCGTTAACGAAGATCACACGATTCTCATCTCAACTGACAAGCATTGGATGTTAGAGGACCAGTGCATTGTATGAGTTTCAGAAGCAGATTTGGACTTCATATGGTCCGTATATGTAGGAAACACCGTTCTTTTGTTGTGGGCACACTCAAATTTCCTGCTGTCTTAGAGACTCTAGAAAACAAGAGGGTGCTATCGCTCTAACCACAGTGTGATCCATGGATGAATACTATGCTGTGTGTTTCCCTTCAGAAATGGAGTTAAATCCCAGGCTCTGTGTCTTCCTACATGCAAGACTTCGTTTCAGGTAAGGGTAGTCACTTTTCAGTTCAAAGGAACTACATCATTCACAAAGCTCACACGTTTCTCATCTTAACTGACAAGCATTGGATTTTAGAGGACCAGTGCTTTGTTTCAGTTTCAGAAGATGAGTTGGAATACATATGGTCCATATGTGTAGGAAACACCGTTCTTTTGTTCTCAGCACACTCACGTTTCCTGCTGTGTTAGAGACTCTAGAAAGCAAGAGCGTGCTTCTCATTATAAAGCAGATTGTGATCCATGGATGAGAACTATGCTGTGTGTTTCCCTTCAGAAATGGAGTTAAATCCCAATCTCTGATTCTTCCTACAAGCAAGACTTCGTTTCAGGTAAGGGCAGTCACTTTTCAGCTCAAATGAACTACATCGTTCATGAAGCTCACACGTTTCTCATCTTAACAGACAAGCATTGGATGTTAGAGGATCAGTGCTTTGTATCAGTTTAAGAAGCAGATTTGGACTAGATATGGTCCGTATGTGTAGGAAACACCGTTCTTTTGTTCTGGGCACACTCACGTTTCCTGCTGTCTTAGAGACTCTAGAAAGCAAGAGCATGCTTCTTGTTCTAAAGCAGAGTGTGATCCATGGATGAGAACTATGCTGTGTGTTTGCCTTCAGAAATGGAGTTAAATCCCAGGCTCTGATTCTTCCGACAAGCAAGACTTCAATTCAGGTAAGGCAGTCACTTTTCTGCTCAAACGAACTACATCGTTCATGAAGCACACACGTTTCCCATCTTAACTGACAAGCATTGTATGTTAGAGGGTCAGTGCTTTGTATCAGTTTCAGAAGCAGATTTGGACTAGATATGGTCCGTATGTGTAGGAAACTCCGTTCATTTGTTCTCAGCAAAATCACGTTTCCTCCTGTCTTAGAGACTCTAAAAAGCAAGAGCATGCTTCTTCTTCTAAAGCAGAGTGTGATCCATGGATGAGAACAATGCTGTGTGTTTGCCTTCAGAAATGGACTTAAATCCCAGGCTCTAAGTCTTCCTACAAGCAAGACTTCGTTTCAGGTAAGGACAGTCACTTTTCTGCTCAAACGAACTACATCGTTCACAGAGCTCACACATTTCTCATCCTAACTGACAATCATTGGATGTTAGAGGGTCAATGCTTTATATCAGTTTCAGAAGCAGATTTGGACTGGATATGGTCCATATGTGTAGGAAACACCGTTCTATTGTTCTGGGCACACTCACGTTTCCTGCTGTCTTAGAGACTCTAGAAAGCAAGAGCGTGCTTCTTGTTCTAAAGCAGAGTGTCATCAATGGATGAGAACACTGCTGTGTGTTTCACTTCAGAAATGGAGTTAAATCCCAGGCTCTGAGTCTTCCTACAAGCAAGACTTCATTTCAGGTAAGGGCAGTCACTTTTCTGCTCAAACGAACTACATCTTTCCCGAAGCACACACGTTTCTCATCTTAACTGACAAGCATTGGATGTTAGAGGACCATTGCATTCTATCTGTTTCAAAAGAAGTTTTGGACTACATTTAGTCCGTATGTGTAGGAAACACCGTTCTTTTGTTCTGGGCACACTCACATTTCCTGCTGTCTTAGAGACTCTAGAAAGCAAGAGCGTGCTTCTTGCTCTAAAGCAGAGTGTGATCCATGGATGAGAACTATGCTGTGTGTTTGCCTTCAGAAATGGAGTTAAATCCCAGGCTCTGAGTCTTCCTACAAGCAAGACTTCAATTCAGGTAAGGCTGTCACTTTTCTGCTCAAACGAACTACATCGTTCATGAAGCTCACACGTTTCCCATCTTAACTGACAAGCATTGGATGTTAGAGGGTCAGTGCTTTGTATCAGTTTCAGAAGCAGATTTGGACTAGATATGGTCCGTATGTGTAGGAAACTCTGTTCTTTTGTTCTCAGCAAAATCACGTTTCCTCCTCTCTTAGAGACTCTAAAAAGCAAGAGCGTGCTTCTTATTCTAAAGCAGAGTGTGTTCCATGGATGAGAACTATGCTGTGTGTTTGCCTTCAGAAATGGACTTAAATCCCAGGCTCTAAGTCTTCCTACAAGCAAGACTTCGTTTCAGGTAAGGACAGTCACTTTTCTGCTCAAACGAACTACATCGTTCACAGAGCTCACACATTTCTCATCCTAACTTACAATCATTGGATGTTAGAGGGTCAATGCTTTATATCAGTTTCAGAAGCAGATTTGGACTGGATATGGTCCATATGTGTAGGAAACACCGTTCTATTGTTCTGGGCACACTCAAATTTCCTGCTGCCTTAGAGACTCTAGAAAGCAAGGGCGTGCTTCTTGTTCTAAAGCAGAGTGTCATCAATGGATGAGAACACTGCTGTGTGTTTCAATTAAGAAATGGAGTTAAATCCCAGGCTCTGAGTCTTCCTACAAGCAAGACTTCGTTTAAGGTAAGGGCAGTCACTTTTCTGCTCAAACAAACTACATCGTTCGTGAAGCTCACACGTTTCCCATCTTAACAGACAAGCATTGTATGTTAGAGGACCAGTGCTTTGTATCAGTTTAAGAAGCAGAGTTGGACTAGATATGGTCCGTATGTGTAGGAAACACCGTTCTTTTGTTCTCAGCACACTCACGTTTCCTGATGTGTTAGAGACTCTAGAAAGCAAGAGCGTGCTTCTTGTTCTAAAGCAGAGTGTCATCAATGGATGACAACACTGCTGTGTGTTTCACTTCAGAAATGGAGTTAAATCCCAGGCTCTGAGTCTTCCTACAAGCAAGACTTCATTTCAGGTAAGGGCAGTCACTTTTCTGCTCAAACGAACTACATCTTTCCCGAAGCACACACGTTTCTCATCTTAACTGACAAGCATTGGATGTTAGAGGACCATTGCATTCTATCTGTTTCAAAAGAAGTTTTGGACTACATTTAGTCCGTATGTGTAGGAAACACCGTTCTTTTGTTCTGGGCACACTCACGTTTCCTGCTGTCTTAGAGACTCTAGAAAGCAAAAGCCTGCTTCTTGCTCAAAAGCAGAGTGTGATCCATGGATGAGAACTATGCTGTGTGTTTGCCTTCAGAAATGGAGTTAAATCCCAGGCTCTGAGTCTTCCTACAAGCAAGTCTTCAATTCAGGTAAGGCTGTCACTTTTCTGCTCAAACGAACTACATCGTTCATGAAGCTCACACGTTTCCCATCTTAACTGACAAGCATTGGATGTTAGAGGGTCAGTGCTTTGTATCAGTTTCAGAAGCAGATTTGGACTAGATATGGTCCGTATGTGTAGGAAACTCCGTTCTTTTGTTCTCAGCAAAATCACGTTTCCTCCTGTCTTAGAGACTCTAAAAAGCAAGAGCGTGCTTCTTATTCTAAAGCAGAGTGTGATCAATGGATGAGAACACTGCTGTGTGTTTCAATTCAGAAATGGAGTTAAATCCCAGGCTCTGAGTCTTCGAACAAGCAAGACTTCGTTTAAGGTAAGGGCAGTCACTTTTTTGCTCAAACGAACTACATCATTCATGAAGCTCACACTTTTCCCATCTTAACTGACAAGCATTGGATTTTAGAGGACCAGTGCTTTGTTTCAGTTTCAGAAGATGAGTTGGACTACATATGGTCCATATGTGTAGGAAACACCGTTCTTTTATTCTCAGCATACTCAGGTTTCCTGCTGTCTTAGAGACTCTAGAAAGCAAGAGCGTGCTTCTCGCTCTAAAGCAGAGTGTGATCCATGGATGAGAACTATGCTGTGTGTTTGCCTTCAGAAATGGAGTTAAATCCCAGGCTCTGAGTCTTCCTACAAGCAAGACTTCGTTTCAGGTAAGGGCAGTCACTTTTCTGCTCAAACGAACTACATCGTTCACAGATCTCACACGTTTCTCATCTTAACTGACAAGCATTGGATGTTAGAGGGTCAATGCTTTATATCAGTTTCAGAAGCAGATTTGGACTGGATATGGTCCATATGTGTAGGAAACACCGTTCTATTGTTCTGGGCACACTCAAATTTCCTGCTGTCTTAGAGACTCTAGAAAGCAAGAGTGTGCTTCTCGCTCTAACCACAGTGTGATCCATGGATGAATACTATGCTGTGTGTTTCCCTTCAGCAATGGAGTTAAATCCCAGGTTCTGTGTCTTCCTACAAGCAAGACTTCGTTTCTGGTAAGGGTAGTCACTTTGCAGTTCAAAGGAACTACATCATTCACAAAGCTCACACGTTTCTCATGTTAACTGACAAACATTGGATGTTAGAGGACCAGTGCTTTGCATCAGTTTCAGAAGCAGAGTTGAACTAGATATGGTCCGTATGTGTAGGAAACACCGTTCTTTTGTTCTCAGCAAAATCACGTTTCCTGCTGTCTTAGAGACTCTAGAAAGCAAGAGCGTGCTTCTTTTTCTAAAGCAGAGTGTGATCAATGGATGAGAACACTGCTGTGTGTTTCAATTCAGAAATGGAGTTAAATCCCAGGCTCTGAGTCTTCCTACAAGCAAGACTTCGTTTAAGGTAAGGGCAGTCACTTTTCTGCTCAAACGAACTACATCGTTCATGAAGCTCACACGTTTCCCATCTTAACTGACAAGCATTGGATGTTAGAGGACCAGTGCTTTGTATCAGTTTCAGAAGCAGATTTGGACTAGATATGGTCCGTCTGTGTAGGAAACACCGTTATTTTGTTCTCAGCACACTCAAGTTTCCCGCTGTGTTAGAGACTCTAGAAAGCAAGAGCGTGCTTCTCGCTCTAAAGCAGATTGTGATCCATGGATGAGAACTATTCTGTGTGTTTCCCTTCAGAAATGGAGTTAAATCCCAATCTCTGTGTCTTCCTATAAGCAGGACTTCGTTTCAGGTAAGGGCAGTCACTTTTCAGCTCAAACGAACTACATCGTTCACTGAGCTCACACATTTCTCATCTTAAAAGACAAGCATTGGATGTTAGACGACCAGTGCTTTGTATCAGTTTCAGAAGCAGAGTTGTACTATATAATGTCCGTATGTGTAGGAAACACCGTTCTTTTGTTCTCAGCACACTCACGTTTCCTGCTGTGTTAGAGACTCTAGAAAGCAAGAGCGTGCTTCTTGTTCTAAAGCAGAGTGTCATCAATGGATGAGAACACTGCTGTGTGTTTCACTTCAGAAATGGAGTTAAATCCCAGGCTCTGAGTCTTCCTACAAGCAAGAATTCATTTCAGGTAAGGGCAGTCACTTTTCTGCTCAAACGAACTACATCTTTCCCGAAGCACACACGTTTCTCATCTTAACTGACAAGCATTGGATGTTAGAGGACCATTGCATTCTATCTGTTTCAAAAGAAGTTTTGGACTACATTTAGTCCGTATGTGTAGGAAACACCGTTCTTTTGTTCTAGGCACACTCACGTTTCCTGCTGTCTTAGAGACTCTAGAAAGCAAAAGCGTGCTTCTTGCTCTAAAGCAGAGTGTGATCCATGGATGAGAACTATGCTGTGTGTTTGCCTTCAGAAATGGAGTTAAATCCCAGGCTCTGAGTCTTCCTACAAGCAAGACTTCAATTCAGGTAAGGCTGTCACTTTTCTGCTCAAACGAACTACATCGTTCATGAAGCTCACACGTTTCCCATCTTAACTGACAAGCATTGGATGTTAGAGGGTCAGTGCTTTGTATCAGTTTCAGAAGCAGATTTGGACTAGATATGGTCCGTATGTGTAGGAAACTCCGTTCTTTTGTTCTCAGCAAAATCACGTTTCCTCATGTCTTAGAGACTCTAAAAAGCAAGAGCGTGCTTCTTATTCTAAAGCAGAGTGTGATCAATGGATGAGAACACTGCTGTGTGTTTCAATTCAGAAATGGAGTTAAATCCCAGGCTCTGAGTCTTCGAACAAGCAAGACTTCGTTTAAGGTAAGGGCAGTCACTTTTTTGCTCAAACGAACTACATCGTTCATGAAGCTCACACTTTTCCCATCTTAACTGACAAGCATTGGATTTTAGAGGACCAGTGCTTTGTTTCAGTTTCAGAAGATGAGTTGGACTACATATGGTCCATATGTGTAGGAAACACCGTTCTTTTGTTCTCAGCACACTCAAGTTTCCTGCTGTGTTAGAGACTCTAGAAAGCAAGAGCGTGCTTCTCGCTCTAAAGCAGAGTGTGATCCATGGATGAGAACTATGCTGTGTGTTTTCCTTCAGAAATGGAGTTAAATCCCAGGCTCTGAGTCTTCCTACAAGCAAGACTTCAATTCAGGTAAGACAGTCAATTTTCTGCTCAAACGAACTACATCGTTCATGAAGCTCACACGTTTCCCATCTTAACTGACAAGCATTGGATGTTAGAGGGGCAGTGCTTTGTATCAGTTTCAGAAGTAGATTTGGACTAGATATGGTCCATATGTGTAGGAAACTCCGTTCTTTTGTTCTCAGTAAAATCACGTTTCCTCCTGTCTTAGAGACTCTAGAAAGCAAGAGCGTGCTTCTTGTTCTAAATCACAGTTTCATCAATGGATGAGAATACTGCTGTGTGTTTCACTTCAGAAATGGAGTTAAATCCCAGGCTCTGAGTCTTCCTACAAGCAAGACTTCGTTTAAGGTAAGGGCAATCACTTTTCTGCTCAAACGAACTACATCGTTCATGAAACTCACACGTTTCCCATCTTAACTGACAAGCATTGGATGTTAGAGGACCAGTGCTTTGTGTGAGATTCAGACGCAGAGTTGGACAAGATATGGTCCGTATGTGTAGGAAACACCGTTCATTTGTTCTCAGCACACTCACGTTTCCTGCTGTGTTAGAGACTCTAGAAAGCAAGAGCGTGCTTCTCGCTCTAAAGCAGATTGTGATCCATGGATGAGAACTATGCTGTGTGTTTCCCTTCAGAAATGGAGTTAAATCCCAATCTCTGTGTCTTCCTACAAGCAAGACTTCGTTTCAGGTAAGGGCAGTCACTTTTCTGCTCAAACGAACTACATCGTTCACAGATCTCACACGTTTCTCATCTTAACTGACAAGCATTGGATGTTAGAGGGTCAATGCTTTATATCAGTTTCAGAAGCAGATTTGGACTGGATATGGTCCATATGTGTAGGAAACACCGTTCTATTTTCTGGGCACACTCAAATTTCCTGCTGTCTTAGAGACTCTAGAAAGCAAGAGTGTGCTTCTCGCTCTAACCACAGTGTGATCCATGGATGAATACTATGCTGTGTGTTTCCCTTCAGAAATGGAGTTAAATCCCAGGTTCTGTGTCTTCCTACAAGCAAGACTTCGTTTCTGGTAAGGGTAGTCACTTTGCAGTTCAAAGGAACTACATCATTCACAAAGCTCACACGTTTCTCATCTTAACTGACAAACATTGGATGTTAGAGGACCAGTGCTTTGCATCAGTTTCAGAAGCAGAGTTGAACTAGATATGGTCCGTATGTGTAGGAAACACCGTTCTTTTGTTCTCAGCAAAATCACGTTTCCTGCTGTCTTAGAGACTCTAGAAAGCAAGAGCGTGCTTCTTTTTCTAAAGCAGAGTGTGATCAATGGATGAGAACACTGCTGTGTGTTTCAATTCAGAAATGGAGTTAAATCCCAGGCTCTGAGTCTTCCTACAAGCAAGACTTCGTTTAAGGTAAGGGCAGTCACTTTTCTGCTCAAACGAACTACATCGTTCATGAAGCTCACACGTTTCCCATCTTAACTGACAAGCATTGGATGTTAGAGGACCAGTGCTTTGTATCAGTTTCAGAAGCAGATTTGGACTAGATATGGTCCGTCTGTGTAGGAAACACCGTTATTTTGTTCTCAGCACACTCAAGTTTCCCGCTGTGTTAGAGACTCTAGAAAGCAAGAGCGTGCTTCTCGCTCTAAAGCAGATTGTGATCCATGGATGAGAACTATTCTGTGTGTTTCCCTTCAGAAATGGAGTTAAATCCCAATCTCTGTGTCTTCCTATAAGCAGGACTTCGTTTCAGGTAAGGGCAGTCACTTTTCAGCTCAAACGAACTACATCGTTCACTGAGCTCACACATTTCTCATCTTAAAAGACAAGCATTGGATGTTAGACGACCAGTGCTTTGTATCAGTTTCAGAAGCAGAGTTGTACTATATAATGTCCGTATGTGTAGGAAACACCGTTCTTTTGTTCTCAGCACACTCACGTTTCCTGCTGTGTTAGAGACTCTAGAAAGCAAGAGCGTGCTTCTTGTTCTAAAGCAGAGTGTCATCAATGGATGAGAACACTGCTGTGTGTTTCACTTCAGAAATGGAGTTAAATCCCAGGCTCTGAGTCTTCCTACAAGCAAGAATTCATTTCAGGTAAGGGCAGTCACTTTTCTGCTCAAACGAACTACATCTTTCCCGAAGCACACACGTTTCTCATCTTAACTGACAAGCATTGGATGTTAGAGGACCATTGCATTCTATCTGTTTCAAAAGAAGTTTTGGACTACATTTAGTCCGTATGTGTAGGAAACACCGTTCTTTTGTTCTAGGCACACTCACGTTTCCTGCTGTCTTAGAGACTCTAGAAAGCAAAAGCGTGCTTCTTGCTCTAAAGCAGAGTGTGATCCATGGATGAGAACTATGCTGTGTGTTTGCCTTCAGAAATGGAGTTAAATCCCAGGCTCTGAGTCTTCCTACAAGCAAGACTTCAATTCAGGTAAGGCTGTCACTTTTCTGCTCAAACGAACTACATCGTTCATGAAGCTCACACGTTTCCCATCTTAACTGACAAGCATTGGATGTTAGAGGGTCAGTGCTTTGTATCAGTTTCAGAAGCAGATTTGGACTAGATATGGTCCGTATGTGTAGGAAACTCCGTTCTTTTGTTCTCAGCAAAATCACGTTTCCTCATGTCTTAGAGACTCTAAAAAGCAAGAGCGTGCTTCTTATTCTAAAGCAGAGTGTGATCAATGGATGAGAACACTGCTGTGTGTTTCAATTCAGAAATGGAGTTAAATCCCAGGCTCTGAGTCTTCGAACAAGCAAGACTTCGTTTAAGGTAAGGGCAGTCACTTTTTTGCTCAAACGAACTACATCGTTCATGAAGCTCACACTTTTCCCATCTTAACTGACAAGCATTGGATTTTAGAGGACCAGTGCTTTGTTTCAGTTTCAGAAGATGAGTTGGACTACATATGGTCCATATGTGTAGGAAACACCGTTCTTTTGTTCTCAGCACACTCAAGTTTCCTGCTGTGTTAGAGACTCTAGAAAGCAAGAGCGTGCTTCTCGCTCTAAAGCAGAGTGTGATCCATGGATGAGAACTATGCTGTGTGTTTGCCTTCAGAAATGGAGTTAAATCCCAGGCTCTGAGTCTTCCTACAAGCAAGACTTCAATTCAGGTAAGACAGTCAATTTTCTGCTCAAACGAACTACATCGTTCATGAAGCTCACACGTTTCCCATCTTAACTGACAAGCATTGGATGTTAGAGGGTCAGTGCTTTGTATCAGTTTCAGAAGTAGATTTGGACTAGATATGGTCCATATGTGTAGGAAACTCCGTTCTTTTGTTCTCAGTAAAATCACGTTTCCTCCTGTCTTAGAGACTCTAGAAAGCAAGAGCGTGCTTCTTGTTCTAAATCACAGTTTCATCAATGGATGAGAATACTGCTGTGTGTTTCACTTCAGAAATGGAGTTAAATCCCAGGCTCTGAGTCTTCCTACAAGCAAGACTTCGTTTAAGGTAAGGGCAATCACTTTTCTGCTCAAACGAACTACATCGTTCATGAAACTCACACGTTTCCCATCTTAACTGACAAGCATTGGATGTTAGAGGACCAGTGCTTTGTGTGAGATTCAGACGCAGAGTTGGACAAGATATGGTCCGTATGTGTAGGAAACACCGTTCATTTGTTCTCAGCACACTCACGTTTCCTGCTGTGTTAGAGACTCTAGAAAGCAAGAGCGTGCTTCTCGCTCTAAAGCAGATTGTGATCCATGGATGAGAACTATGCTGTGTGTTTCCCTTCAGAAATGGAGTTAAATCCCAATCTCTGTGTCTTCCTACAAGCAAGACTTCGTTTCAGGTAAGGGCAGTCACTTTTCTGCTCAAACGAACTACATCGTTCACAGATCTCACACGTTTCTCATCTTAACTGACAAGCATTGGATGTTAGAGGGTCAATGCTTTATATCAGTTTCAGAAGCAGATTTGGACTGGATATGGTCCATATGTGTAGGAAACACCGTTCTATTGTTCTGGGCACACTCAAATTTCCTGCTGTCTTAGAGACTCTAGAAAGCAAGAGTGTGCTTCTCGCTCTAACCACAGTGTGATCCATGGATGAATACTATGCTGTGTGTTTCCCTTCAGAAATGGAGTTAAATCCCAGGTTCTGTGTCTTCCTACAAGCAAGACTTCGTTTCTGGTAAGGGTAGTCACTTTGCAGTTCAAAGGAACTACATCATTCACAAAGCTCACACGTTTCTCATCTTAACTGACAAACATTGGATGTTAGAGGACCAGTGCTTTGCATCAGTTTCAGAAGCAGAGTTGAACTAGATATGGTCCGTATGTGTAGGAAACACCGTTCTTTTGTTCTCAGCAAAATCACGTTTCCTGCTGTCTTAGAGACTCTAGAAAGCAAGAGCGTGCTTCTTTTTCTAAAGCAGAGTGTGATCAATGGATGAGAACACTGCTGTGTGTTTCAATTCAGAAATGGAGTTAAATCCCAGGCTCTGAGTCTTCCTACAAGCAAGACTTCGTTTAAGGTAAGGGCAGTCACTTTTCTGCTCAAACGAACTACATCGTTCATGAAGCTCACACGTTTCCCATCTTAACTGACAAGCATTGGATGTTAGAGGACCAGTGCTTTGTATCAGTTTCAGAAGCAGATTTGGACTAGATATGGTCCGTCTGTGTAGGAAACACCGTTATTTTGTTCTCAGCACACTCAAGTTTCCCGCTGTGTTAGAGACTCTAGAAAGCAAGAGCGTGCTTCTCGCTCTAAAGCAGATTGTGATCCATGGATGAGAACTATTCTGTGTGTTTCCCTTCAGAAATGGAGTTAAATCCCAATCTCTGTGTCTTCCTATAAGCAGGACTTCGTTTCAGGTAAGGGCAGTCACTTTTCAGCTCAAACGAACTACATCGTTCACTGAGCTCACACATTTCTCATCTTAAAAGACAAGCATTGGATGTTAGACGACCAGTGCTTTGTATCAGTTTCAGAAGCAGAGTTGTACTATATAATGTCCGTATGTGTAGGAAACACCGTTCTTTTGTTCTCAGCACACTCACGTTTCCTGCTGTGTTAGAGACTCTAGAAAGCAAGAGCGTGCTTCTTGTTCTAAAGCAGAGTGTCATCAATGGATGAGAACACTGCTGTGTGTTTCACTTCAGAAATGGAGTTAAATCCCAGGCTCTGAGTCTTCCTACAAGCAAGAATTCATTTCAGGTAAGGGCAGTCACTTTTCTGCTCAAACGAACTACATCTTTCCCGAAGCACACACGTTTCTCATCTTAACTGACAAGCATTGGATGTTAGAGGACCATTGCATTCTATCTGTTTCAAAAGAAGTTTTGGACTACATTTAGTCCGTATGTGTAGGAAACACCGTTCTTTTGTTCTAGGCACACTCACGTTTCCTGCTGTCTTAGAGACTCTAGAAAGCAAAAGCGTGCTTCTTGCTCTAAAGCAGAGTGTGATCCATGGATGAGAACTATGCTGTGTGTTTGCCTTCAGAAATGGAGTTAAATCCCAGGCTCTGAGTCTTCCTACAAGCAAGACTTCAATTCAGGTAAGGCTGTCACTTTTCTGCTCAAAAGAACTACATCGTTCATGAAGCTCACACGTTTCCCATCTTAACTGACAAGCATTGGATGTTAGAGGGTCAGTGCTTTGTATCAGTTTCAGAAGCAGATTTGGACTAGATATGGTCCGTATGTGTAGGAAACTCCGTTCTTTTGTTCTCAGCAAAATAACGTTTCCTCCTGTCTTAGAGACTCTAAAAAGCAAGAGCGTGCTTCTTATTCTAAAGCAGAGTGTGATCAATGGATGAGAACACTGCTGTGTGTTTCAATTCAGAAATGGAGTTAAATCCCAGGCTCTGAGTCTTCGAACAAGCAAGACTTCGTTTAAGGTAAGGGCAGTCACTTTTTTGCTCAAACGAACTACATCGTTCATGAAGCTCACACTTTTCCCATCCTAACTGACAAGCATTGGATTTTAGAGGACCAGTGCTTTGTTTCAGTTTCAGAAGATGAGTTGGACTACATATGGTCCATATGTGTAGGAAACACCGTTCTTTTGTTCTCAGCACACTCAAGTTTCCTGCTGTGTTAGAGACTCTAGAAAGCAAGAGCGTGCTTCTCGCTCTAAAGCAGAGTGTGATCCATGGATGAGAACTATGCTGTGTGTTTTCCTTCAGAAATGGAGTTAAATCCCAGGCTCTGAGTCTTCCTACAAGCAAGACTTCAATTCAGGTAAGACAGTCAATTTTCTGCTCAAACGAACTACATCGTTCATGAAGCTCACACGTTTCCCATCTTAACTGACAAGCATTGGATGTTAGAGGGTCAGTGCTTTGTATCAGTTTCAGAAGTAGATTTGGACTAGATATGGTCCATATGTGTAGGAAACTCCGTTCTTTTGTTCTCAGTAAAATCACGTTTCCTCCTGTCTTAGAGACTCTAGAAAGCAAGAGCGTGCTTCTTGTTCTAAATCAGAGTTTCATCAATGGATGAGAATACTGCTGTGTGTTTCACTTCAGAAATGGAGTTAAATCCCAGGCTCTGAGTCTTCCTACAAGCAAGACTTCGTTTAAGGTAAGGGCAATCACTTTTCTGCTCAAACGAACTACATCGTTCATGAAACTCACACGTTTCCCATCTTAACTGACAAGCATTGGATGTTAGAGGACCAGTGCTTTGTGTGAGATTCAGACGGAGAGTTGGACAAGATATGGTCCGTATGTGTAGGACACACCGTTCATTTGTTCTCAGCACACTCACGTTTCCTGCTGTGTTAGAGACTCTAGAAAGCAAGAGCGTGCTTCTCGCTCTAAAGCAGATTGTGATCCATGGATGAGAACTATGCTGTGTGTTTCCCTTCAGAAATGGAGTTAAATCCCAATCTCTGTGTCTTCCTACAAGCAAGACTTCGTTTCAGGTAAGGGCAGTCACTTTTCTGCTCAAACGAACTACATCGTTCACAGATCTCACACGTTTCTCATCTTAACTGACAAGCATTGGATGTTAGAGGGTCAATGCTTTATATCAGTTTCAGAAGCAGATTTGGACTGGATATGGTCCATATGTGTAGGAAACACCGTTCTATTGTTCTGGGCACACTCAAATTTCCTGCTGTCTTAGAGACTCTAGAAAGCAAGAGTGTGCTTCTCGCTCTAACCACAGTGTGATCCATGGATGAATACTATGCTGTGTGTTTCCCTTCAGAAATGGAGTTAAATCCCAGGTTCTGTGTCTTCCTACAAGCAAGACTTCGTTTCTGGTAAGGGTAGTCACTTTGCAGTTCAAAGGAACTACATCATTCACAAAGCTCACACGTTTCTCATGTTAACTGACAAACATTGGATGTTAGAGGACCAGTTTTTTGCATCAGTTTCAGAAGCAGAGTTGAACTAGATATGGTCCGTATGTGTAGGAAACACCGTTCTTTTGTTCTCAGCAAAATCACGTTTCCTGCTGTCTTAGAGACTCTAGAAAGCAAGAGCGTGCTTCTTTTTCTAAAGCAGAGTGTGATCAATGGATGAGAACACTGCTGTGTGTTTCAATTCAGAAATGGAGTTAAATCCCAGGCTCTGAGTCTTCCTACAAGCAAGACTTCGTTTAAGGTAAGGGCAGTCACTTTTCTGCTCAAAAGAACTACATCGTTCATGAAGCTCACACGTTTCCCATCTTAACTGACAAGCATTGGATGTTAGAGGACCAGTGCTTTGTATCAGTTTCAGAAGCAGATTTGGACTAGATATGGTCCGTCTGTGTAGGAAACACCGTTATTTTGTTCTCAGCACACTCAAGTTTCCCGCTGTGTTAGAGACTCTAGAAAGCAAGAGCATGCTTCTCGCTCTAAAGCAGATTGTGATCCATGGATGAGAACTATTCTGTGTGTTTCCCTTCAGAAATGGAGTTAAATCCCAATCTCTGTGTCTTCCTATAAGCAGGACTTCGTGTCAGGTAAGGGCAGTCACTTTTCAGCTCAAACGAACTACATCGTTCACTGAGCTCACACATTTCTCATCTTAAAAGAAAAGCATTGGATGTTAGACGACCAGTGCTTTGTATCAGTTTCAGAAGCAGAGTTGTACTATATAATGTCCATATGTGTAGGAAACACCGTTCTTTTGTTCTCAGCACACTCACGTTTCCTGCTGTGTTAGAGACTCTAGAAAGCAAGAGCGTGCTTCTTGTTCTAAAGCAGAGTGTCATCAATGGATGAGAACACTGCTGTGTGTTTCACTTCAGAAATGGAGTTAAATCCCAGGCTCTGAGTCTTCCTACAAGCAAGACTTCATTTCAGGTAAGGGCAGTCACTTTTCTGCTCAAACGAACTACATCTTTCCCGAAGCACACACGTTTCTCATCTTAACTGACAAGCATTGGATGTTAGAGGACCATTGCATTCTATCTGTTTCAAAAGAAGTTTTGGACTACATTTAGTCCGTATGTGTAGGAAACACCGTTCTTTTGTTCTAGGCACACTCACGTTTCCTGCTGTCTTAGAGACTCTAGAAAGCAAAAGCGTGCTTCTTGCTCTAAAGCAGAGTGTGATCCATGGATGAGAACTATGCTGTGTGTTTGCCTTCAGAAATGGAGTTAAATCCCAGGCTCTGAGTCTTCCTACAAGCAAGACTTCAATTCAGGTAAGGCTGTCACTTTTCTGCTCAAACGAACTACATCGTTCATGAAGCTCACACGTTTCCCATCTTAACTGACAAGCATTGGATGTTAGAGGGTCAGTGCTTTGTATCAGTTTCAGAAGCAGATTTGGACTAGATATGGTCCGTATGTGTAGGAAACTCCGTTCTTTTGTTCTCAGCAAAATCACGTTTCCTCCTGTCTTAGAGACTCTAAAAAGCAAGAGCGTGCTTCTTATTCTAAAGCAGAGTGTGATCAATGGATGAGAACACTGCTGTGTGTTTCAATTCAGAAATGGAGTTAAATCCCAGGCTCTGAGTCTTCGAACAAGCAAGACTTCGTTTAAGGTAAGGGCAGTCACTTTTTTGCTCAAACGAACTACATCGTTCATGAAGCTCACACTTTTCCCATCTTAACTGACAAGCATTGGATTTTAGAGGACCAGTGCTTTGTTTCAGTTTCAGAAGATGAGTTGGACTACATATGGTCCATATGTGTAGGAAACACCGTTCTTTTGTTCTCAGCACACTCAAGTTTCCTGCTGTGTTAGAGACTCTAGAAAGCAAGAGCGTGCTTCTCGCTCTAAAGCAGAGTGTGATCCATGGATGAGAACTATGCTGTGTGTTTTCCTTCAGAAATGGAGTTAAATCCCAGGCTCTGAGTCTTCCTACAAGCAAGACTTCAATTCAGGTAAGACAGTCAATTTTCTGCTCAAACGAACTACATCGTTCATGAAGCTCACACGTTTCCCATCTTAACTGACAAGCATTGGATGTTAGAGGGTCAGTGCTTTGTATCAGTTTCAGAAGTAGATTTGGACTAGATATGGTCCATATGTGTAGGAAACTCCGTTCTTTTGTTCTCAGTAAAATCACGTTTCCTCCTGTCTTAGAGACTCTAGAAAGCAAGAGCGTGCTTCTTGTTCTAAATCACAGTTTCATCAATGGATGAGAATACTGCTGTGTGTTTCACTTCAGAAATGGAGTTAAATCCCAGGCTCTGAGTCTTCCTACAAGCAAGACTTCGTTTAAGGTAAGGGCAATCACTTTTCTGCTCAAACGAACTACATCGTTCATGAAACTCACACGTTTCCCATCTTAACTGACAAGCATTGGATGTTAGAGGACCAGTGCTTTGTGTGAGATTCAGACGCAGAGTTGGACAAGATATGGTCCGTATGTGTAGGAAACACCGTTCTTTTGTTCTCAGCACACTCACGTTTCCTGCTGTGTTAGAGACTCTAGAAAGCAAGAGCGTGCTTCTCGCTCTAAAGCAGATTGTGATCCATGGATGAGAACTATGCTGTGTGTTTCCCTTCAGAAATGGAGTTAAATCCCAATCTCTGTGTCTTCCTATAAGCAGGACTTCGTGTCAGGTAAGGGCAGTCACTTTTCAGCTCAAAGGAACTACATCGTTCACTGAGCTCACACATTTCTCATCTTAAAAGACAAGCATTGGATGTTAGACGACCAGTGCTTTGTATCAGTTTCAGAAGCAGAGTTGTACTATATAATGTCCATATGTGTAGGAAACACCGTTCTTTTGTTCTCAGCACACTCACGTTTCCTGCTGTGTTAGAGACTCTAGAAAGCAAGAGCGTGCTTCTTGTTCTAAAGCAGAGTGTCATCAATGGATGAGAACACTGCTGTGTGTTTCACTTCAGAAATGGAGTTAAATCCCAGGCTCTGAGTCTTCCTACAAGCAAGACTTCATTTCAGGTAAGGGCAGTCACTTTTCTGCTCAAACGAACTACATCTTTCCCGAAGCACACACGTTTCTCATCTTAACTGACAAGCATTGGATGTTAGAGGACCATTGCATTCTATCTGTTTCAAAAGAAGTTTTGGACTACATTTAGTCCGTATGTGTAGGAAACACCGTTCTTTTGTTCTAGGCACACTCACGTTTCCTGCTGTCTTAGAGACTCTAGAAAGCAAAAGCGTGCTTCTTGCTCTAAAGCAGAGTGTGATCCATGGATGAGAACTATGCTGTGTGTTTGCCTTCAGAAATGGAGTTAAATCCCAGGCTCTGAGTCTTCCTACAAGCAAGACTTCAATTCAGGTAAGGCTGTCACTTTTCTGCTCAAAAGAACTACATTGTTCATGAAGCTCACACGTTTCCCATCTTAACTGACAAGCATTGGATGTTAGAGGGTCAGTGCTTTGTATCAGTTTCAGAAGCAGATTTGGACTAGATATGGTCCGTATGTGTAGGAAACTCCGTTCTTTTGTTCTCAGCAAAATCACGTTTCCTCCTGTCTTAGAGACTCTAAAAAGCAAGAGCGTGCTTCTTATTCTAAAGCAGAGTGTGATCAATGGATGAGAACACTGCTGTGTGTTTCAATTCAGAAATGGAGTTAAATCCCAGGCTCTGAGTCTTCGAACAAGCAAGACTTCGTTTAAGGTAAGGGCAGTCACTTTTTTGCTCAAACGAACTACATCGTTCATGAAGCTCACACTTTTCCCATCTTAACTGACAAGCATTGGATTTTAGAGGACCAGTGCTTTGTTTCAGTTTCAGAAGATGAGTTGGACTACATATGGTCCATATGTGTAGGAAACACCGTTCTTTTGTTCTCAGCACACTCAAGTTTCCTGCTGTGTTAGAGACTCTAGAAAGCAAGAGCGTGCTTCTCGCTCTAAAGCAGAGTGTGATCCATGGATGAGAACTATGCTGTGTGTTTTCCTTCAGAAATGGAGTTAAATCCCAGGCTCTGAGTCTTCCTACAAGCAAGACTTCAATTCAGGTAAGACAGTCAATTTTCTGCTCAAACGAACTACATCGTTCATGAAGCTCACACGTTTCGCATCTTAACTGACAAGCATTGGATGTTAGAGGGTCAGTGCTTTGTATCAGTTTCAGAAGTAGATTTGGACTAGATATGGTCCATATGTGTAGGAAACTCCGTTCTTTTGTTCTCAGTAAAATCACGTTTCCTCCTGTCTTAGAGACTCTAGAAAGCAAGAGCGTGCTTCTTGTTCTAAATCACAGTTTCATCAATGGATGAGAATACTGCTGTGTGTTTCACTTCAGAAATGGAGTTAAATCCCAGGCTCTGAGTCTTCCTACAAGCAAGACTTCGTTTAAGGTAAGGGCAATCACTTTTCTGCTCAAACGAACTACATCGTTCATGAAACTCACACGTTTCCCATCTTAACTGACAAGCATTGGATGTTAGAGGACCAGTGCTTTGTGTGAGATTCAGACGCAGAGTTGGACAAGATATGGTCCGTATGTGTAGGAAACACCGTTCTTTTGTTCTCAGCACACTCACGTTTCCTGCTGTGTTAGAGACTCTAGAAAGCAAGAGCGTGCTTCTCGCTCTAAAGCAGATTGTGATCCATGGATGAGAACTATGCTGTGTGTTTCCCTTCAGAAATGGAGTTAAATCCCAATCTCTGTGTCTTCCTATAAGCAGGACTTCGTGTCAGGTAAGGGCAGTCACTTTTCAGCTCAAACGAACTACATCGTTCACTGAGCTCACACATTTCTCATCTTAAAAGACAAGCATTGGATGTTAGACGACCAGTGCTTTGTATCAGTTTCAGAAGCAGAGTTGTACTATATAATGTCCATATGTGTAGGAAACACCGTTCTTTTGTTCTCAGCACACTCACGTTTCCTGCTGTGTTAGAGACTCTAGAAAGCAAGAGCGTGCTTCTTGTTCTAAAGCAGAGTGTCATCAATGGATGAGAACACTGCTGTGTGTTTCACTTCAGAAATGGAGTTAAATCCCAGGCTCTGAGTCTTCCTACAAGCAAGACTTCATTTCAGGTAAGGGCAGTCACTTTTCTGCTCAAACGAACTACATCTTTCCCGAAGCACACACGTTTCTCATCTTAACTGACAAGCATTGGATGTTAGAGGACCATTGCATTCTATCTGTTTCAAAAGAAGTTTTGGACTACATTTAGTCCGTATGTGTAGGAAACACCGTTCTTTTGTTCTAGGCACACTCACGTTTCCTGCTGTCTTAGAGACTCTAGAAAGCAAAAGCGTGCTTCTTGCTCTAAAGCAGAGTGTGATCCATGGATGAGAACTATGCTGTGTGTTTGCCTTCAGAAATGGAGTTAAATCCCAGGCTCTGAGTCTTCCTACAAGCAAGACTTCAATTCAGGTAAGGCTGTCACTTTTCTGCTCAAACGAACTACATCGTTCATGAAGCTCACACGTTTCCCATCTTAACTGACAAGCATTGGATGTTAGAGGGTCAGTGCTTTGTATCAGTTTCAGAAGCAGATTTGGACTAGATATGGTCCGTATGTGTAGGAAACTCCGTTCTTTTGTTCTCAGCAAAATCACGTTTCCTCCTGTCTTAGAAACTCTAAAAAGCAAGAGCGTGCTTCTTATTCTAAAGCAGAGTGTGATCAATGGATGAGAACACTGCTGTGTGTTTCAATTCAGAAATGGAGTTAAATCCCAGGCTCTGAGTCTTCGAACAAGCAAGACTTCATTTAAGGTAAGGGCAGTCACTTTTTTGCTCAAACGAACTACATCGTTCATGAAGCTCACACTTTTCCCATCTTAACTGACAAGCATTGGATTTTAGAGGACCAGTGCTTTGTTTCAGTTTCAGAAGATGAGTTGGACTACATATGGTCCATATGTGTAGGAAACACCGTTCTTTTGTTCTCAGCACATCAAGTTTCCTGCTGTGTTAGAGACTCTAGAGAGCAAGAGCGTGCTTCTCGCTCTAAAGCAGAGTGTGATCCATGGATGAGAACTATGCTGTGTGTTTTCCTTCAGAAATGGAGTTAAATCCCAGGCTCTGAGTCTTCCTACAAGCAAGACTTCAATTCAGGTAAGACAGTCAATTTTCTGCTCAAACGAACTACATCGTTCATGAAGCTCACACGTTTCCCATCTTAACTGACAAGCATTGGATGTTAGAGGGTCAGTGCTTTGTATCAGTTTCAGAAGTAGATTTGGACTAGATATGGTCCATATGTGTAGGAAACTCCGTTCTTTTGTTCTCAGTAAAATCACGTTTCCTCCTGTCTTAGAGACTCTAGAAAGCAAGAGCGTGCTTCTTGTTCTAAATCACAGTTTCATCAATGGATGAGAATACTGCTGTGTGTTTCACTTCAGAAATGGAGTTAAATCCCAGGCTCTGAGTCTTCCTACAAGCAAGACTTCGTTTAAGGTAAGGGCAATCACTTTTCTGCTCAAACGAACTACATCGTTCATGAAACTCACACGTTTCCCATCTTAACTGACAAGCATTGGATGTTAGAGGACCAGTGCTTTGTGTGAGATTCAGACGCAGAGTTGGACAAGATATGGTCCGTATGTGTAGGAAACACCGTTCTTTTGTTCTCAGCACACTCACGTTTCCTGCTGTGTTAGAGACTCTAGAAAGCAAGAGCGTGCTTCTCGCTCTAAAGCAGATTGTGATCCATGGATGAGAACTATGCTGTGTGTTTCCCTTCAGAAATGGAGTTAAATCCCAATCTCTGTGTCTTCCTACAAGCAAGACTTCGTTTCAGGTAAGGGCAGTCACTTTTCAGCTCAAACGAACTACATCGTTCACTGAGCTCACACATTTCTCATCTTACCAGACAAGCATTGGATGTTAGAGGACCAGTGCTTTGTATCAGTTTAAGAAGCAGAGTTGGACTAGATATGGTCCGTATGTGTAGGAAACACCGTTCTTTTGTTCTCAGCACACTCACGTTTCCTGCTGTCTTAGAGACTCTAGAAAGCAAGAGCGTGCTTCTTGTTCTAAAGCAGAGTGTCATCAATGGATGAGAACACTGCTGTGTGTTTCACTTCAGAAATGGAGTTAAATCCCAGGTTCTGAGTCTTCCTACAAGCAAGACTTCATTTCTGGTAAGGGCAGTCACTTTTCTGCTCAAACGAACTACATCGTTAACGAAGATCACACGATTCTCATCTCAACTGACAAGCATTGGATGTTAGAGGACCAGTGCATTGTATGAGTTTCAGAAGCAGATTTGGACTTCATATGGTCCGTATATGTAGGAAACACCGTTCTTTTGTTGTGGGCACACTCAAATTTCCTGCTGTCTTAGAGACTCTAGAAAACAAGAGGGTGCTATCGCTCTAACCACAGTGTGATCCATGGATGAATACTATGCTGTGTGTTTCCCTTCAGAAATGGAGTTAAATCCCAGGCTCTGTGTCTTCCTACATGCAAGACTTCGTTTCAGGTAAGGGTAGTCACTTTTCAGTTCAAAGGAACTACATCATTCACAAAGCTCACACGTTTCTCATCTTAACTGACAAACATTGGATGTTAGAGGACCAGTGCTTTGTATCAGTTTCAGAAGCAGAGTTGGACTAGATATGGTCCCTATGTGTAGGAAACACCGTTCTTTTGTTCTCAGCACACTCACGTTTCCTGCTGTGTTAGAGACTCTAGAAAGCAAGAGCATGCTTCTCGTTATAAAGCAGATTGTGATCCATGGATGAGAACTATGCTGTGTGTTTCCCTTCAGAAATGGAGTTAAATCCCAATCTCTGTTTCTTCCTACAAGCAAGACTTCGTTTCAGGTAAGGGCAGTCACTTTTCAGCTCAAATGAACTACATCGTTCATGAAGCTCACACGTTTCTCATCTTAACAGACAAGCATTGGATGTTAGAGGATCAGTGCTTTGTATCAGCTTAAGAAGCAGATTTGGACTAGATATGGTCCGTATGTGTAGGAAACACCGTTCTTTTGTTCTGGGCACACTCACGTTTCCTGCTGTCTTAGAGACTCTAGAAAGCAAGAGCATGCTTCTTGTTCTAAAGCAGAGTGTGATCCATGGATGAGAACTATGCTGTGTGTTTGCCTTCAGAAATGGAGTTAAATCCCAGGCTCTGATTCTTCCGACAAGCAAGACTTCAATTCAGGTAAGGCAGTCACTTTTCTGCTCAAACGAACTACATCGTTCATGAAGCACACACGTTTCCCATCTTAACTGACAAGCATTGGATGTTAGAGGGTCAGTGCTTTGTATCAGTTTCAGAAGCAGATTTGGTCTAGATATGGTCCGTATGTGTAGGAAACTCCGTTCATTTGTTCTCAGCAAAATCACGTTTCCTCCTGTCTTAGAGACTCTAAAAAGCAAGAGCATGCTTCTTCTTCTAAAGCAGAGTGTGATCCATGGATGAGAACAATGCTGTGTGTTTGCCTTCAGAAATGGACTTAAATCCCAGGCTCTAAGTCTTCCTACAAACAAGACTTCGTTTCAGGTAAGGACAGTCACTTTTCTGCTCAAACGAACTACATCGTTCACAGAGCTCACACATTTCTCATCCTAACTGACAATCATTGGATGTTAGAGGGTCAATGCTTTATATCAGTTTCAGAAGCAGATTTGGACTGGATATGGTCCATATGTGTAGGAAACACCGTTCTATTGTTCTGGGCACACTCACGTTTCCTGCTGTCTTAGAGACTCTAGAAAGCAAGAGCGTGCTTCTTGTTCTAAAGCAGAGTGTCATCAATGGATGAGAACACTGCTGTGTGTTTCACTTCAGAAATGGAGTTAAATTCCAGGCTCTGAGTCTTCCTACAAGCAAGACTTCATTTCAGGTAAGGGCAGTCACTTTTCTGCTCAAACGAACTACATCTTTCCCGAAGCACACACGTTTCTCATCTTAACTGACAAGCATTGGATGTTAGAGGACCATTGCATTCTATCTGTTTCAAAAGAAGTTTTGGACTACATTTAGTCCGTATGTGTAGGAAACACCGTTCTTTTGTTCTGGGCACACTCACGTTTCCTGCTGTCTTAGAGACTCTAGAAAGCAAGAGCGTGCTTCTTGCTCTAAAGCAGAGTGTGATCCATGGATGAGAACTATGCTGTGTGTTTGCCTTCAGAAATGGAGTTAAATCCCAGGCTCTGAGTCTTCCTACAAGCAAGACTTCAATTCAGGTAAGGCTGTCACTTTTCTGCTCAAACGAACTACATCGTTCATGAAGCTCACACGTTTCCCATCTTAACTGACAAGCATTGGATGTTAGAGGACCAGTGCTTTGTATCAGTTTCAGAAGCAGATTTGGACTAGATATGGTCCGTCTGTGTAGGAAACACCGTTATTTTGTTCTCAGCACACTCAAGTTTCCCGCTGTGTTAGAGACTCTAGAAAGCAAGAGCATGCTTCTCGCTCTAAAGCAGATTGTGATCCATGGATGAGAACTATTCTGTGTGTTTCCCTTCAGAAATGGAGTTAAATCCCAATCTCTGTGTCTTCCTATAAGCAGGACTTCGTTTCAGGTAAGGGCAGTCACTTTTCAGCTCAAACGAACTACATCGTTCACTGAGCTCACACATTTCTCATCTTAAAAGACAAGCATTGGATGTTAGACGACCAGTGCTTTGTATCAGTTTCAGAAGCAGAGTTGTACTATATAATGTCCGTATGTGTAGGAAACACCGTTCTTTTGTTCTCAGCACACTCACGTTTCCTGCTGTGTTAGAGACTCTAGAAAGCAAGAGCGTGCTTCTTGTTCTAAAGCAGAGTGTCATCAATGGATGAGAACACTGATGTGTGTTTCACTTCAGAAATGGAGTTAAATCCCAGGCTCTGAGTCTTCCTACAAGCAAGACTTCATTTCAGGTAAGGGCAGTCACTTTTCTGCTCAAACGAACTACATCTTTCCCGAAGCACACACGTTTCTCATCTTAACTGACAAGCATTGGATGTTAGAGGACCATTGCATTCTATCTGTTTCAAAAGAAGTTTTGGACTACATTTAGTCCGTATGTGTAGGAAACACCGTTCTTTTGTTCTAGGCACACTCACGTTTCCTGCTGTCTTAGAGACTCTAGAAAGCAAAAGCGTGCTTCTTGCTCTAAAGCAGAGTGTGATCCATGGATGAGAACTATGCTGTGTGTTTGCCTTCAGAAATGGAGTTAAATCCCAGGCTCTGAGTCTTCCTACAAGCAAGACTTCAATTCAGGTAAGGCTGTCACTTTTCTGCTCAAACGAACTACATCGTTCATGAAGCTCACACGTTTCCCATCTTAACTGACAAGCATTGGATGTTAGAGGGTCAGTGCTTTGTATCAGTTTCAGAAGCAGATTTGGACTAGATATGGTCCGTATGTGTAGGAAACTCCGTTCTTTTGTTCTCAGCAAAATCACGTTTCCTCATGTCTTAGAGACTCTAAAAAGCAAGAGCGTGCTTCTTATTCTAAAGCAGAGTGTGATCAATGGATGAGAACACTGCTGTGTGTTTCAATTCAGAAATGGAGTTAAATCCCAGGCTCTGAGTCTTCGAACAAGCAAGACTTCGTTTAAGGTAAGGGCAGTCACTTTTTTGCTCAAACGAACTACATCGTTCATGAAGCTCACAATTTTCCCATCTTAACTGACAAGCATTGGATTTTAGAGGACCAGTGCTTTGTTTCAGTTTCAGAAGATGAGTTGGACTACATATGGTCCATATGTGTAGGAAACACCGTTCTTTTGTTCTCAGCACACTCAAGTTTCCTGCTGTGTTAGAGACTCTAGAAAGCAAGAGCGTGCTTCTCGCTCTAAAGCAGAGTGTGATCCATGGATGAGAACTATGCTGTGTGTTTTCCTTCAGAAATGGAGTTAAATCCCAGGCTCTGAGTCTTCCTACAAGCAAGACTTCAATTCAGGTAAGACAGTCAATTTTCTGCTCAAACGAACTACATCGTTCATGAAGCTCACACGTTTCCCATCTTAACTGACAAGCATTGGATGTTAGAGGGTCAGTGCTTTGTATCAGTTTCAGAAGTAGATTTGGACTAGATATGGTCCATATGTGTAGGAAACTCCGTTCTTTTGTTCTCAGTAAAATCACGTTTCCTCCTGTCTTAGAGACTCTAGAAAGCAAGAGCGTGCTTCTTGTTCTAAATCACAGTTTCATCAATGGATGAGAATACTGCTGTGTGTTTCACTTCAGAAATGGAGTTAAATCCCAGGCTCTGAGTCTTCCTACAAGCAAGACTTCGTTTAAGGTAAGGGCAATCACTTTTCTGCTCAAACGAACTACATCGTTCATGAAACTCACACGTTTCCCATCTTAAATGACAAGCATTGGATTTTAGAGGACCAGTGCTTTGTGTGAGATTCAGACGCAGAGTTGGACAAGATATGGTCCGTATGTGTAGGAAACACCGTTCATTTGTTCTCAGCACACTCACGTTTCCTGCTGTGTTAGAGAATCTAGAAAGCAAGAGCGTGCTTCTCGCTCTAAAGCAGATTGTGATCCATGGATGAGAACTATGCTGTGTGTTTCCCTTCAGAAATGGAGTTAAATCCCAATCTCTGTGTCTTCCTACAAGCAAGACTTCGTTTCAGGTAAGGGCAGTCACTTTTCTGCTCAAACGAACTACATCGTTCACAGATCTCACACGTTTCTCATCTTAACTGACAAGCATTGGATGTTAGAGGGTCAATGCTTTATATCAGTTTCAGAAGCAGATTTGGACTGGATATGGTCCATATGTGTAGGAAACACCGTTCTATTGTTCTGGGCACACTCAAATTTCCTGCTGTCTTAGAGACTCTAGAAAGCAAGAGTGTGCTTCTCGCTCTAACCACAGTGTGATCCATGGATGAATACTATGCTGTGTGTTTCCCTTCAGAAATGGAGTTAAATCCCAGGTTCTGTGTCTTCCTACAAGCAAGACTTCGTTTCTGGTAAGGGTAGTCACTTTGCAGTTCAAAGGAACTACATCATTCACAAAGCTCACACGTTTCTCATGTTAACTGACAAACATTGGATGTTAGAGGACCAGTGCTTTGCATCAGTTTCAGAAGCAGAGTTGAACTAGATATGGTCCGTATGTGTAGGAAACACCGTTCTTTTGTTCTCAGCAAAATCACGTTTCCTGCTGTCTTAGAGACTCTAGAAAGCAAGAGCGTGCTTCTTTTTCTAAAGCAGAGTGTGATCAATGGATGAGAACACTGCTGTGTGTTTCAATTCAGAAATGGAGTTAAATCCCAGGCTCTGAGTCTTCCTACAAGCAAGACTTCGTTTAAGGTAAGGGCAGTCACATTTCTGCTCAAACGAACTACATCGTTCATGAAGCTCACACGTTTCCCATCTTAACTGACAAGCATTGGATGTTAGAGGACCAGTGCTTTGTATCAGTTTCAGAAGCAGATTTGGACTAGATATGGTCCGTCTGTGTAGGAAACACCGTTATTTTGTTCTCAGCACACTCAGGTTTCCCGCTGTGTTAGAGACTCTAGAAAGCAAGAGCGTGCTTCTCGCTCTAAAGCAGATTGTGATCCATGGATGAGAACTATTCTGTGTGTTTCCCTTCAGAAATGGAGTTAAATCCCAATCTCTGTGTCTTCCTATAAGCAGGACTTCGTTTCAGGTAAGGGCAGTCACTTTTCAGCTCAAACGAACTACATCGTTCACTGAGCTCACACATTTCTCATCTTAAAAGACAAGCATTGGATGTTAGACGACCAGTGCTTTGTATCAGTTTCAGAAGCAGAGTTGTAGTATATAATGTCCGTATGTGTAGGAAACACCGTTCTTTTGTTCTCAGCACACTCACGTTTCCTGCTGTGTTAGAGACTCTAGAAAGCAAGAGCGTGCTTCTTGTTCTAAAGCAGAGTGTCATCAATGGATGAGAACACTGCTGTGTGTTTCACTTCAGAAATGGAGTTAAATCCCAGGCTCTGAGTCTTCCTACAAGCAAGAATTCATTTCAGGTAAGGGCAGTCACTTTTCTGCTCAAACGAACTACATCTTTCCCGAAGCACACACGTTTCTCATCTTAACTGACAAGCATTGGATGTTAGAGGACCATTGCATTCTATCTGTTTCAAAAGAAGTTTTGGACTACATTTAGTCCGTATGTGTAGGAAACACCGTTCTTTTGTTCTAGGCACACTCACGTTTCCTGCTGTCTTAGAGACTCTAGAAAGCAAAAGCGTGCTTCTTGCTCTAAAGCAGAGTGTGATCCATGGATGAGAACTATGCTGTGTGTTTGCCTTCAGAAATGGAGTTAAATCCCAGGCTCTGAGTCTTCCTACAAGCAAGACTTCAATTCAGGTAAGGCTGTCACTTTTCTGCTCAAAAGAACTACATCGTTCATGAAGCTCACACGTTTCCCATCTTAACTGACAAGCATTGGATGTTAGAGGGTCAGTGCTTTGTATCAGTTTCAGAAGCAGATTTGGACTAGATATGGTCCGTATGTGTAGGAAACTCCGTTCTTTTGTTCTCAGCAAAATCACGTTTCCTCCTGTCTTAGAGACTCTAAAAAGCAAGAGCGTGCTTCTTATTCTAAAGCAGAGTGTGATCAATGGATGAGAACACTGCTGTGTGTTTCAATTCAGAAATGGAGTTAAATCCCAGGCTCTGAGTCTTCGAACAAGCAAGACTTCGTTTAAGGTAAGGGCAGTCACTTTTTTGCTCAAACGAACTACATCGTTCATGAAGCTCACACTTTTCCCATCCTAACTGACAAGCATTGGATTTTAGAGGACCAGTGCTTTGTTTCAGTTTCAGAAGATGAGTTGGACTACATATGGTCCGTATGTGTAGGAAACACCGTTCATTTGTTCTCAGCACACTCACGTTTCCTGCTGTGTTAGAGAATCTAGAAAGCAAGAGCGTGCTTCTCGCTCTAAAGCAGATTGTGATCCATGGATGAGAACTATGCTGTGTGTTTCCCTTCAGAAATGGAGTTAAATCCCAATCTCTGTGTCTTCCTACAAGCAAGACTTCGTTTCAGGTAAGGGCAGTCACTTTTCTGCTCAAACGAACTACATCGTTCACAGATCTCACACGTTTCTCATCTTAACTGACAAGCATTGGATGTTAGAGGGTCAATGCTTTATATCAGTTTCAGAAGCAGATTTGGACTGGATATGGTCCATATGTGTAGGAAACACCGTTCTATTGTTCTGGGCACACTCAAATTTCCTGCTGTCTTAGAGACTCTAGAAAGCAAGAGTGTGCTTCTCGCTCTAACCACAGTGTGATCCATGGATGAATACTATGCTGTGTGTTTCCCTTCAGAAATGGAGTTAAATCCCAGGTTCTGTGTCTTCCTACAAGCAAGACTTCGTTTCTGGTAAGGGTAGTCACTTTGCAGTTCAAAGGAACTACATCATTCACAAAGCTCACACGTTTCTCATGTTAACTGACAAACATTGGATGTTAGAGGACCAGTGCTTTGCATCAGTTTCAGAAGCAGAGTTGAACTAGATATGGTCCGTATGTGTAGGAAACACCGTTCTTTTGTTCTCAGCAAAATCACGTTTCCTGCTGTCTTAGAGACTCTAGAAAGCAAGAGCGTGCTTCTTTTTCTAAAGCAGAGTGTGATCAATGGATGAGAACACTGCTGTGTGTTTCAATTCAGAAATGGAGTTAAATCCCAGGCTCTGAGTCTTCCTACAAGCAAGACTTCGTTTAAGGTAAGGGCAGTCACTTTTCTGCTCAAACGAACTACATCGTTCATGAAGCTCACACGTTTCCCATCTTAACTGACAAGCATTGGATGTTAGAGGACCAGTGCTTTGTATCAGTTTCAGAAGCAGATTTGGACTAGATATGGTCCGTCTGTGTAGGAAACACCGTTATTTTGTTCTCAGCACACTCAAGTTTCCCGCTGTGTTAGAGACTCTAGAAAGCAAGAGCGTGCTTCTCGCTCTAAAGCAGATTGTGATCCATGGATGAGAACTATTCTGTGTGTTTCCCTTCAGAAATGGAGTTAAATCCCAATCTCTGTGTCTTCCTATAAGCAGGACTTCGTTTCAGGTAAGGGCAGTCACTTTTCAGCTCAAACGAACTACATCGTTCACTGAGCTCACACATTTCTCATCTTAAAAGACAAGCATTGGATGTTAGACGACCAGTGCTTTGTATCAGTTTCAGAAGCAGAGTTGTAGTATATAATGTCCGTATGTGTAGGAAACACCGTTCTTTTGTTCTCAGCACACTCACGTTTCCTGCTGTGTTAGAGACTCTAGAAAGCAAGAGCGTGCTTCTTGTTCTAAAGCAGAGTGTCATCAATGGATGAGAACACTGCTGTGTGTTTCACTTCAGAAATGGAGTTAAATCCCAGGCTCTGAGTCTTCCTACAAGCAAGAATTCATTTCAGGTAAGGGCAGTCACTTTTCTGCTCAAACGAACTACATCTTTCCCGAAGCACACACGTTTCTCATCTTAACTGACAAGCATTGGATGTTAGAGGACCATTGCATTCTATCTGTTTCAAAAGAAGTTTTGGACTACATTTAGTCCGTATGTGTAGGAAACACCGTTCTTTTGTTCTAGGCACACTCACGTTTCCTGCTGTCTTAGAGACTCTAGAAAGCAAAAGCGTGCTTCTTGCTCTAAAGCAGAGTGTGATCCATGGATGAGAACTATGCTGTGTGTTTGCCTTCAGAAATGGAGTTAAATCCCAGGCTCTGAGTCTTCCTACAAGCAAGACTTCAATTCAGGTAAGGCTGTCACTTTTCTGCTCAAAAGAACTACATCGTTCATGAAGCTCACACGTTTCCCATCTTAACTGACAAGCATTGGATGTTAGAGGGTCAGTGCTTTGTATCAGTTTCAGAAGCAGATTTGGACTAGATATGGTCCGTATGTGTAGGAAACTCCGTTCTTTTGTTCTCAGCAAAATCACGTTTCCTCCTGTCTTAGAGACTCTAAAAAGCAAGAGCGTGCTTCTTATTCTAAAGCAGAGTGTGATCAATGGATGAGAACACTGCTGTGTGTTTCAATTCAGAAATGGAGTTAAATCCCAGGCTCTGAGTCTTCGAACAAGCAAGACTTCGTTTAAGGTAAGGGCAGTCACTTTTTTGCTCAAACGAACTACATCGTTCATGAAGCTCACACTTTTCCCATCCTAACTGACAAGCATTGGATTTTAGAGGACCAGTGCTTTGTTTCAGTTTCAGAAGATGAGTTGGACTACATATGGTCCGTATGTGTAGGAAACACCGTTCATTTGTTCTCAGCACACTCACGTTTCCTGCTGTGTTAGAGAATCTAGAAAGCAAGAGCGTGCTTCTCGCTCTAAAGCAGATTGTGATCCATGGATGAGAACTATGCTGTGTGTTTCCCTTCAGAAATGGAGTTAAATCCCAATCTCTGTGTCTTCCTACAAGCAAGACTTCGTTTCAGGTAAGGGCAGTCACTTTTCTGCTCAAACGAACTACATCGTTCACAGATCTCACACGTTTCTCATCTTAACTGACAAGCATTGGATGTTAGAGGGTCAATGCTTTATATCAGTTTCAGAAGCAGATTTGGACTAGATATGGTCCGTATGTGTAGGAAACACCGTTCTTTTGTTCTCAGCACACTCAAGTTTCCTGCTGTGTTAGAGACTCTAGAAAGCAAGAGCGTGCTTCTCGCTCTAAAGCAGAGTGTGATCCATGGATGAGAACTATGCTGTGTGTTTGCCTTCAGAAATGGAGTTAAATCCCAGGGTCTGAGTCTTCCTACAAGCAAGACTTCAATTCAGGTAAGACAGTCAATTTTCTGCTCAAACGAACTACATCGTTCATGAAGCTCACACGTTTCCCATCTTAACTGACAAGCATTGGATGTTAGAGGGTCAGTGCTTTGTATCAGTTTCAGAAGTAGATTTGGACTAGATATGGTCCATATGTGTAGGAAACTCCGTTCTTTTGTTCTCAGTAAAATCACGTTTCCTCCTGTCTTAGAGACTCTAGAAAGCAAGAGCGTGCTTCTTGTTCTAAATCAGAGTTTCATCAATGGATGAGAATACTGCTGTGTGTTTCACTTCAGACTTGGAGTTAAATCCCAGGCTCTGAGTCTTCCTACAAGCAAGACTTCGTTTAAGGTAAGGGCAATCACTTTTCTGCTCAAACGAACTACATCGTTCATGAAACTCACACGTTTCCCATCTTAACTGACAAGCATTGGATGTTAGAGGACCAGTGCTTTGTGTGAGATTCAGACGGAGAGTTGGACAAGATATGGTCCATATGTGTAGGACACACCGTTCATTTGTTCTCAGCACACTCACGTTTCCTGCTGTGTTAGAGACTCTAGAAAGCAAGAGCGTGCTTCTTGCTCTAAAGCAGATTGTGATCCATGGATGAGAACTATGCTGTGTGTTTCCCTTCAGAAATGGAGTTAAATCCCAATCTCTGTGTCTTCCTACAAGCAAGACTTCGTTTCAGGTAAGGGCAGTCACTTTTCTGCTCAAACGAACTACATCGTTCACAGATCTCACACGTTTCTCATCTTAACTGACAAGCATTGGATGTTAGAGGGTCAATGCTTTATATCAGTTTCAGAAGCAGATTTGGACTGGATATGGTCCATATGTGTAGGAAACACCGTTCTATTGTTCTGGGCACACTCAAATTTCCTGCTGTCTTAGAGACTCTAGAAAGCAAGAGTGTGCTTCTCGCTCTAACCACAGTGTGATCCATGGATGAATACTATGCTGTGTGTTTCCCTTCAGAAATGGAGTTAAATCCCAGGTTCTGTGTCTTCCTACAAGCAAGACTTCGTTTCTGGTAAGGGTAGTCACTTTGCAGTTCAAAGGAACTACATCATTCACAAAGCTCACACGTTTCTCATGTTAACTGACAAACATTGGATGTTAGAGGACCAGTTTTTTGCATCAGTTTCAGAAGCAGAGTTGAACTAGATATGGTCCGTATGTGTAGGAAACACCGTTCTTTTGTTCTCAGCAAAATCACGTTTCCTGCTGTCTTAGAGACTCTAGAAAGCAAGAGCGTGCTTCTTTTTCTAAAGCAGAGTGTGATCAATGGATGAGAACACTGCTGTGTGTTTCAATTCAGAAATGGAGTTAAATCCCAGGCTCTGAGTCTTCCTACAAGCAAGACTTCGTTTAAAGTAAGGGCAGTCACTTTTCTGCTCAAACGAACTACATCGTTCATGAAGCTCACACGTTTCCCATCTTAACTGACAAGCATTGGATGTTAGAGGACCAGTGCTTTGTATCAGTTTCAGAAGCAGATTTGGACTAGATATGGTCCGTCTGTGTAGGAAACACCGTTATTTTGTTCTCAGCACACTCAAGTTTCCCGCTGTGTTAGAGACTCTAGAAAGCAAGAGCATGCTTCTCGCACTGAAGCAGATTGTGATCCATGGATGAGAACTATTCTGTGTGTTTCCCTTCAGAAATGGAGTTAAATCCCAATCTCTGTGTCTTCCTATAAGCAGGACTTCGTGTCAGGTAAGGGCAGTCACTTTTCAGCTCAAACGAACTACATCGTTCACTGAGCTCACACATTTCTCATCTTAAAAGACAAGCATTGGATGTTAGATGACCAGTGCTTTGTATCAGTTTCAGAAGCAGAGTTGTACTATATAATGTCCATATGTGTAGGAAACACCGTTCTTTTGTTCTCAGCACACTCACGTTTCCTGCTGTGTTAGAGACTCTAGAAAGCAAGAGCGTGCTTCTTGTTCTAAAGCAGAGTGTCATCAATGGATGAGAACACTGCTGTGTGTTTCACTTCAGAAATGGAGTTAAATCCCAGGCTCTGAGTCTTCCTACAAGCAAGACTTCATTTCAGGTAAGGGCAGTCACTTTTCTGCTCAAACGAACTACATCTTTCCCGAAGCACACACGTTTCTCATCTTAACTGACAAGCATTGGATGTTAGAGGACCATTGCATTCTATCTGTTTCAAAAGAAGTTTTGGACTACATTTAGTCCGTATGTGTAGGAAACACCGTTCTTTTGTTCTAGGCACACTCACGTTTCCTGCTGTCTTAGAGACTCTAGAAAGCAAAAGCGTGCTTCTTGCTCTAAAGCAGAGTGTGATCCATGGATGAGAACTATGCTGTGTGTTTGCCTTCAGAAATGGAGTTAAATCCCAGGCTCTGAGTCTTCCTACAAGCAAGACTTCAATTCAGGTAAGGCTGTCACTTTTCTGCTCAAACGAACTACATCGTTCATGAAGCTCACACGTTTCCCATCTTAACTGACAAGCATTGGATGTTAGAGGGTCAGTGCTTTGTATCAGTTTCAGAAGCAGATTTGGACTAGATATGGTCCGTATGTGTAGGAAACTCCGTTCTTTTGTTCTCAGCAAAATCACGTTTCCTCCTGTCTTAGAGACTCTAAAAAGCAAGAGCGTGCTTCTTATTCTAAAGCAGAGTGTGATCAATGGATGAGAACACTGCTGTGTGTTTCAATTCAGAAATGGAGTTAAATCCCAGGCTCTGAGTCTTCGAACAAGCAAGACTTCGTTTAAGGTAAGGGCAGTCACTTTTTTGCTCAAACGAACTACATCGTTCATGAAGCTCACACTTTTCCCATCTTAACTGACAAGCATTGGATTTTAGAGGACCAGTGCTTTGTTTCAGTTTCAGAAGATGAGTTGGACTACATATGGTCCATATGTGTAGGAAACACCGTTCTTTTGTTCTCAGCACACTCAAGTTTCCTGCTGTGTTAGAGACTCTAGAAAGCAAGAGCGTGCTTCTCGCTCTAAAGCAGAGTGTGATCCATGGATGAGAACTATGCTGTGTGTTTTCCTTCAGAAATGGAGTTAAATCCCAGGCTCTGAGTCTTCCTACAAGCAAGACTTCAATTCAGGTAAGACAGTCAATTTTCTGCTCAAACGAACTACATCGTTCATGAAGCTCACACGTTTTGCATCTTAACTGACAAGCATTGGATGTTAGAGGGTCAGTGCTTTGTATCAGTTTCAGAAGTAGATTTGGACTAGATATGGTCCATATGTGTAGGAAACTCCGTTCTTTTGTTCTCAGTAAAATCACGTTTCCTCCTGTCTTAGAGACTCTAGAAAGCAAGAGCGTGCTTCTTGTTCTAAATCACAGTTTCATCAATGGATGAGAATACTGCTGTGTGTTTCACTTCAGAAATGGAGTTAAATCCCAGGTTCTGAGTCTTCCTAAAAGCAAGACTTCGTTTAAGGTAAGGGCAATCACTTTTCTGCTCAAACGAACTACATCGTTCATGAAACTCACACGTTTCCCATCTTAACTGACAAGCATTGGATGTTAGAGGACCAGTGCTTTGTGTGAGATTCAGACGCAGAGTTGGACAAGATATGGTCCGTATGTGTAGGAAACACCGTTCTTTTGTTCTCAGCACACTCACGTTTCCTGCTGTGTTAGAGACTCTAGAAAGCAAGAGCGTGCTTCTCGCTCTAAAGCAGATTGTGATCCATGGATGAGAACTATGCTGTGTGTTTCCCTGCAGAAATGGAGTTAAATCCCAATCTCTGTGTCTTCCTACAAGCAAGACTTCGATTCAGGTAAGGGCAGTCACTTTTCAGCTCAAACGAACTACATCGTTCACTGAGCTCACACATTTCTCATCTTACCAGACAAGCATTGGATGTTAGAGGACCAGTGCTTTGTATCAGTTTAAGAAGCAGAGTTGGACTAGATATGGTCCGTATGTGTAGGAAACACCGTTCTTTTGTTCTCAGCACACTCACGTTTCCTGCTGTCTTAGAGACTCTAGAAAGCAAGAGCGTGCTTCTTGTTCTAAAGCAGAGTGTCATCAATGGATGAGAACACTGCTGTGTGTTTCACTTCAGAAATGGAGTTAAATCCCAGGTTCTGAGTCTTCCTACAAGCAAGACTTCATTTCTGGTAAGGGCAGTCACTTTTCTGCTCAAACGAACTACATCGTTAACGAAGATCACACGATTCTCATCTCAACTGACAAGCATTGGATGTTAGAGGACCAGTGCATTGTATGAGTTTCAGAAGCAGATTTGGACTTCATATGGTCCGTATATGTAGGAAACACCGTTCTTTTGTTGTGGGCACACTCAAATTTCCTGCTGTCTTAGAGACTCTAGAAAACAAGAGGGTGCTATCGCTCTAACCACAGTGTGATCCATGGATGAATACTATGCTGTGTGTTTCCCTTCAGAAATGGAGTTAAATCCCAGGCTCTGTGTCTTCCTACATGCAAGACTTCGTTTCAGGTAAGGGTAGTCACTTTTCAGTTCAAAGGAACTACATCATTCACAAAGCTCACACGTTTCTCATCTTAACTGACAAACATTGGATGTTAGAGGACCAGTGCTTTGTATCAGTTTCAGAAGCAGAGTTGGACTTGATATGGTCCCTATGTGTAGGAAACACCGTTCTTTTGTTCTCAGCACACTCACGTTTCCTGCTGTGTTAGAGACTCTAGAAAGCAAGAGCATGCTTCTCGTTATAAAGCAGATTGTGATCCATGGATGAGAACTATGCTGTGTGTTTCCCTTCAGAAATGGAGTTAAATCCCAATCTCTGTTTCTTCCTACAAGCAAGACTTCGTTTCAGGTAAGGGCAGTCACTTTTCAGCTCAAATGAACTACATCGTTCATGAAGCTCACACGTTTCTCATCTTAACAGACAAGCATTGGATGTTAGAGGATCAGTGCTTTGTATCAGCTTAAGAAGCAGATTTGGACTAGATATGGTCCTTATGTGTAGGAAACACCGTTCTTTTGTTCTGGGCACACTCACGTTTCCTGCTGTCTTAGAGACTCTAGAAAGCAAGAGCATGCTTCTTGTTCTAAAGCAGAGTGTGATCCATGGATGAGAACTATGCTGTGTGTTTGCCTTCAGAAATGGAGTTAAATCCCAGGCTCTGATTCTTCCGACAAGCAAGACTTCAATTCAGGTAAGGCAGTCACTTTTCTGCTCAAACGAACTACATCGTTCATGAAGCACACACGTTTCCCATCTTAACTGACAAGCATTGGATGTTAGAGGGTCAGTGCTTTGTATCAGTTTCAGAAGCAGATTTGGTCTAGATATGGTCCGTATGTGTAGGAAACTCCGTTCATTTGTTCTCAGCAAAATCACGTTTCCTCCTGTCTTAGAGACTCTAAAAAGCAAGAGCATGCTTCTTCTTCTAAAGCAGAGTGTGATCCATGGATGAGAACAATGCTGTGTGTTTGCCTTCAGAAATAGACTTAAATCCCAGGCTCTAAGTCTTCCTACAAGCAAGACTTCGTTTCAGGTAAGGACAGTCACTTTTCTGCTCAAACGAACTACATCGTTCACAGAGCTCACACATTTCTCATCCTAACTGACAATCATTGGATGTTAGAGGGTCAATGCTTTATATCAGTTTCAGAAGCAGATTTGGACTGGATATGGTCCATATGTGTAGGAAACACCGTTCTATTGTTCTGGGCACACTCACGTTTCCTGCTGTCTTAGAGACTCTAGAAAGCAAGAGCGTGCTTCTTGTTCTAAAGCAGAGTGTCATCAATGGATGAGAACACTGCTGTGTGTTTCACTTCAGAAATGGAGTTAAATTCCAGGCTCTGAGTCTTCCTACAAGCAAGACTTCATTTCAGGTAAGGGCAGTCACTTTTCTGCTCAAACGAACTACATCTTTCCCGAAGCACACACGTTTCTCATCTTAACTGACAAGCATTGGATGTTAGAGGACCATTGCATTCTATCTGTTTCAAAAGAAGTTTTGGACTACATTTAGTCCGTATGTGTAGGAAACACCGTTCTTTTGTTCTGGGCACACTCACGTTTCCTGCTGTGTTAGAGACTCTAGAAAGCAAGAGCGTGCTTCTTGCTCTAAAGCAGAGTGTGATCCATGGATGAGAACTATGCTGTGTGTTTGCCTTCAGAAATGGAGTTAAATCCCAGGCTCTGAGTCTTCCTACAAGCAAGACTTCAATTCAGGTAAGGCTGTCACTTTTCTGCTCAAACGAACTACATCGTTCATGAAGCTCACACGTTTCCCATCTTAACTGACAAGCATTGGATGTTAGAGGGTCAGTGCTTTGTATCAGTTTCAGAAGCAGATTTGGACTAGATATGGTCTGTATGTGTAGGAAACTCCGTTCTTTTGTTCTCAGCAAAATCACGTTTCCTCCTCTCTTAGAGACTCTAAAAAGCAAGAGCGTGCTTCTTATTCTAAAGCAGAGTGTGATCCATGGATGAGAACTATGCTGTGTGTTTGCCTTCAGAAATGGACTTAAATCCCAGGCTCTAAGTCTTCCTACAAGCAAGACTTCGTTTCAGGTAAGGACAGTCACTTTTCTGCTCAAACGAACTACATCGTTCACAGAGCTCACACATTTCTCATCCTAACTTACAATCATTGGATGTTAGAGGGTCAATGCTTTATATCAGTTTCAGAAGCAGATTTGGACTGGATATGGTCCATATGTGTAGGAAACACCGTTCTATTGTTCTGGGCACACTCAAATTTCCTGCTGCCTTAGAGACTCTAGAAAGCAAGGGCGTGCTTCTTGTTCTAAAGCAGAGTGTCATCAATGGATGAGAACACTGCTGTGTGTTTCAATTAAGAAATGGAGTTAAATCCCAGGCTCTGAGTCTTCCTACAAGCAAGACTTCGTTTAAGGTAAGGGCAGTCACTTTTCTGCTCAAACAAACTACATCGTTCGTGAAGCTCACACGTTTCCCATCTTAACAGACAAGCATTGTATGTTAGAGGACCACTGCTTTGTATCAGTTTAAGAAGCAGAGTTGGACTAGATATGGACGTATGTGTAGGAAACACCGTTCTTTTGTTCTCAGCACACTCACGTTTCCTGCTGTGTTAGAGACTCTAGAAAGCAAGAGCGTGCTTCTTGTTCTAAAGCAGAGTGTCATCAATGGATGAGAACACTGCTGTGTGTTTCACTTCAGAAATGGAGTTAAATCCCAGGCTCTGAGTCTTCCTACAAGCAAGACTTCATTTCAGGTAAGGGCAGTCACTTTTCTGCTCAAACGAACTACATCTTTCCCGAAGCACACACGTTTCTCATCTTAACTGACAAGCATTGGATGTTAGAGGACCATTGCATTCTATCTGTTTCAAAAGAAGTTTTGGACTACATTTAGTCCGTATGTGTAGGAAACACCGTTCTTTTGTTCTGGGCACACTCACGTTTCCTGCTGTCTTAGAGACTCTAGAAAGCAAAAGCCTGCTTCTTGCTCTAAAGCAGAGTGTGATCCATGGATGAGAACTATGCTGTGTGTTTGCCTTCAGAAATGGAGTTAAATCCCAGGCTCTGAGTCTTCCTACAAGCAAGACTTCAATTCAGGTAAGGCTGTCACTTTTCTGCTCAAACGAACTACATCGTTCATGAAGCTCACACGTTTCCCATCTTAACTGACAAGCATTGGATGTTAGAGGGTCAGTGCTTTGTATCAGTTTCAGAAGCAGATTTGGACTAGATATGGTCCGTATGTGTAGGAAACTCCGTTCTTTTGTTCTCAGCAAAATCACGTTTCCTCCTGTCTTAGAGACTCTAAAAAGCAAGAGCGTGCTTCTTATTCTAAAGCAGAGTGTGATCAATGGATGAGAACACTGCTGTGTGTTTCAATTCAGAAATGGAGTTAAATCCCAGGCTCTGAGTCTTCGAACAAGCAAGACTTCGTTTAAGGTAAGGGCAGTCACTTTTTTGCTCAAACGAACTACATCGTTCATGAAGCTCACACTTTTCCCATCTTAACTGACAAGCATTGGATTTTAGAGGACCAGTGCTTTGTTTCAGTTTCAGAAGATGAGTTGGACTACATATGGTCCATATGTGTAGGAAACACCGTTCTTTTATTCTCAGCATACTCAGGTTTCCTGCTGTCTTAGAGACTCTAGAAAGCAAGAGCGTGCTTCTCGCTCTAAAGCAGAGTGTGATCCATGGATGAGAACTATGCTGTGTGTTTGCCTTCAGAAATGGAGTTAAATCCCAGGCTCTGAGTCTTCCTACAAGCAAGACTTTGTTTCAGGTAAGGACAGTCACTTTTCTGCTCAAACGAACTACTTCGTTCACAGATCTCACACGTTTCTCATCTTAACTGACAAGCATTGGATGTTAGAGTGTCAATGCTTTATATCAGTTTCAGAAGCAGATTTGGACTGGATATGGTCCATATGTGTAGGAAACACCGTTCTATTGTTCTGGGCACACTCAAATTTCCTGCTGTCTTAGAGACTCTAGAAAGCAAGAGTGTGCTTCTCGCTCTAACCACAGTGTGATCCATGGATGAATACTATGCTGTGTGTTTCCCTTCAGAAATGGAGTTAAATCCCAGGTTCTGTGTCTTCCTACAAGCAAGACTTCGTTTCTGGTAAGGGTAGTCACTTTGCAGTTCAAAGGAACTACATCATTCAAAAAGCTCACACGTTTCTCATGTTAACTGACAAACATTGGATGTTAGAGGACCAGTGCTTTGTATCAGTTTCAGAAGCAGAGTTGAACTAGATATGGTCCGTATGTGTAGGAAACACCGTTCTTTTGTTCTCAGCAAAATCACGTTTCCTGCTGTCTTAGAGACTCTAGAAAGCAAGAGCGTGCTTCTTTTTCTAAAGCAGAGTGTGATCAATGGATGAGAACACTGCTGTGTGTTTCAATTCAGAAATGGAGTTAAATCCCAGGCTCTGAGTCTTCCTACAAGCAAGACTTCGTTTAAGGTAAGGACAGTCACTTTTCTGCTCAAACGAACTACATCGTTCATGAAGCTCACACGTTTCCCATCTTAACTGACAAGCATTGGATGTTAGAGGACCAGTGCTTTGTATGAGTTTCAGAAGCAGAATTGGACAAGATATGGTCCGTATGTGTAGGAAACACCGTTATTTTGTTCTCAGCACACTCAAGTTTCCTGCTGTGTTAGAGACTCTAGAAAGCAAGAGCGTGCTTCTCGCTCTAAAGCAGATTGTGATCCATGGATGAGAACTATTCTGTGTGTTTCCCTTCAGAAATGGAGTTAAATCCCAATCTCTGTGTCTTCCTATAAGCAGGACTTCGTTTCAGGTAAGGGCAGTCACTTTTCAGCTCAAACGAACTACATCGTTCACTGAGCTCACACATTTCTCATCTTAAAAGACAAGCATTGGATGTTAGAGGACCAGTGCTTTGTATCAGTTTCATAAGCAGAGTTGTACTATATAATGTCCGTATGTGTAGGAAACACCGTTCTTTTGTTTTCAGCACACTCACGTTTCCTGCTGTGTTAGAGACTCTAGAAAGCAAGAGCGTGCTTCTTGTTATAAAGCAGAGTGTCAACAATGGATGAGAACACTGCTGTGTGTTTCACTTCAGAAATGGAGTTAAATCCCAGGCTCTGAGTCTTCCTACAAGCAAGACTTCATTTCAGGTAAGGGCAGTCACTTTTCTGCTCAAACGAACTACATCTTTCCCGAAGCACACACGTTTCTCATCTTAACTTACAAGCATTGGATGTTAGAGGACCATTGCATTCTATCTGTTTCAAAAGAAGTTTTGGACTACATTTAGTCCGTATGTGTAGGAAACACCGTTCTTTTGTTCTGGGCACACTCACGTTTCCTGCTGTCTTAGAGACTCTAGAAAGCAAAAGCGTGCTTCTTGCTCTAAAGCAGAGTGTGATCCATGGATGAGAACTATGCTGTGTGTTTATGCCTTCAGAAATGGAGTTAAATCCCAGGCTCTGAGTCTTCCTACAAGCAAGACTTCAATTCAGGTAAGGCTGTCACTTTTCTGCTCAAACGAACTACATCGTTCATGAAGCTCACACGTTTCCCATCTTAACTGACAAGCATTGGATGTTAGAGGGTCAGTGCTTTGTATCAGTTTCAGAAGCAGATTTGGACTAGATATGGTCCGTATGTGTAGGAAACTCCGTTCTTTTGTTCTCAGCAAAATCACGTTTCCTCCTGTCTTAGAGACTCTAAAAAGCAAGAGCGTGCTTCTTATTCTAATGCAGAGTGTGATCAATGGATGAGAACACTGCTGTGTGTTTCAATTCAGAAATGGAGTTAAATCCCAGGCTCTGAGTCTTCGAACAAGCAAGACTTCGTTTAAGGTAAGGGCAGTCACTTTTTTGCTCAAACGAACTACATCGTTCATGAAGCTCACACTTTTCCCATCTTAACTGACAAGCATTGGATTTTAGAGGACCAGTGCTTTGTTTCAGTTTCAGAAGATGAGTTGGACTACATATGGTCCATATGTGTAGGAAACACCGTTCTTTTATTCTCAGTATACTCAGGTTTCCTGCTGTCTTAGAGACTCTAGAAAGCAAGAGCGTGCTTCTCGCTCTAAAGCAGAGTGTGATCCATGGATGAGAACTATGCTGTGTGTTTGCCTTCAGAAATGGAGTTAAATCCCAGGCTCTGAGTCTTCCTACAAGCAAGACTTTGTTTCAGGTAAGGACAGTCACTTTTCTGCTCAAACGAACTACATCGTTCACAGATCTCACACGTTTCTCATCTTAACTGACAAGCATTGGATGTTAGAGGGTCAATGCTTTATATCAGTTTCAGAAGCAGATTTGGACTGGATATGGTCCATATGTGTAGGAAACACCGTTCTATTGTTCTGGGCACACTCAAATTTCCTGCTGTCTTAGAGACTCTAGAAAGCAAGAGTGTTCTTCTCGCTCTAACCACAGTGTGATCCATGGATGAATACTATGCTGTGTGTTTCCCTTCAGAAATGGAGTTAAATCCCAGGTTCTGTGTCTTCCTACAAGCAAGACTTCGTTTCTGGTAAGGGTAGTCACTTTGCAGTTCAAAGGAACTACATCATTCACAAAGCTCACACGTTTCTCATGTTAACTGACAAACATTGGATGTTAGAGGACCAGTGCTTTGTATCAGTTTGAGAAGCAGAGTTGAACTAGATATGGTCGGTATGTGTAGGAAACACCGTTCTTTTGTTCTCAGCAAAATCACGTTTCCTGCTGTCTTAGAGACTCTAGAAAGCAAGAGCGTGCTTCTTTTTCTAAAGCAGAGTGTGATCAATGGATGAGAACACTGCTGTGTGTTTCAATTCAGAAATGGAGTTAAATCCCAGGCTCTGAGTCTTCCTACAAGCAAGACTTCGTTTAAGGTAAGGGCAGTCACTTTTCTGCTCAAACGAACTACATCGTTCATGAAGCTCACACGTTTCCCATCTTAACTGACAAGCATTGGATGTTAGAGGACCAGTGCTTTGTATGAGTTTCAGAAGCAGAATTGGACAAGATATGGTCCGTATGTGTAGGAAACACCGTTATTTTGTTCTCAGCACACTCAAGTTTCCCGCTGTGTTAGAGACTCTAGAAAGCAAGAGCGTGCTTCTCGCTCTAAAGCAGATTGTGATCCATGGATGAGAACTATTCTGTGTGTATCCCTTCAGAAATGGAGTTAAATCCCAATCTCTGTGTCTTCCTATAAGCAGGACTTCGTTTCAGGTAAGGGCAGTCACTTTTCAGCTCAAACGAACTACATCGTTCACTGAGCTCACACATTTCTCATCTTAAAAGACAAGCATTGGATGTTAGAGGACCAGTGCTTTGTATCAGTTTCAGAAGCAGAGTTGTACTATATAATGTCCGTATGTGTAGGAAACACCGTTCTTTTGTTCTCAGCACACTCACGTTTCCTGCTGTGTTAGAGACTCTAGAAAGCAAGAGCGTGCTTCTTGTTATAAAGCAGAGTGTCATCAATGGATGAGAACACTGCTGTGTGTTTCACTTCAGAAATGGAGTTAAATCCCAGGCTCTGAGTCTTCCTACAAGCAAGACTTCATTTCAGGTAAGGGCAGTCACTTTTCTGCTCAAACGAACTACATCTTTCCCGAAGCACACACGTTTCTCATCTTAACTGACAAGCATTGGATGTTAGAGGACCATTGCATTCTATCTGTTTCAAAAGAAGTTTTGGACTATATTTAGTCCGTATGTGTAGGAAACACCGTTCTGTTGTTCTGGGCACACTCACGTTTCCCGCTGTCTTAGAGACTCTAGAAAGCAAAAGCGTGCTTCTTGCTCTAAAGCAGAGTGTGATCCATGGATGAGAACTATGCTGTGTGTTTGCCTTCAGAAATGGAGTTAAATCCCAGGCTCTGAGTCTTCCTACAAGCAAGACGTCAATTCAGGTAAGGCTGTCACTTTTCTGCTCAAACGAACTACATCGTTCATGAAGCTCACACGTTTCCCATCTTAACTGACAAGCATTGGATGTTAGAGGGTCAGTGCTTTGTATCAGTTTCAGAAGCAGATTTGGACTAGATATGGTCCGTATGTGTAGGAAACTCCGTTCTTTTGTTCTCAGCAAAATCACGTTTCCTCCTGTCTTAGAGACTCTAAAAAGCAAGAGCGTGCTTCTTATTCTAAAGCAGAGTGTGATCAATGGATGAGAACACTGCTGTGTGTTTCAATTCAGAAATGGAGTTAAATCCCAGGCTCTGAGTCTTCGAACAAGCAAGACTTCGTTTAAGGTAAGGGCAGTCACCTTTTTGCTCAAACGAACTACATCGTTCATGAAGCTCACACTTTTCCCATCTTAACTGACAAGCATTGGATTTTAGAGGACCAGTGCTTTGTTTCAGTTTCAGAAGATGAGTTGGACTACATATGGTCCATATGTGTAGGAAACACCGTTCTTTTATTCTCAGCATACTCAGGTTTCCTGCTGTCTTAGAGACTCTAGAAAGCAAGAGCGTGCTTCTCGCTCTAATGCAGAGTGTGATCCATGGATGAGAACTATGCTGTGTGTTTGCCTTCAGTAATGGAGTTAAATCCCAGGCTCTGAGTCTTCCTACAAGCAAGACTTTGTTTCAGGTAAGGACAGTCACTTTTCTGCTCAAACGAACTACATCGTTCACAGATCTCACACGTTTCTCATCTTAACTGGCAAGCATTGGATGTTAGAGGGTCAATGCTTTATATCAGTTTCAGAAGCAGATTTGGACTGGATATGGTCCATATGTGTAGGAAACACCGTTCTATTTTTCTGGGCACACTCAAATTTCCTGCTGTCTTAGAGACTCTTGAAAGCAAGAGTGTGCTTCTCGCTCTTACCACAGTGTGATCCATGGATGAATACTATGCTGTGTGTTTCCCTTCAGAAATGGAGTTAAATCCCAGGTTCTGTGTCTTCCTACAAGCAAGACTTCGTTTCTGGTAAGGGTAGTCACTTTGCAGTTCAAAGGAACTACATCATTCACAAAGCTCACATGTTTCTCATCTTAACTGACAAACATTGGATGTTAGAGGATCAGTGCTTTGTATCAGTTTAAGAAGCAGATTTGGACTAGATATGGTCCGTATGTGTAGGAAACACCGTTCTTTTGTTCTGGGCACACTCACGTTTCCTGCTGTCTTAGAGACTCTAGAAAGCAAGAGCATGCTTCTTGTTCTAAAGCAGAGTGTGATCCATGGATGAGAACTATGCTGTGTGTTTGCCTTCAGAAATGGAGCTAAATCCCAGGCTCTGATTCTTCCGACAAGCAAGACTTCAATTCAGGTAAGGCAGTCACTTTTCTGCTCAAACGAACTACATCGTTCATGAAGCACACACGTTTCCCATCTTAACTGACAAGCATTGGATGTTAGAGGGTCAGTGCTTTGTATCAGTTTCAGAAGCAGATTTGGACTAGATATGGTCCGTATGTGTAGGAAACTCCGTTCATTTGTTCTCAGCAAAATCACGTTTCCTCCTGTCTTAGAGACTCTAAAAAGCAAGAGCATGCTTCTTCTTCTAAAGCAGAGTGTGATCCATGGATGAGAACAATGCTGTGTGTTTGCCTTCAGAAATGGACTTAAATCCCAGGCTCTAAGTCTTCCTACAAGCAAGACTTCGTTTCAGGTAAGGACAGTCACTTTTCTGCTCAAACGAACTACATCGTTCACAGAGCTCACACATTTCTCATCCTAACTGACAATCATTGGATGTTAGAGGGTCAATGCTTTATATCAGTTTCAGAAGCAGATTTGGACTGGATATGGTCCATATGTGTAGGAAACACCGTTCTATTGTTCTGGGCACACTCACGTTTCCTGCTGTCTTAGAGACTCTAGAAAGCAAGAGCGTGCTTCTTGTTCTAAAGCAGAGTGTCATCAATGGATGAGAACACTGCTGTGTGTTTCACTTCAGAAATGGAGTTAAATCCCAGGCTCTGAGTCTTCCTACAACCAAGACTTCATTTCAGGTAAGGGCAGTCACTTTTCTGCTCAAACGAACTACATCTTTCCCGAAGCACACACGTTTCTCATCTTAACTGACAAGCATTGGATGTTAGAGGACCATTGCATTCTATCTGTTTCAAAAGAAGTTTTGGACTACATTTAGTCCGTATGTGTAGGAAACACCGTTCTTTTGTTCTGGGCACACTCACGTTTCCTGCTGTCTTAGAGACTCTAGAAAGCAAGAGCGTGCTTCTTGCTCTAAAGCAGAGTGTGATCCATGGATGAGAACTATGCTGTGTGTTTGCCTTCAGAAATGGAGTTAAATCCCAGCCTCTGAGTCTTCCTACAAGCAAGACTTCAATTCAGGTAAGGCTGTCACTTTTCTGCTCAAACGAACTACATCGTTCATGAAGCTCACACGTTTCCCATCTTAACTGACAAGCATTGGATGTTAGAGGGTCAGTGCTTTGTATCAGTTTCAGAAGCAGATTTGGACTAGATATGGTCCGTATGTGTAGGAAACTCCGTTCTTTTGTTCTCAGCAAAATCACGTTTCCTCCTCTCTTAGAGACTCTAAAAAGCAAGAGCGTGCTTCTTATTCTAAAGCAGAGTGTGATCCATGGATGAGAACTATGCTGTGTGTTTGCCTTCAGAAATGGACTTAAATCCCAGGCTCTAAGTCTTCCTACAAGCAAGACTTCGTTTCAGGTAAGGACAGTCACTTTTCTGCTCAAACGAACTACATCGTTCACAGAGCTCACACATTGCTCATCCTAACTTACAATCATTGGATATTAGAGGGTCAATGCTTTATATCAGTTTCAGAAGCAGATTTGGACTGGATATGGTCCATATGTGTAGGAAACACCGTTCTATTGTTCTGGGCACACTCAAATTTCCTGCTGCCTTAGAGACTCTAGAAAGCAAGGGCGTGCTTCTTGCTCTAAAGCAGAGTGTCATCAATGGATGAGAACACTGCTGTGTGTTTCAATTAAGAAATGGAGTTAAATCCCAGGCTCTGAGTCTTCCTACATGCAAGACTTCGTTTAAGGTAAGGGCAGTCACTTTTCTGCTCAAACAAACTACATCGTTCGTGAAGCTCACACGTTTCCCATCTTAACAGACAAGCATTGTATGTTAGAGGACCAGTGCTTTGTATCAGTTTAAGAAGCAGAGTTGGACTAGATATGGTCCGTATGTGTAGGAAACACCGTTCTTTTGTTCTCAGCACACTCACGTTTCCTGCTGTGTTAGAGACTCTAGAAAGCAAGAGCGTGCTTCTTGTTCTAAAGCAGAGTGTCATCAATGGATGAGAACACTGCTGTGTGTTTCACTTCAGAAATGGAGTTAAATCCCAGGCTCTGAGTCTTCCTACAAGCAAGACTTCATTTCAGGTAAGGGCAGTCACTTTTCTGCTCAAACGAACTACATCTTTCCCGAAGCACACACGTTTCTCATCTTAACTGACAAGCATTGGATGTTAGAGGACCATTGCATTCTATCTGTTTCAAAAGAAGTTTTGGACTACATTTAGTCCGTATGTGTAGGAAACACCGTTCTTTTGTTCTGGGCACACTCACGTTTCCTGCTGTCTTAGAGACTCTAGAAAGCAAAAGCGTGCTTCTTGCTCTAAAGCAGAGTGTGATCCATGGATGAGAACTATGCTGTGTGTTTGCCTTCAGAAATGGAGTTAAATCCCAGGCTCTGAGTCTTCCTACAAGCAAGACTTCATTTCAGGTAAGGCTGTCACTTTTCTGCTCAAACGAACTACATCGTTCATGAAGCTCACACGTTTCCCATCTTAACTGACAAGCATTGGATGTTAGAGGGTCAGTGCTTTGTATCAGTTTCAGAAGCAGATTTGGACTAGATATGGTCCGTATGTGTAGGAAACTCCGTTCTTTTGTTCTCAGCAAAATCACGTTTCCTCCTGTCTTAGAGACTCTAAAAAGCAAGAGCGTGCTTCTTATTCTAAAGCAGAGTGTGATCAATGGATGAGAACACTGCTGTGTGTTTCAATTCAGAAATGGAGTTAAATCCCAGGCTCTGAGACTTCGAACAAGCAAGACTTCGTTTAAGGTAAGGGCAGTCACTTTTTTGCTCAAACGAACTACATCGTTCATGAAGCTCACACTTTTCCCATCTTAACTGACAAGCATTGGATTTTAGAGGACCAGTGCTTTGTTTCAGTTTCAGAAGATGAGTTGGACTACATATGGTCCATATGTGTAGGAAACACCGTTCTTTTATTCTCAGCATACTCAGGTTTCCTGCTGTCTTAGAGACTCTAGAAAGCAAGAGCGTGCTTCTCGCTCTAAAGCAGAGTGTGATCCATGGATGAGAACTATGCTGTGTGTTTGCCTTCAGAAATGGAGTTAAATCCCAGGCTCTGAGTCTTCCTACAAGCAAGACTTTGTTTCAGGTAAGGACAGTCACTTTTCTGCTCAAACGAACTACATCGTTCACAGATCTCACACGTTTCTCATCTTAACTGACAAGCATTGGATGTTAGAGGGTCAATGCTTTATATCAGTTTCAGAAGCAGATTTGGACTGGATATGGTCCATATGTGTAGGAAACACCGTTCTATTGTTCTGGGCACACTCAAATTTCCTGCTGTCTTAGAGACTCTAGAAAGCAAGAGTGTGCTTCTCGCTCTAACCACAGTGTGATCCATGGATGAATACTATGCTGTGTGTTTCCCTTCAGAAATGGAATTAAATCCCAGGTTCTGTGTCTTCCTACAAGCAAGACTTCGTTTCTGGTAAGGGTAGTCACTTTGCAGTTCAAAGGAACTACATCATTCACAAAGCTCACACGTTTCTCATGTTAACTGACAAACATTGGATGTTAGAGGACCAGTGCTTTGTATCAGTTTCAGAAGCAGATTTGGACTAGATATGGTCCGTATGTGTAGGAAACTCCGTTCTTTTGTTCTCAGCAAAATCACGTTTCCTCCTGTCTTAGAGACTCTAAAAAGCAAGAGCGTGCTTCTTATTCTAAAGCAGAGTGTGATCAATGGATGAGAACGCTGCTGTGTGTTTCAATTCAGAAATGGAGTTAAATCCCAGGCTCTGAGTCTTCGAACAAGCAAGACTTCGTTTAAGGTAAGGGCAGTCACTTTTTTGCTCAAACGAACTACATCGTTCATGAAGCTCACACTTTTCCCATCTTAACTGACAAGCATTGGATTTTAGAGGACCAGTGCTTTGTTTCAGTTTCAGAAGATGAGTTGGACTACATATGGTCCATATGTGTAGGAAACACCGTTCTTTTATTCTCAGCATACTCAGGTTTCCTGCTGTCTTAGAGACTCTAGAAAGCAAGAGCGTGCTTCTCACTCTAAAGCAGAGTGTGATCCATGGATGAGAACTATGCTGTGTGTTTGCCTTCAGAAATGGAGTTAAATCCCAGGCTCTGAGTCTTCCTACAAGCAAGACTTTGTTTCAGGTAAGGACAGTCACTTTTCTGCTCAAACGAACTACATCGTTCACAGATCTCACACGTTTCTCATCTTAACTGACAAGCATTGGATGTTAGAGGGTCAATGCTTTATATCAGTTTCAGAAGCAGATTTGGACTGGATATGGTCCATATGTGTAGGAAACACCGTTCTATTGTTCTGGGCACACTCAAATTTCCTGCTGTCTTAGAGACTCTAGAAAGCAAGAGTGTGCTTCTCGCTCTAACCACAGTGTGATCCATGGATGAATACTATGCTGTGTGTTTCCCTTCAGAAATGGAATTAAATCCCAGGTTCTGTGTCTTCCTACAAGCAAGACTTCGTTTCTGGTAAGGGTAGTCACTTTGCAGTTCAAAGGAACTACATCATTCACAAAGCTCACACGTTTCTCATGTTAACTGACAAACATTGGATGTTAGAGGACCAGTGCTTTGTATCAGTTTCAGAAGCAGAGTTGAACTAGATATGGTCCGTATGTGTAGGAAACACCGTTCTTTTGTTCTCAGCAAAATCACGTTTCCTGCTGTCTTAGAGACTCTAGAAAGCAAGAGCGTGCTTCTTTTTCTAAAGCAGAGTGTGATCAATGGATGAGAACACTGCTGTGTGTTTCAATTCAGAAATGGAGTTAAATCCCAGGCTCTGAGTCTTCCTACAAGCAAGACTTCGTTTAAGGTAAGGGCAGTCACTTTTCTGCTCAAACGAACTACATCGTTCATGAAGCTCACACGTTTCCCATCTTAACTGACAAGCATTGGATGTTAGAGGACCAGTGCTTTGTATGAGTTTCAGAAGCAGAATTGGACAAGATATGGTCCGTATGTGTAGGAAACACCGTTATTTTGTTCTCAGCACACTCAAGTTTCCCGCTGTGTTAGAGACTCTAGAAAGCAAGAGCGTGCTTCTCGCTCTAAAGCAGATTGTGATCCATGGATGAGAACTATTCTGTGTGTTTCCCTTCAGAAATGGAGTTCAATCCCAATCTCTGTGTCTTCCTATAAGCAGGACTTCGTTTCAGGTAAGGGCAGTCACTTTTCAGCTCAAACGAACTACATCGTTCACTGAGCTCACACATTTCTCATCTTAAAAGACAAGCATTGGATGTTAGAGGACCAGTGCTTTGTATCAGTTTCAGAAGCAGATTTGGACTAGATATGGTCCGTATGTGTAGGAAACACCGTTCTTTTGTTCTCAGCACACTCACGTTTCCTGCTGTGTTAGAGACTCTAGAAAGCAAGAGCGTGCTTCTTGTTCTAAAGCAGAGTGTCATCAATGGATGCGAACACTGCTGTGTGTTTCACTTCAGAAATGGAGTTAAATCCCAGGCTCTGAGTCTTCCTACAAGCAAGACTTCATTTCAGGTAAGGGCAGTCACTTTTCTGCTCAAACGAACTACATCTTTCCCGAAGCACACACGTTTCTCATCTTAACTGACAAGCATTGGATGTTAGAAGACCATTGCATTCTATCTGTTTCAAAAGAAGTTTTGGACTACATTTAGTCCGTATGTGTAGGAAACACCGTTCTTTTGTTCTGGGCACACTCACGTTTCCTGCTGTCTTAGAGACTCTAGAAAGCAAAAGCGTGCTTCTTGCTCTAAAGCAGAGTGTGATCCATGGATGAGAACTATGCTGTGTGTTTGCCTTCAGAAATGGAGTTAAATCCCAGGCTCTGAGTCTTCCTACAAGCAAGACTTCAATTCAGGTAAGGCTGTCACTTTTCTGCTCAAACGAACTACATCGTTCATGAAGCTCACACGTTTCCCATCTTAACTGACAAGCATTGGATGTTAGAGGGTCAGTGCTTTGTATCAGTTTCAGAAGCAGATTTGGACTAGATATGGTCCGTATGTGTAGGAAACTCCGTTCTTTTGTTCTCAGCAAAATCACGTTTCCTCCTGTCTTAGAGACTCTAAAAAGCAAGAGCGTGCTTCTTATTCTAAAGCAGAGTGTGATCAATGGATGAGAACACTGCTGTGTGTTTCAATTCAGAAATGGAGTTAAATCCCAGGCTCTGAGTCTTCGAACAAGCAAGACTTCGTTTAAGGTAAGGGCAGTCACTTTTTTGCTCAAACGAACTACATCGTTCATGAAGCTCACACTTTTCCCATCTTAACTGACAAGCATTGGATTTTAGAGGACCAGTGCTTTGTTTCAGTTTCAGAAGATGAGTTGGACTACATATGGTCCATATGTGTAGGAAACACCGTTCTTTTATTCTCAGCATACTCAGGTTTCCTGCTGTCTTAGAGACTCTAGAAAGCAAGAGCGTGCTTCTCGCTCTAAAGCAGAGTGTGATCCATGGATGAGAACTATGCTGTGTGTTTGCCTTCAGAAATGGAGTTAAATCCCAGGCTCTGAGTCTTCCTACAAGCAAGACTTTGTTTCAGGTAAGGACAGTCACTTTTCTGCTCAAACGAACTACATCGTTCACAGATCTCACACGTTTCTCATCTTAACTGACAAGCATTGGATGTTAGAGGGTCAATGCTTTATATCAGTTTCAGAAGCAGATTTGGACTGGATATGGTCCATATGTGTAGGAAACACCGTTCTATTGTTCTGGGCACACTCAAATTTCCTGCTGTCTTAGAGACTCTAGAAAGCAAGAGTGTGCTTCTCGCTCTTACCACAGTGTGATCCATGGATGAATACTATGCTGTGAGTTTCCCTTCAGAAATGGAGTTAAATCCCAGGTTCTGTGTCTTCCTACAAGCAAGACTTCGTTTCTGGTAAGGGTAGTCACTTTGCAGTTCAAAGGAACTACATCATTCACAAAGCTCACACGTTTCTCATGTTAACTGACAAACATTGGATGTTAGAGGACCAGTGCTTTGTATCAGTTTCAGAAGCAGAGTTGCAGTAGATATGGTCCGTATGTGTAGGAAACACCGTTCTTTTGTTCTCAGCACACTCACGTTTCCTGCTGTCTTAGAGACTCTAGAAAGCAAGAGCGTGCTTCTTTTTCTAAAGCAGAGTGTGATCAATGGATGAGAACACTGCTGTGTGTTTCAATTCAGAAATGGAGTTAAATCCCAGGCTCTGAGTCTTCCTACAAGCAAGACTTCGTTTAAGGTAAGGGCAGTCACTTTTCTGCTCAAACGAACTACATCGTTCATGAAGCTCACACGTTTCCCATCTTAACTGACAAGCATTGGATGTTAGAGGACCAGTGCTTTGTATGAGTTTCAGAAGCAGAATTGGACAAGATATGGTCCGTATGTGTAGGAAGCACCGTTATTTTGTTCTCAGCACACTCAAGTTTCCCGCTGTGTTAGAGACTCTAGAAAGCAAGAGCGTGCTTCTCGCTCTAAAGCAGATTGTGATCCATGGATGAGAACTATTCTGTGTGTTTCCCTTCAGAAATGGAGTTAAATCCCAATCTCTGTGTCTTCCTATAAGCAGGACTTCGTTTCAGGTAAGGGCAGTCACTTTTCAGCTCAAACGAACTACATCGTTCACTGAGCTCACACATTTCTCATCTTAAAAGACAAGCATTGGATGTTAGAGGACCAGTGCTTTGTATCAGTTTCAGAAGCAGAGTTGTACTATATAATGTCTGTATGTGTAGGAAACACCGTTCTTTTGTTCTCAGCAAAATCACGTTTCCTGCTGTCTTAGAGACTCTAGAAAGCAAGAGTGTGCTTCTTGTTCTAAAGCAGAGTGTGATCAATGGATGATTACACTGCTGTGTGTTTTACTTCAGAAATGGAGTTAAATCCCAGGCTCTGAGTCTTCCTACAAGTAAGACTTCAATTCAGGTAAGGGCAGTCATTTTTCTGCTCAAACGAACTACATCGTTCATGAAGCACACACGTTTCTCATCTTAACTGACAAGCATTGGATGTTAGAGGACCAGTGCATTCTATCAGTTTCAGAAGAACTTTTGGACTACATATAGTCAGTATGTGTAGGAAACACCGTTCTTTTGTTCTTGGCACACTCACGTTTCCTGCTGTCTTAGAGACTCTAGAAAGCAAGAGCATGCTTCTCGCTCTAAAGCAGAGTGTGATCCATGGATGAGAACTATGCTGTGTGTTTGCCTTCAGAAATGGAGTTAAATCCCAGGCTCTGAGTCTTCCTACAAGCAAGACTTCAATTCAGGTAAGACAGTCAATTTTCTGCTCAAACGAACTACATCGTTCATGAAGCTCACACGTTTCCCATCTTAACTGACAAGCATTGGATGTTAGAGGGTCAGTGCTTTGTATCAGTTTCAAAAGTAGATTTGGACTAGATATGGTCCGTATGTGTAGGAAACTCCGTTCTTTTGTTCTCAGTAAAATCACGTTTCCTCCTGTCTTAGAGACTCTAGAAAGCAAGAGCGTGCTTCTTGTTCTAAATCAGAGTTTCATCAATGGATGAGAATACTGCTGTGTGGTTTCACTTCAGAAATGGAGTTAAATCCCAGGCTCTGAGTCTTCCTACAAGCAAGACTTCGTTTAAGGTAAGGGCAGTCACTTTTCTGCTCAAACGAACTACATCGTTCATGAAACTCACACGTTTACCATCTTAACTGACAAGCATTGGATGTTAGAGGACCAGTGCTTTGTGTGAGATTCAGACGCAGAGTTGGACAAGATATGGTCCCTATGTGTAGGAAACACCGTTCTTTTGTTCTCAGCACACTCACGTTTCCTGCTGTGTTAGAGACTCTAGAAAGCAAGAGGGTGCTTCTCGCTCTAAAGCAGATTGTGATCCATGGATGAGAACTACGCTGTGTGTTTCCCTTCAGAAATGGAGTTAAATCCCAATCTCTGTGTCTTCCTACAAGCAAGAATTCCTTTCAGGTAAGGGCAGTCACTTTTCAGCTCAAACGAACTACATCGTTCACTGAGCTCACACATTTCTCATCTTAACAGACAAGCATTGGATGTTAGAGGACCAGTGCTTTGTATCAGTTTAAGAAGCAGATTTGGACTAGATATGGTCCGTATGTGTAGGAAACACCGTTCTTTTGTTCTCAGCACACACACGTTTCCTGCTGTCTTAGAGACTCTAGAAAGCAAGAGCGTGCTTCTTGTTCCAAAGCAGAGTGTCATCAATGGATGAGAACATTGCTGTGTGTTTCACTTCAGAAATGGAGTTAAATCCCATTTTCTGAGTCTTCCTACAAGCAAGACTTCATTTCTGGTAAGGGCAGTCACTTTTCTGCTCAAACGAACTACATCGTTAACGAAGATCACACGATTCTCATCTCAACTGACAAGCATTGGATGTTAGAGGAACAGTGCATTGTATGAGTTTCAGAAGCAGATTTGGACTTCATATGGTCCGTATATGTAGGAAACACCGTTCTTTTGTTCTGGGCACACTCAAATTTCCTGCTGTCTTAGAGACTCTAGAAATCAAGAGTGTGCTATCGCTCTAACCACAGTGTGATCCATGGATGAATACTATGCTGTGTGTTTCCCTTCAGAAATGGAGTTAAATCCCAGGCTCTGTGTCTTCCTACATGCAAGACTTCGTTTCAGGTAAGGGTAGTCACTTTTCAGTTCAAAGGAACTACATCATTCACAAAGCTCACACGTTTCTCATCTTAACTGACAAACATTGGATGTTAGAGGACCAGTGCTTTGTATCAGTTTCAGAAGCAGAGTTGGACTAGATATGGTCCCTGTGTGTAGGAAACTCCGTTCTTTTGTTCTCAGCACACTCACGTTTCCTGCTGTGTTAGAGACTCTAGAAATCAAGAGCGTGCTTCTCGTTATAAAGCAGATTGTGATCCATGGATGAGAACTATGCTCTGTGTTTCCCTTCAGAAATGGAGTTAAATCCCAATCTCTGTTTCTTCCTACAAGCAAGACTTCGTTTCAGGTAAGGGCAGTCACTTTTCAGCTCAAATGAACTACATCGTTCATGAAGCTCACACGTTTCTCATCTTAACAGACAAGCATTGGATGTTAGAGGATCAGTGCTTTGTATCAGTTTAAGAAGCAGAGTTGGACTAGATATGGTCCATATGTGTAGGAAACACCGTTCTTTTGTTCTCAGCACACTCACGTTTCCTGCTGTCTTAGAGACTCTAGAAAGCAAGAGCGTGCTTCTTGTTCTAAAGCAGAGTGTCATCAATGGATGAGAACACTGCTGTGTGTTTCACTTCAGAAATGGAGTTAAATGCCAGGTTCTGAGTCTTCCTACAAGCAAGACTTCATTTCTGGTAAGGGCAGTCACTTTTCTGCTCAAACGAACTACATCGTTAACGAAGATCACACGATTCTCATCTCAACTGACAAGCATTGGATGTTAGAGGACCAGTGCATTGTATGAGTTTCAGAAGCAGATTTGGACTTCATATGGTCCGTATATGTAGGAAACACCGTTGTTTTGTTCTGGGCACACTCAGATTTCCTGCTATATTAGAGAGTCTAATAGCAAGAGCGTGCTTCTCGTTCTAAAGCAGAGTGTGATCCATGGATGAGAACTATGCTGTGTGTTTCTCTTAAGAAATGGAGTTAAATCCCAGGCTCTGTACCTTACTACAAGCAAGAGTTCATTTCAGGTAAGGGCAGTCACTTTTCAGTTCAAAGGAACTACATCATTCACAAAGCTCACACGTCTCTCATCTTAACTGACAAGCATTGGAAGTTAGAGGACCAGTACTTTGTATCAGTTTCAGAAGCAGAGTTGAACTAGATATGGTCCGTATGAGTAGGAAACACCGTTCTTTTGTTCTCAGCAAAATCACGTTTCCTGCTGTATTAGAGACTCTAGAAAGCAAGAGTGTGCTTCTTGTTCTAAAGCAGAGTGTGATCAATGGATGATTACACTGCTGAGTGTTTCCCTTCAGAAATGGAGTTAAATCCCAGGCTCTGAGTCTTCCTACAAGCAAGACGTCAATTCAGGTAAGGGCAGTCACTTTTTTGCTCAAACGAACTACATCGTTCATGAAGCTCCCACGTTTCCCATCTTAACTGACAAGCATTGGATGATAGAGGACCAGTGCTTTGTATCAGTTTCAGAAGCAGATTTGGACAAGATATGGTCCATATGTGTAGGAAACACCGTTCTTTTGTTCTCAGCACACTCACGTTTCCTGCTGTCTTAGAGACTCTAGAAAGCAAGAGCGTGCTTCTCGCTCTAACCACAGTGTGACCCATGGATGAATACTATGCTGTGTGTTTCATTCAGAAATGGAGTTAAATCCCAATCTCTGTGTCTTCCTACAAGCAAGACTTCGTTTCAGGTAAGGGCAGTCACTTTTCAGCTCAAACGAACTACATCGTTCCAGAAGGTCACACGTTTCTCATCTTAAATGACAAGCATTGGATGTTAGAGGACCAGTGCTTTCTATCAGTTTCAGAAGCAGAGTTGGACTAGATATGGTCCATAAGTGTAGAAAACACCGTTCTTTTGTTCTCAGCACACTCACGTTTCCTGCTGTCTTAGAGACTCTAGAAAGCAAGAGCGTGCTTCTCGCTCTAAAGCAGAGTGTGATCCATGGATGAGAACTATGCTGTGTGTTTGCCTTCAGAAATGGAGTTAAATCTCAGGCTCTGAGTCTTCCTACAAGGAAGACTTCGTTTCAGGTAAGGGCAGTCACTTTTCAGCTCAAATGAACTACATCGTTCACGAAGCTCACACGTTTCTCACCTTAACAGACAAGCATTGGATGTTAGAGGACCAGTGCTTTGTTTCAGTTTAAGAAGCAGAGTTGGACTAGATATGGTCCGTATGTGTAGGAAACACCGTTCTTTTGTTCTCAGCACACTCACGTTTCCTGCTGTCTTAGAGACTCTAGAAAGCACGAGCTTGCTTCTTGTTCTAAAGCAGAGTGTCATCAATGGATGAGAACACTGCTGTGTGTTTCACTTCAGAAATGGAGTTAAATCCCAGGTTCTGAGTCTTCCTACAAGCAAGACATCATTTCAGTTAAGGGCAGTCACTTTTCTGCTCAAACGAACTACATCATTAACGAAGATCACACGATTCTCATCTTAACTGACAAGCATTGGATGTTAGAGGACCAGTGCACTGTATCAGTTTCAGAAGCAGATTTGGACTACATATGGTCCGTATATGTAGGAAACACTGTTCTTTTGTTCTGGGCACACTCAGATTTCCTGCTATATTAGAGACTCTAATAGCAAGAGCGTGCTTCTCGCTCTAAAGCAGAGTGTGATCCATGGATGAGAACTATGCTGTGTGTTTCTCTTAAGAAATGGAGTTAAATCCCAGGCTCTGTACCTTACTACAAGCAAGAGTTCGTTTCAGGTAAGGGCAGTCACTTTTCAGTTCAATGGAACTACATCATTCACAAAGCTCACACGTTTCTCATCTTATCTGACAAGCATTGGATGTTAGAGGACCAGTACTTTGTATCAGTTTCAGAAGCAGAGTTGAACTAAATATGGTCAGTAAGTGTAGGAAACACCGTTCTTTTGTTCTCAGCAAAATCACGTTTCCTGCTGTCTTAGAGACTCTAGAAAGCAAGAGCGTGCTTCTTGTTATAAAGCAGAGTGTGATCCATGGATGAAAACTATGCTGTGTGTTTCACTTCAGAAAAGGAGTTAAATCCCAGGCTCTGAGTCTCCCTACAAGCAAGACTTCGTTTCAGGTAAGGGCAGTCACTTTTCTGCTCAAACGAACTACATCTTTCACGAAGCACACACGTTTCTCATCTTAACTGACAAGCATTGGATGTTAGAGGACCAGTGCATTCTATCTGTTTCAGAAGAACTTTTGGACAACATATAGTCAGTATGTGTAGGAAACACCGTTCATTTGTTCTCAGCACACTCACGTTTCCTGCTGTCTTAGAGACTCTAGAAAGCAAGAGCGTGCTTCTCGCTCTAAAGCAATGTGTGATCCATGGTTGAGAAATATGCTGTGTGTTTGCCTTCAGAAATGGAGTTGAATCCCAGGCTCTGAGTCTTCCTACAAGCAAGACTTCGTTTCAGGTAAGGGCAGTCACTTTTCAGCTCAAACGAACTACATCGTTCACGAAGCTCACACGTTTCTCACCTTAACAGACAAGCATTGGATGTTAGAGGACCAGTGCTTTGTATCAGTTTCAGAAGCAGAGTTGCACTATATAATGTCTGTATGTGTAGGAAACACCCTTCTTTTGTTCTCAGCAAAATCACGTTTCCTGCTGTATTAGAGACTCTAAAAAGCAAGAGTGTGCTTCTTGTTCTAAAGCAGAGTGTGATCAATGGATGATTACACTGCTGTGTGTTTCAATTCAGAAATGGAGTTAAATCCCATGCTCTGAGTCTTCCTACAAGCAAGACTTCGTTTCAGGTAAGGACAGTTGCTTTTCTGCTCAAAGGAACTACATCGTTCATGAAGCTCACACGTTTCCCATCTTAACTGACAAGCATTGGATGTTAGTGGGTCAGTGCTTTGTATCAGTTTCAGAAGCAGATTTGGACTAGATATGGTCCGTATGTGTAGGAAACACCGTTCTTTTGTTCTCAGCACACTCACGTTTCCTGCTGTCTTAGAGACTCTAGAAAGCAAGAGCGTGCTTCTTGATCTAAAGCAGAGTGTCATCAATGGATGAGAACACTGCTGTGTGTTTCACTTCAGAAATGGAGTTAAATCCCAGGTTCTGAGTCTTCCTACAAGCAAGACTTCAATTCAGATAAGGGCAGTCACTTTTTTGCTCAAACGAACTACATCGTTCATGAAGCTCACACGTTTCCCATCTTAACTGACAAGCATTGGATGTTAGAGGACCAGTGCTTTGTATCAGTTTCAGAAGCAGATTTGGACTAGATATGGTCCGTATGTGTAGGAAACACCGTTCTTTTGTTCTCAGCACACTCAGGTTTCCTGCTGTCTTAGAGACTCTAGAAAGCAACAGCGTGCTTCTCACTCTAAAGCAGAGTGTGATCCATGGATGAGAACTATGCTGTGTGTTTGCCTTCAGAAATGGAGTTAAATCCCATGCTCTGAGTCTTCCTACAAGCAAGACTTCGTTTCAGGTAAGGACAGTTGCTTTTCTGCTCAAACGAACTACATCGTTCACTGAGCTCACACGTTTCTCATCTTAACTGACAAGCATTGGATGTTAGAGGGTCAATGCTTTTATCAGTTTCAGAAGCAGATTTGGACTGGATATGGTCCATATGTGTAGGAAATACCGTTCTATTGTTCTGGGCACACGCAAATTTCCTGCTGTCTTAGAGACTCTAGAAAGCAAGAGTGTGCTTCTCGCTCTAACCACAGTGTGACCCATGGATGAATACTATGCTGTGTGTTTCATTCAGAAATGGAGTTAAATCCCTATCTCTGTGTCTTCCTACAAGCAAGACTTCGTTTCAGTTAAGGGCAGTCACTTTTCAGCTCAAACGAACTACATCGTTCACGAAGCTCACACGTTTCTCATCTTAACAGACAAGCATTGGATGTTAGAGGACCAGTGCTTTGTTTCAGTTTCAGAAGCAGAGTTGGACTATATAATGTCCATATGTGTAGGAAACACCGTTCTTTTGTTCTCAGCAAAATCACGTTTCCTGCTTTCTTAGAGACTCTAGAAAGCAAGAGCGTGCTTCTTGTTATAAAGCAGAGTGTGATCAATGGATGATTACACTGCTGTGTGTTTTACTTCAGAAATGGAGTTAAATCCCAGGCTCTGAGTCTTCCTACAAGCAAGACTTCAATTCAGGTAAGGGCAGTCACTTTTCTGCTCAAACGAACTACATCGTTCTTGAAGCTCACACGTTTCCCATCTTAACTGACAAGCATTGGATGTTAGAGGACTACTGCTTTGTATCAGTTTCAGAAGCAGATTTGGACTAGATATGGTCCGTATGTGTAGGAAACACCCTTCTTTTGTTCTCAGCACACTCACGTTTCCTGCTGTATCAGAGACTCTAGAAAGCAAGAGTGTGCTTCTTGTTCTAAAGCAGAGTGTGATCAATGGATGATTACACTGCTGTGGGTTTCAATTCAGAAATGGAGTAAAATCCCATGCTCTGAGTCTTCCTACAAGCAAGACTTCGTTTCAGGTAAGGACAGTTGCTTTTCTGCTCAAAGGAACTACATCGTTCATGAAGCTCACACGTTTCCCATCTTAACTGACAAGCATTGGATGTTAGTGGGTCAGTGCTTTGTATCAGTTTCAGAAGCAGAGTTGGACTAGATATGGTCTGTATGTGTAGGAAACACCGTTCTTTTATTCTCAGCACACTCACGTTTCCTGCTGTGTTAGAGACTCTAGAAAGCAAGAGCGTTCTTCTTGTTCTAAAGCAGAGTGTCATCAATGGATGAGAACACTGCTGTGTGTTTCCCTTCAGAAATGGAGTTAAATCCCAGGCTCTGAGTCTTCCTACAAGCAAGACTTCAATTCAGGTAAGGGCAGTCACTTTTTTGCTCAAACGAACTACATCGTTCATGAAGCTCACACGTTTCCCATCTTAACTGACAAGCATTGGATGTTAGAGGACCAGTGCTTTGTATCAGTTTCAGAAGCAGATTTGGACTAGATATGGTCCGTATGTGTAGGAAACACCGTTCTTTTTTTCTCAGCACACTCACGTTTCCTGCTGTCTTAGAGACTCTAGAAAGCAAGAGCGTGCTTCTCACTCTAAAGCAGAGTGTGATCCATGGATGAGAACTATGCTGTGTGTTTGCCTTCAGAAATGGAGTTAAATCCCATGCTCTGAGTCTTCCTACAAGCAAGACTTCGTTTCAGGTAAGGACAGTTGCTTTTCTGCTCAAACGAACAACATCGTTCACTGAGCTCACACGTTTCTCATCTTAACTGACAAGCATTGGATGTTAGAGGGTCAATGCTTTATATCAGTTTCAGAAGCAGATTTGGACTGGATATGGTCCATATGTGTAGGAAACACCGTTCTATTGTTCTGGGCACACGCAAATTTCCTGCTGTCTTAGAGACTCTAGAAAGCAAGATTGTGCTTCTCGCTCTAACCACAGTGTGACCCATGGATGAATACTATGCTGTGTGTTTCATAAAGAAATGGAGTTAAATCCCAATCTCTGTGTCTTCCTACAAGCAAGACTTCGTTTCAGGTAAGGGCAGTCACTTTTCAGCTCAATCGAACTACATCGTTCACGAAGCTCACACGTTTCTGATCTTAACAGACAAGCATTGGATGTTAGAGGACCAGTGCTTTGTATCAGTTTCAGAAGCAGAGTTGGACTATATAATATCCATATGTGTAGGAAACACCGTTCTTTTGTTCTCAGCAAAATCACGTTTCCTGCTTTCTTATAGACTCTAGAAAGCAAGAGCGTGCTACTTGTTCTAAAGCAGAGTGTGATCAATGGATGATTACACTGCTGTGTGTTTTACTTCATTATTGGATTTAAATCCCAGGCTCTGAGTCTTCCTACAAGCAAGACTTCAATTCAGGTAAGGGCAGTCACTTTTCTGCTCAAACGAACTACATCGTTCATGAAGCTCACACGTTTCCCATCTTAACTGACAAGCATTGGATGTTAGAGGACCAGTGCTTTGTATCAGTTTCAGAAGCAGATTTGGACTAGATATGGTCCGTATGTGTAGGAAACACCGTTCTTTTGTTCTCAGCACACTCAGGTTTCCTGCTGTCTTAGAGACTCTAGAAAGCAACAGCGTGCTTCTCACTCTAAAGCAGAGTGTGATCCATGGATGAGAACTATGCTGTGTGTTTGCCTTCAGAAATGGAGTTAAATCCCATGCTCTGAGTCTTCCTACAAGCAAGACTTCGTTTCAGGTAAGGACAGTTGCTTTTCTGCTCAAAAGAACTACATCGTTCACTGAGCTCACACGTTTCTCATCTTAACTGACAAGCATTGGATGTTAGAGGGTCAATGCTTTTATCAGTTTCAGAAGCAGATTTGGACTGGATATGGTCCATATGTGTAGGAAACACCGTTCTATTGTTCTGGGCACACGCAAATTTCCTGCTGTCTTAGAGACTCTAGAAAGCAAGAGTGTGCTTCTCGCTCTAACCACAGTGTGACCCATGGATGAATACTATGCTGTGTGTTTCATTCAGAAATGGAGTTAAATCCCAATCTCTGTGTCTTCCTACAAGCAAGACTTCGTTTCAGTTAAGGGCAGTCACTTTTCAGCTCAAACGAACTACATCGTTCACGAAGCTCACACGTTTCTCATCTTAACAGACAAGCATTGGATGTTAGAGGACCAGTGCTTTGTTTCAGTTTCAGAAGCAGAGTTGGACTATATAATGTCCATATGTGTAGGAAACACCGTTCTTTTGTTCTCAGCAAAATCACGTTTCCTGCTTTCTTAGAGACTCTAGAAAGCAAGAGCGTGCTTCTTGTTATAAAGCAGAGTGTGATCAATGGATGATTACACTGCTGTGTGTTTTACTTCAGAAATGGAGTTAAATCCCAGGCTCTGAGTCTTCCTACAAGCAAGACTTCAATTCAGGTAAGGGCAGTCACTTTTCTGCTCAAACGAACTACATCGTTCATGAAGCTCACACGTTTCCCATCTTAACTGACAAGCATTGGATGTTAGAGGACTACTGCTTTGTATCAGTTTCAGAAGCAGATTTGGACTAGATATGGTCCGTATGTGTAGGAAACACCCTTCTTTTGTTCTCAGCACACTCACGTTTCCTGCTGTATCAGAGACTCTAGAAAGCAAGAGTGTGCTTCTTGTTCTAAAGCAGAGTGTGATCAATGGATGATTACACTGCTGTGGGTTTCAATTCAGAAATGGAGTAAAATCCCATGCTCTGAGTCTTCCTACAAGCAAGACTTCGTTTCAGGTAAGGACAGTTGCTTTTCTGCTCAAAGGAACTACATCGTTCATGAAGCTCACACGTTTCCCATCTTAACTGACAAGCATTGGATGTTAGTGGGTCAGTGCTTTGTATCAGTTTCAGAAGCAGAGTTGGACTAGATATGGTCTGTATGTGTAGGAAACACCGTTCTTTTATTCTCAGCACACTCACGTTTCCTGCTGTGTTAGAGACTCTAGAAAGCAAGAGCGTGCTTCTTGTTCTAAAGCAGAGTGTCATCAATGGATGAGAACACTGCTGTGTGTTTCCCTTCAGAAATGGAGTTAAATCCCAGGCTCTGAGTCTTCCTACAAGCAAGACTTCAATTCAGGTAAGGGCAGTCACTTTTTTGCTCAAACGAACTACATCGTTCATGAAGCTCACACGTTTCCCATCTTAACTGACAAGCATTGGATGTTAGAGGACCAGTGCTTTGTATCAGTTTCAGAAGCAGATTTGGACTAGATATGGTCCGTATGTGTAGGAAACACCGTTCTTTTTTTCTCAGCACACTCACGTTTCCTGCTGTCTTAGAGACTCTAGAAAGCAAGAGCGTGCTTCTCACTCTAAAGCAGAGTGTGAACCATGGATGAGAACTATGCTGTGTGTTTGCCTTCAGAAATGGAGTTAAATCCCATGCTCTGAGTCTTCCTACAAGCAAGACTTCGTTTCAGGTAAGAACAGTTGCTTTTCTGCTCAAACGAACTACATCGTTCACTGCGCTCACACGTTTCTCATCTTAACTGACAAGCATTGGATGTTAGAGGGTCAATGCTTTATATCAGTTTCAGAAGCAGATTTGGACTGGATATGGTCCATATGTGTAGGAAACACCGTTCTATTGTTCTGGGCACACGCAAATTTCCTGCTGTCTTAGAGACTCTAGAAAGCAAGATTGTGCTTCTCGCTCTAACCACAGTGTGACCCATGGATGAATACTATGCTGTGTGTTTCATAAAGAAATGGAGTTAAATCCCAATCTCTGTGTCTTCCTACAAGCAAGACTTCGTTTCAGGTAAGGGCAGTCACTTTTCAGCTCAAACGAACTACATCGTTCACGAAGCTCACACGTTTCTGATCTTAACAGACAAGCATTGGATGTTAGAGGACCAGTGCTTTGTATCAGTTTCAGAAGCAGAGTTGGACTATATAATATCCATATGTGTAGGAAACACCGTTCTTTTGTTCTCAGCAAAATCACGTTTCCTGCTTTCTTAGAGACTCTAGAAAGCAAGAGCGTGCTACTTGTTCTAAAGCAGAGTGTGATCAATGGTTGATTACACTGCTGTGTGTTTTACTTCATTATTGGATTTAAATCCCAGGCTCTGAGTCTTCCTACAAGCAAGACTTCAATTCAGGTAAGGGCAGTCACTTTTCTGCTCAAACGAACTACATCGTTCATGAAGCTCACACGTTTCCCATCTTAACTGACAAGCATTGGATGTTAGAGGGTCAGTGCTTTGTATCAGTTTCAGAAGCAGATTTGGACTACATATGGTCCGTATGTGTAGGAAACACCGTTCTTTTGTTCTGGGCACACTCAGATTTCCTGCTGTCTTAGAGACTCTAGAAAGCAAGAGTGTGCTTCTCGCTCTAAAGCAGAGCGTGATCCATGGATGAGAACTATGCTGTGTGTTTGCCTTCAGAAATGGAGTTAAATCCCATGCTCTGAGTCTTCCTACAAGCAAGACTTCGTTTCAGGTAAGAACAGTTGCTTTTCTGCTCAAACGAACTACATCGTTCACTGCGCTCACACGTTTCTCATCTTAACTGACAAGCATTGGATGTTAGAGGGTCAATGCTTTATATCAGTTTCAGAAGCAGATTTGGACTGGATATGGTCCATATGTGTAGGAAACACCGTTCTATTGTTCTGGGCACACGCAAATTTCCTGCTGTCTTAGAGACTCTAGAAAGCAAGATTGTGCTTCTCGCTCTAACCACAGTGTGACCCATGGATGAATACTATGCTGTGTGTTTCATAAAGAAATGGAGTTAAATCCCAATCTCTGTGTCTTCCTACAAGCAAGACTTCGTTTCAGGTAAGGGCAGTCACTTTTCAGCTCAAACGAACTACATCGTTCACGAAGCTCACACGTTTCTGATCTTAACAGACAAGCATTGGATGTTAGAGGACCAGTGCTTTGTATCAGTTTCAGAAGCAGAGTTGGACTATATAATATCCATATGTGTAGGAAACACCGTTCTTTTGTTCTCAGCAAAATCACGTTTCCTGCTTTCTTAGAGACTCTAGAAAGCAAGAGCGTGCTACTTGTTCTAAAGCAGAGTGTGATCAATGGTTGATTACACTGCTGTGTGTTTTACTTCATTATTGGATTTAAATCCCAGGCTCTGAGTCTTCCTACAAGCAAGACTTCAATTCAGGTAAGGGCAGTCACTTTTCTGCTCAAACGAACTACATCGTTCATGAAGCTCACACGTTTCCCATCTTAACTGACAAGCATTGGATGTTAGAGGGTCAGTGCTTTGTATCAGTTTCAGAAGCAGATTTGGACTACATATGGTCCGTATGTGTAGGAAACACCGTTCTTTTGTTCTGGGCACACTCAGATTTCCTGCTGTCTTAGAGACTCTAGAAAGCAAGAGTGTGCTTCTCGCTCTAAAGCAGAGCGTGATCCATGGATGAGAACTATGCTGTGTGTTTCCCTTCAGAAATGGACTTAAATCCCAGGCTCTGAGTCTCCCTACATGCAAGACTTCGTTTCTGGTAAGGGCAGTCACTTTTCTGATCAAACGAACTACATCTTTCACGAAGCTCACACGTTTCTCATCTTAACTGACAAGCATTGGATGTTAGAGGACCAGTGCTTTGTATCAGTTTAAGAAGCAGAGTTGGACTAGATATGGTCCGTATGTGTAGGAAACACCGTTCTTTTGTTCTCAGCACACTCACGTTTCCTGCTGTCTTAGAGACTCTAGAAAGCAAGAGCGTGCTTCTTGTTCTAAAGCAGAGTGTCATCAATGGATGAGAACAGTGCTGTGTGTTTCACTTCAGAAATGGAGTTAAATCCCAGGTTCTGAGTCTTCCTACAAGCAAGACTTCATTTCAGGTAAGGGCAGTCACTTTTCTGCTCAAACGAACTACATCGTTAACGAAGATCACACGATTCTCATCTTAACTGACAAGCATTGGATGTTAGAGGACCAGTGCCTTGTATCAGTTTCAGAAGCAGATTTGGACTACATATGGTCCGTATATGTAGGAAACACTGTTCTTTTGTTCTGGGCACACTCAGATTTCCTGCTATATTAGAGACTCTAATAGCAAGAGCGTGCTTCTCGCTCTAAAGCAGAGTGTGATCCATGGATGAGAAGTATGCTGTGTGTTTCTCTTAAGAAATGGAGTTAAATCCCAGGCTCTGTACCTTACTACAAGCAAGAGTTCGTTTCAGGTAAGGGCAGTCACTTTTCAGTTCAAAGGAACTACATCATTCACAAAGCTCACACGTTTCTCATCTTATCTGACAAGCATTGGATGTTAGAGGACCAGTACTTTGTATCAGTTTCAGAAGCAGAGTTGAACTAGATATGGTCCGTATGTGTAGGAAACACCGTTCTTTTGTTCTCAGCAAAATCACGTTTCCTGCTGTCTAAGAGAATCTAGAAAGCAAGGGCATGCTTCTTGTTATAAAGCAGAGTGTGATCAATGGATGATTACACTGCTGTGTGTTTTACTTCAGAAATGGAGTTAAATCCCAGGCTCTGAGTCTTCCTACAGGCAAGACTTCAATTCAGGTAAGGGCAGTCACTTTTCTGCTCAAACGAACTACATCGTTCATGAAGCTCACACGTTTCTCATCTTAACAGACAAGCATTGGATGTTAGAGGATCAGTGCTTTGTATCAGTTTAAGAAGCAGATTTGGACTAGATATGGTCCGTATGTGTAGGAAACACCGTTCTTTTGTTCTCAGCACACTCACATTTCCTGCTGTCTTAGAGTCTCTAGAAAGCAAGAGCTTGCTTCTCGTTCTAAAGCAGAGTGTGATCCATGGATGAAAACTATGCTGTGTGTTTCACTTCAGAAAAGGAGTTAAATCCCAGGCTCTGAGTCTCCCTACAAGCAAGACTTCGTTTCAGGTAAGGCCAGTCACTTTTCTGCTCAAACGAACTACATCTTTCACGAAGCACACACGTTTCTCATCTTAACTGACAAGCATTGGATGTTAGAGGACCAGTGCATTCTATCTGTTTCAGAAGAACTTTTGGACTACATATAGTCAGTATATGTAGGAAACACCCTTCTATTGTTCTCAGCACACTCACGTTCCCTGCTGTATTAGAGACTCTAAAAAGCAAGAGTGTGCTTCTTGTTCTAAAGCAGAGTGTGATCAATGGATGATTACACTGCTGTGTGTTTCAATTCAGAAATGGAGTAAAATCCCATGCTCTGAGTCTTCCTAGAAGCAAGACTTCGTTTCAGGTAAGGATAGTTGCTTTTCTGCTCAAAGGAACTACATCGTTCATGAAGCTCACACGTTTCCCATCTTAACTGACAAGCATTGGATGTTAGTGGGTCAGTGCTTTGTATCAGTTTCAGAAGCAGAGTTGGACTAGATATGGTCTGTATGTGTAGGAAACACCGTTCTTTTATTCTCAGCACACTCACGTTTCCTGCTGTGTTAGAGACTCTAGAAAGCAAGAGCGTGCTTCTTGTTCTAAAGCAGAGTGTCATCAATGGATGAGAACACTGCTGTGTGTTTCCCTTCAGAAATGGAGTAAAATCCCAGGCTCTGAGTCTTCCTACAAGCAAGACTTCAATTCAGGTAAGGGCAGTCACTTTTTTGCTCAAACGAACTACATCGTTCATGAAGCTCACATGTTTCCCATCTTAACTGACAAGCATTGGATGTTAGAGGACCAGTGCTTTGTATCAGTTTCAGAAGCAGATTTGGACTAGATATGGTCCGTATGTGTAGGAAACACCGTTCTTTTGTTCTCAGCACACTCACATTTCCTGCTGTCTTAGAGTCTCTAGAAAGCAAGAGCTTGCTTCTCGTTCTAAAGCAGAGTGTGATCCATGGATGAAAACTATGCTGTGTGTTTCACTTCAGAAAAGGAGTTAAATCCCAGGCTCTGAGTCTCCCTACAAGCAAGACTTCGTTTCAGGTAAGGCCAGTCACTTTTCTACTCAAACGAACTACATCTTTCACGAAGCACACACGTTTCTCATCTTAACTGACAAGCATTGGATGTTAGAGGACCAGTGCATTCTATCTGTTTCAGAAGAACTTTTGGACTACATATAGTCAGTATGTGTAGGAAACACCCTTCTATTGTTCTCAGCACACTCACGTTCCCTGCTGTATTAGAGACTCTAAAAAGCAAGAGTGTGCTTCTTGTTCTAAAGCAGAGTGTGATCAATGGATGATTACACTGCTGTGTGTTTCAATTCAGAAATGGAGTAAAATCCCATGCTCTGAGTTATCCTAGAAGCAAGACCTCGTTTCAGGTAAGGATAGTTGCTTTTCTGCTCAAAGGATCTACATCGTTCATGAAGCTCACACGTTTCCCATCTTAACTGACAAGCATTGGATGTTAGTGGGTCAGTGCTTTGTATCAGTTTCAGAAGCAGAGTTGGACTAGATATGGTCTGTATGTGTAGGAAACACCGTTCTTTTATTCTCAGCACACTCACGTTTCCTGCTGTGTTAGAGACTCTAGAAAGCAAGAGCGTGCTTCTTGTTCTAAAGCAGAGTGTCATCAATGGATGAGAACACTGCTGTGTGTTTCCCTTCAGAAATGGAGTAAAATCCCAGGCTCTGAGTCTTCCTACAAGCAAGACTTCAATTCAGGTAAGGGCAGTCACTTTTTTGCTCAAACGAACTACATCGTTCATGAAGCTCACATGTTTCCCATCTTAACTGACAAGCATTGGATGTTAGAGGACCAGTGCTTTGTATCAGTTTCAGAAGCAGATTTGGACTAGATATGGTCCGTATGTGTAGGAAACACCGTTCTTTTGTTCTCAGCACACTCACGTTTCCTGCTGTCTTAGAGACTCTAGAAAGCAAGAGCGTGCTTCTCATTCTAAAGCAGAGTGTGATCCATGGATGAGAACTATGCTGTGTGTTCTCTTCAGAAATGGAGTTAAATCCCATGCTCTGAGTCTTCCTACAAGCAAGACTTCGTTTCAGGTAAGGACAGTTGCTTTTCTGCTCAAACGAACTACATCGTTCACTGAGCTCACACGTTTCTCATCTTAACTGACAAGCATTGGATGTTAGAGGGTCAATGCTTTATATCTGTTTCAGAAGCAGATTTGGACTGGATATGGTCCATATGTGTAGGAAACACCATTCTATTGTTCTGGGCACACGCAAATTTCCTGCTGTCTTAGAGACTCTAGAAAGCAAGATTGTGCTTCTCGCTCTAACCACAGTGTGACCCATGGATGAATACTATGCTGTGTGTTTCATTCAGAAATGGAGTTAAATCCCAATCTCTGTGTCTTCCTACAAGCAAGACTTCGTTTCAGGTAAGGGCAGTCACTTTTCAGCTCAAACGAACTACATCGTTCACGAAGCTCACACGTTTTTGATCTTAACAGACAAGCATTGGATGTTAGAGGACCAGTGCTTTGTATCAGTTTCAGAAGCAGAGTTGGACTATATAATATCCATATGTGTAGGAAACACCGTTCTTTTGTTCTCAGCAAAATCACGTTTCCTGCTTTCTTAGAGACTCTAGAAAGCAAGAGCGTGCTTCTTGTTCTAAAGCAGAGTGTGATCAATGGATGATTACACTGCTGTGTGTTTTACTTCAGAAATGGAGTTAAATCCCAGGCTCTGAGTCTTCCTACAAGCAAGACTTCAATTCAGGTAAGGGCAGTCACTTTTCTGCTCAAACGAACTACATCGTTCATGAAGCTCACACGTTTCCCATCTTAACTGACAAGCATTGGATGTTAGAGGGTCAGTGCTTTGTATCAGTTTCAGAAGCAGATTTGGACTACATATGGTCCGTATGTGTAGGAAACACCGTTCTTTTGTTCTGGGCTCACTCAGATTTCCTGCTGTATTAGAGATTCTAGAAATCAAGAGCGTGCTTCTCTCTCTAAAGCAGAGCGTGATCCATGGATGAGAACTATGCTGTGTGTTTCCCTTCAGAAATGGACTTAAATCCCAGGCTCTGTGTCTTCCTACAAGCAAGACTTCCTTTCGGGTAAGGGCAGTCACTTTTCAGTTCAAAGGAACTATATCATTCACGAAGCTCACACGTTTCTCATCTTAACAGACAAGCATTGGATGTTAGAGGACCAGTGCTTTGTATCAGTTTAAGAAGCAGATTTGGACTAGATATGGTCTGTATGTGTAGGAAACACTGTTCTTTTGTTCTGGGCACACTCAGATTTCCTGCTATATTAGATATTCTAATAGCAAGAGCGTGCTTCTCGCTTAAAGGAGAGTGTGATCCATGGATGAGAACTATGCTGTGTGTTTCTCTTAAGAAATGGAGTTAAATCCCAGGCTCTGTACCTTACTACAAGCAAGAGTTCGTTTCAGGTAAGGGCAGTCACTTTTCAATTCAAAGGAACTACATCATTCACAAAGCTCACACGTTTCTCATCTTATCTGACAAGCATTGGATGTTAGAGGACCAGTACTTTGTATCAGTTTCAGAAGCAGAGTTGAACTAGATATGGTCCGTATGTGTAGGAAACACCGTTCTATTGTTCTCAGCAAAATCACGTTTCCTGCTGTCTTAGAGACTCTAGAAAGCAAGAGCGTGCTTCTTGTTATAAAGCAGAGTGTGATCAATGGATGATTACACTGCTGTGTGTTTTACTTCAGAAATGGAGTTAAATCCCAGGCTCTGAGTCTTCCTACAGGCAAGACTTCAATTCAGGTAAGGGCAGTCACTTTTCTGCTCAAACGAACTACATCGTTCATGAAGCTCACACTTTTATCATCTTAACAGACAAGCATTGGATGTTAGAGGATCAGTGCTTTGTATCAGTTTAAGAAGCAGATTTGGACTAGATATGGTCCGTATGTGTAGGAAACACCGTTCTTTTGTTCTCAGCACACTCACATTTCCTGCTGTCTTAGAGTCTCTAGAAAGCAAGAGCTTGCTTCTCGTTCTAATGCAGAGTGTGATCCATGGATGAAAACTATGCTGTGTGTTTCACTTAGGAAAAGGAGTTAAATCCCAGGCTCTGAGTCTCCCTACAAGCAAGACTTCGTTTCAGGTAAGGGCAGTCACTTTTCTGCTCAAACGAACTACATCTTTCACGAAGCACACACGTTTCTCATCTTAACTGACAAGCATTGGATGTTAGAGGACCAGTGCATTCTATCTGTTTCAGAAGAACTTTGGACTACATATAGTCAGTATGTGTAGGAAACACCGTTCTTTTGTTCTTGGAACACTCACGTTTCCTGCTGTCTTAGAGACTCTAGAAAGCAGGAGTGTGCTTCATGCTCTAAAGCAGAGTGTGATCCATGGATGAGCACTATGCTGTGTGTTTGCCTTCAGAAATGGAGTTAAATCCCAGGCTCTGAGTCTTCCTACAAGCAAGACTTCGTTTCAGGTAAGGGCAGTCACTTTTCAGCTCAAACGAACTACATCGTTCACGAAGCTCACATGTTTCTCACCTTAACAGACAAGCATTGGATGTTAGAGGACCAGTGCTTTGTATCAGTTTCAGAAGCAGTGTTGGACTATATAATGTCTGTATGTGTAGGAAACACCCTTCTTTTGTTCTCAGCACACTCACGTTTCCTGCTGTATCAGAGATTCTAGAAAGCAAGAGTGTGCTTCTTGTTCTAAAGCAGAGTGTGATCAATGGATGATTACACTGCTGTGTGTTTCAATTCAGAAATGGAGTAAAATCCCATGCTCTGAGTCTTCCTACATGCAAGACTTCGTTTCAGGTAAGGTCAGTTGCTTTTCTGCTCAAAGGAACTACATCGTTCATGAAGCTCACACGTTTCCCATCTTAACTGACAAGCATTGGATGTTAGTGGGTCAGTGCTTTGTATCAGTTTCAGAAGCAGAGTTGGACTAGATATGGTCTGTATGTGTAGGAAACACCGTTCTTTTATTCTCAGCACACTCACGTTTCCTGCTGTGTTATAGACTCTAGAAAGCAAGAGCGTGCTTCTTGTTCTAAAGCAGAGTGTCATCAATGGATGAGAACACTGCTGTGTGTTTCCCTTCAGAAATGGAGTTAAATCCCAGGCTCTGAGTCTTCCTACAAGCAAGACTTCAATTCAGGTAAGGGCAGTCACTTTTTTGCTCAAACGAACTACATCGTTCATGAAGCTCACACGTTTCCCATCTTAACTGACAAGCATTGGATGTTAGAGGACCAGTGCTTTTTATCAGTTTCAGAAGCAGATTTGGACTAGATATGGTCCGTATGTGTAGGAAAAACCGTTCTCTTGTTCTCAGCACACTCACGTTTCCTGCTGTCTTAGAGACTCTAGAAAGCAAGAGCGTGCTTCTCACTCTAAAGCAGAGTGTGATCCATGGATGAGAACTATGCTGTGTGTTTGCCTTCAGAAATGGAGTTAAATCCCATGCTCTGAGTCTTCCTACAAGCAAGACTTCGTTTCAGGTAAGGACAGTTGCTTTTCTGCTCAAACGAACTACATCGTTCACTGAGCTCACACGTTTCTCATCTTAACTGACAAGCATTGGATGTTAGAGGGTCAATGCTTTATATCAGTTTCAGAAGCAGATTTGGACTGGATATGGTCCATATGTGTAGGAAACACCGTTCTATTGTTCTGGGCACACGCAAATTTCCTGCTGTCTTAGAGACTCTAGAAAGCAAGAGTGTGCTTCTCGCTCTAACCACAGTGTGACCCATGGATGAATACTATGCTGTGTGTTTCATTCAGAATTGGAGTTAAATCCCAATCTCTGTGTCTTCCTACAAGCAAGACTTCGTTTCAGGTAAGGGCAGTCACTTTTCAGCTCAAACGAACTACATCGTTCACGAAGCTCACACGTTTCTGATCTTAACAGACAAGCATTGGATGTTAGAGGACCAGTGCTTTGTATCAGTTTCAGAAGCAGAGTTGGACTATATAATATCCATATGTGTAGGAAACACCGTTCTTTTGTTCTCAGCAAAATCACGTTTCCTGCTTTCTTAGAGACTCTAGAAAGCAAGAGCGTGCTTCTTGTTCTAAAGCAGAGTGTGATCAATGGATGATTACACTGCTGTGTGTTTTACTTCAGAAATGGAGTTAAATCCCAGGCTCTGAGTCTTCCTACAAGCAAGACTTCAATTCAGGTAAGGGCAGTCACTTTTCTGCTCAAACGAACTACATCGTTCATGAAGCTCACACGTTTCCCATCTTAACTGACAAGCATTGGATGTTAGAGGGTCAGTGCTTTGTATCAGTTTCAGAAGCAGATTTGGACTACATATGGTCCGTATGTGTAGGAAACACCGTTCTTTTGTTCTGGGCTCACTCAGATTTCCTGCTGTATTAGAGATTCTAGAAAGCAAGAGTGTGCTTCTCGCTCTAAAGCAGAGCGTGATCCATGGATGAGAACTATGCTGTGTGTTTCCCTTCAGAAATGGACTTAAATCCCAGGCTCTGTGTCTTCCTACAAGCAAGACTTCTTTTGGGGTAAGGGCAGTCCCTTTTCAGTTCAAAGGAACTATATCATTCACGAAGCTCACATGTTTCTCATCTTAACAGACAAGCATTGGATGTTAGAGGACCAGTGCTTTGTATCAGTTTAAGAAGCAGATTTGGACTACATATGGTCTGTATGTGTAGGAAACACCGTTCTTTTGTTCTCAGCACACTCACATTTCCTGCTGTCTTAGAGTCTCTAGAAAGCAAGAGCTTGCTTCTCGTTCTAAAGCAGAGTGTGATCCATGGATGAAAACTATGCTGTGTGTTTCACTTCAGAAAAGGAGTTAAATCCCAGGCTCTGAGTCTCCCTACAAGCAAGACTTCGTTTCAGGTAAGGGCAGTCACTTTTCTGCTCAAACGAACTACATCGTTCCAGAAGCTCACACGTTTCTCATCTTAAATGACAAGCATTGGATGTTAGAGTACCAGTGCTTTCTATCAGTTTCAGAAGCAGAGTTGGACTAGATATGGGCCATAAGTGTAGAAAACACCGTTCTTTTGTTCTCAGCACACTCACGTTTCCTGCTGTCTTAGAGACTCTAGAAAGCAAGAGCGTGCTACTCGCTCTAAAGCAGAGTGTAATCCATGGATGAGAACTATGCTGTGTGTTTGCCTTCAGAAATGGAGTTAAATCCCAGGCTCTGAGTCTTCCTACAAGGAAGACTTCGTTTCAGGTATGGGCAGTCACTTTTCAGCTCAAACGAACTACATCGTTCACGAAGCTCACACGTTTCTCACCTTAACAGACAAGCATTGGATGTTAGAGGACCAGTGCTTTGTATCAGTTTCAGAAGCAGAGTTGGACTATATAATGTCTGTATGTGTAGGAAACACCCTTCTTTTGTTCTCAGCACACTCACGTTTCCTGCTGTATTAGAGACTCTAGAAAGCAAGAGTGTGCTTCTAGTTCTAAAGCAGAGTGTGATCAATGGATGATTACACTGCTGTGTGTTTCAATTCAGAAATGGAGTAAAATCCCATGCTCTGAGTCTTCCTACAAGCAAGACTTCGTTTCAGGTAAGGACAGTTGCTTTTCTGCTCAAAGGAACTACATCGTTCATGAAGCTCACACGTTTCCCATCTTAACTGACAAGCATTGGATGTTAGTGGGTCAGTGCTTTGTATCAGTTTCAGAAGCAGAGTTGGACTAGATATGGTCTGTATGTGTAGGAAACACCGTTCTTTTATTCTCAGCACACTCACGTTTACTGCTGTGTTAGAGACTCTAGAAAGCAAGAGCGTGCTTCTCACTCTAAAGCAGAGTGTGATCCATGGATGAGAACTATGCTGTGTGTTTGCCTTCAGAAATGGAGTTAAATCCCATGCTCTGAGTCTTCCTACAAGCAAGACTTCGTTTCAGTTAAGGACAGTTGCTTTTCTGCTCAAACGAACTACATCGTTCACTGAGCTCACACGTTTCTCATCTTAACTGACAAGCATTGGATGTTAGAGGGTCAATGCTTTATATTAGTTTCAGAAGCAGATTTGGACTGGATATGGTCCATATGTGTAGGAAACACCGTTCTATTGTTCTGGGCACACGCAAATTTCCTGCTGTCTTAGAGACTCTAGAAAGCAAGAGTGTGCTTCTCGCTCTACCACAGTGTGACCCATGGATGAATACTATGCTGTGTGTTTCATTCAGAAATGGAGTTAAATCCCAATCTCTGTGTCTTCCTACAAGCAAGACTTCGTTTCAGGTAAGGGCAGTCACTTTACAGCCCAAACGAACTACATCGTTCACGAAGCTCACACGATTCTGATCTTAACAGACAAGCATTGGATGTTAGAGGACCAGTGCTTTGTATCAGTTTCAGAAGCAGAGTTGGACTATATAATATCCATATGTGTAGGAAACACCGTTCTTTTGTTCTCAGCAAAATCAAGTTTCCTGCTTTCTTAGAGACTCTAGAAAGCAAGAGCGTGCTTCTTGTTCTAAAGCAGAGTGTGATCAATGGATGATTACACTGCTGTGTGTTTTACTTCAGAAATGGAGTTAAATCCCAGGCTCTGAGTCTTCCTACAAGCAAGACTTCAATTCAGGTAAGGGCAGTCACTTTTCTGCTCAAACGAACTACATCGTTCATGAAGCTCACACGTTTCCCATCTTAACTGACAAGCATTGGATGTTAGAGTGTCAGTGCTTTGTATCAGTTTCAGAAGCAGATTTGGACTACATATGGTCCGTATGTGTAGGAAACACCGTTCTTTTGTTCTGGGCACACTCAGATTTCCTGCTGTATTAGAGACTCTAGAAAGCAAGAGTGTGCTTCTCGCTCTAAAGCAGAGCGTGATCCATGGATGAGAACTATGCTGTGTGTTCCCCTTCAGAAATGGACTTAAATCCCAGGCTCTGTGTCTTCCTACAAGCAAGACTTCTTTTCGGGTAAGGGCAGTCACTTTTCAGTTCAAAGGAACTATATCATTCACGAAGCTCACACGTTTCTCATCTTAACAGACAAGCATTGGATGTTAGAGGACCAGTGCATTCTATCAGTTTCAGAGGCAAGGTTGGACTAGATATGGTCCATAAGTGTAGGAAACACCGTTCTTTTGTTCTGGGCACACTCAGATTTCCTGCTGTCTTAGAGACTCTGGAAAGCAAGAGTGTGCTACTTGCTCTAAAGCAGAGTGTGATCCATGGATGAGAACTACGCTGTGTGTTTCACTTCAGAAATGGAGTTAAATCCCAGGCTCTGAGTCTTCCTCCAAGCAAGACTTCGTTTCAGGTAAGGCCAGTCACTTTTCTGCTCAAACGAACTACATCGTTCCAGAAGCTCACACGTTTCTCATCTTAAATGACAAGCATTGGATGTTAGAGGACCAGTGCTTTCTATCAGTTTCAGAAGCAGAGTTGGACTAGATATGGTCCATAAGTGTAGAAAACACCGTTCTTTTGTTCTCAGCACACTCACGTTTCCTGCTGTCTTAGAGACTCTAGAAAGCAAGAGCGTGCTTCTCGCTCTAAAGCAGAGTGTGATCCATGGATGAGAACTATGCTGTGTGTTTGCCTTCAGAAATGGAGTTAAATCCCAGGCTCTGAGTCTTCCTACAAGGAAGACTTCGTTTCAGGTATGGGCAGTCACTTTTCAGCTCAAATGAACTACATCGTTCAAGAAGCTCACACGTTTCTCACCTTAACAGACAAGCATTGGATGTTAGAGGACCAGTGCTTTGTATCAGTTTCAGAAGCAGAGTTGGACTATATAATGTTTGTATGTGTAGGAAACACCCTTCTTTTGTTCTCAGCACACTCACGTTTCCTGCTGTATTAGAGACTCTAGAAAGCAAGAGTGTGCTTCTAGTTCTAAAGCAGAGTGTGATCAATGGATGATTACACTGCTGTGTGTTTCAATTCAGAAATGGAGTAAAATCCCATGCTCTGAGTCTTCCTACAAGCAAGACTTCGTTTCAGGTAAGGACAGTTGCTTTTCTGCTCAAAGGAACTACATCGTTCATGAAGCTCACACGTTTGCCATCTTAACTGACAAGCAGTGGATGTTAGTGGGTCAGTGCTTTGTATCAGTTTCAGAAGCAGAGTTGGACTAGATATGGTCTGTATGTGTAGGAAACACCGTTCTTTTATTCTCAGCACACTCACGTTTCCTGCTGTGTTAGAGACTCTAGAAAGCAATAGCGTGCTTCTCACTCTAAAGCAGAGTGTGATCCATGGATGAGAACTATGCTGTGTGTTTGCCTTCAGAAATGGAGTTAAATCCCATGCTCTGAGTCTTCCTACAAGCAAGACTTCGTTTCAGGTAAGGACAGTTGCTTTTCTGCTCAAACGAACTACATCGTTCACTGAGCTCACACGTTTCTCATCTTAACTGACAAGCATTGGATGTTAGAGGGTCAATGCTTTATATCAGTTTCAGAAGCAGATTTGGACTGGATATGGTCCATATGTGTAGGAAACACCGTTCTATTGTTCTGGGCACACGCAAATTTCCTGCTGTCTTAGAGACTCTAGAAAGCAAGAGTGTGCTTCTCGCTCTACCACAGTGTGACCCATGGATGAATACTATGCTGTGTGTTTCATTCAGAAATGGAGTTAAATCCCAATCTCTGTGTCTTCCTACAAGCAAGACTTCGTTTCAGGTAAGGGCAGTCACTTTTCAGCTCAAACGAACTACATCGTTCACGAAGCTCACACGATTCTGATCTTAACAGACAAGCATTGGATGTTAGAGGACCAGTGCTTTGTATCAGTTTCAGAAGCAGAGTTGGACTATATAATATCCATATGTGTAGGAAACACCGTTCTTTTGTTCTCAGCAAAATCAAGTTTCCTGCTTTCTTAGAGACTCTAGAAAGCAAGAGCGTGCTTCTTGTTCTAAAGCAGAGTGTGATCAATGGATGATTACACTGCTGTGTGTTTTACTTCAGAAATGGAGTTAAATCCCAGGCTCTGAGTCTTCCTACAAGCAAGACTTCAATTCAGGTAAGGGCAGTCACTTTTCTGCTCAAACGAACTACATTTTTCATGAAGCTCACACGTTTCCCATCTTAACTGACAAGCATTGGATGTTAGAGTGTCAGTGCTTTGTATCAGTTTCAGAAGCAGATTTGGACTACATATGGTCCGTATGTGTAGGAAACACCGTTCTTTTGTTCTGGGCACACTCAGATTTCCTGCTGTATTAGAGACTCTAGAAAGCAAGAGTGTGCTTCTCGCTCTAAAGCAGAGCGTGATCCATGGATGAGAACTATGCTGTGTGTTCCCCTTCAGAAATGGACTTAAATCCCAGGCTCTGTGTCTTCCTACAAGCAAGACTTCTTTTCGGGTAAGGGCAGTCACTTTTCAGTTCAAAGGAACTATATCATTCACGAAGCTCTCACGTTTCTCATCTTAACAGACAAGCATTGGATGTTAGAGGACCAGTGCTTTGTATCAGTTTAAGAAGCAGATTTGGACTAGATATGGTCTGTATGTGTAGGAAACACCGTTCTTTTGTTCTCAGCACCCTCACATTTCCTGCTGTCTTAGAGTCTCTAGAAAGCAAGAGCTTGCTTCTCGTTCTAAAGCAGAGTGTGATCCATGGATGAAAACTATGCTGTGTGTTTCACTTCAGAAAAGGAGTTAAATCCCAGGCTCTGAGTCTCCCTACAAGCAAGACTTCGTTTCAGGTAAGGGCAGTCACTTTTCTGCTCAAACGAACTACATCTTTCACGAAGCACACAAGTTTCTCATCTTAACTGACAAGCATTGGATGTTAGAGGACCAGTGCATTCTATCTGTTTCAGAAGAACTTTTGGACTACATATAGTCAGTATGTGTAGGAAACACCGTTCTTTTGTTCTTGGCACACTCACGTTTCCTGCTGTCTTAGAGAATCTAGAAAGCAAGAGCGTGCTTCTCGCTCTAAAGCAGAGTGTGATCCATGGATGAGAACTATGCTGTGTGTTTGCCTTCAGAAAGGGAGTTAAATCCTAGGCTCTGAGTCTTCCTCCAAGCAAGACTTCGTTTCAGGTAAGGCCAGTCACTTTTCTGCTCAAACGAAGTACATCGTTCCAGAAGCTCACACGTTTCTCATCTTAAATGACAAGCATTGGATGTTAGAGGACCAGTGCTTTCTATCAGTTTCAGAAGCAGAGTTGGACTAGATATGGTCAATAAGTGTAGAAAACACCGTTCTTTTGTTCTCAGCACACTCACGTTTCCTGCTGTCTTAGAGACTCTAGAAAGCAAGAGCGTGCTTCTCGCTCTAAAGCAGAGTGTGATCCATGGATGAGAACTATGCTGTGTGTTTGCCTTCAGAAATGGAGTTAAATCCCAGGCTCTGAGTCTTCCTACAAGGAAGACTTCGTTTCAGGTATGGGCAGTCACTTTTCAGCTCAAACGAACTACATCGTTCACGAAGCTCACACGTTTCTCACCTTAACAGACAAGCATTGGATGTTAGAGGACCAGTGCTTTGTATCAGTTTAAGAAGCAGAGTTGGACTAGATATGGTCCGTATATGTAGGAAACACTTTTCTTTTGTTCAGGGCACACTCAGATTTCCTGCTATATTAGAGACTCTAATAGCAACAGCGTGCTTCTCGCTCTAAAGCAGAGTGTGATCCATGGATGAGAACTATGCTGTGTGTTTCTCTTAAGAAATGGAGTTAAATCCCAGGCTCTGTACCTTACTATAAGCAAGACTTCGTTTCAGGTAAGGGCAGTCACTTTTCAGTTCAAAGGAACTACATCATTCACAAAGCTCACACGTTTCTCATCTTATCTGACAAGCATTGGATGTTAGAGGACCAGTACTTTGTATCAGTTTCAGAAGCAGAGTTGGACTATATAATGTCTGTATGTGTAGGAAACACCCTTCTTTTGTTCTCAGCACACTCTCGTTTCCTGCTGTATTAGAGACTCTAGAAAGCAAGAGAGTGCTTCTTGTTCTAAAGCAGAGTGTGATCAATGGATGATTACACTGCTGTGTGTTTCAATTCAGAAATGGAGTAAAATCCCATGCTCTGAGTCTTCCTACAAGCAAGACTTCGTTTCAGGTAAGGACAGTTGTTTTTCTGCTCAAAGGAACTACATCGTTCATGAAGCTCACACGTTTCCCATCTTAACTGACAAGCATTGGATGTTAGTGGGTCAGTGCTTTGTATCAGTTTCAGAAGCAGAGTTGGACTAGATATGGTCTGTATGCGTAGGAAACACCGTTCTTTTATTCTCAGCACACTCACGTTTCCTGCTGTCTTAGAGACTCTAGAAAGCAAGAGCGTGCTTCTCACTCTAAAGCAGAGTGTGATCCATGGATGAGAACTATGCTGTGTGTTTGCCTTCAGAAATGGAGTTAAATCCCATGCTCTGAGTCTTCCTACAAGCAAGACTTCGTTTCAGGTAAGAACAGTTGCTTTTCTGCTCAAACGAACTACATCGTTCACTGAGCTCACACGTTTCTCATCTTAACTGACAAGCATTGGATGTTAGAGGGTCAATGCTTTATATCAGGTTCAGAAGCAGATTTGGACTGGATATGTTCCATATGTGTAGGAAACACCGTTCTTTTGTTCTCAGCAAAATCACGTTTCCTGCTTTCTTAGAGACTCTAGAAAGCAAGAGCGTGCTTCTTGTTCTAAAGCAGAGTGTGATCAATGGATGATTACACTGCTGTGTGTTTTACTTCAGAAATGGAGTTAAATCCCAGGCTCTGAGTCTTCCTACAAGCAAGACTTCAATTCAGGTAAGGGCAGTCACTTTTCTGCTCAAACGAACTACATCTTTCACGAAGCACACACGTTTCTCATCTTAACTGACAAGCATTGGATGTTAGAGGACCAGTGCATTCTATCTGTTTCAGAAGAACTTTTGGACTACATATAGTCAGTATGTGTAGGAAACACCGTTCTTTTGTTCTTGGCACACTCAGGTTTCCTGCTGTCTTAGAGACTCTAGAAAGCAAGAGCGTGCTTCTCGCTCTAAAGCAGAGTGTGATCCATGGATGAGAACTATGCTGTGTGTTTGCCTTCAGAAAGGGAGTTAAATCCCAGGCTCTGAGTCTTCCTACAAGGAAGACTTCGTTTCAGGTATGGGCAGTCACTTTTCAGCTCAAACGAACTACATCGTTCACGAAGCTCACACGTTTCTCACCTTAACAGACAAGCATTGGATGTTAGAGGACCAGTGCTTTGTATCAGTTTAAGAAGCAGAGTTGGACTAGATATGGTCCATATGTGTAGGAAACACCGTTCTTTTGTTCTCAGCACACTCACGTTTCCTGCTGTCTTAGAGACTCTAGAAAGCAAGAGCGTGCTTCTTGTTCTAAAGCAGAGTGTCATCAATGGATGAGAACACTGCTATGTGTTTCACTTCAGAAATGGAGTTAAATCCCAGGTTCTGAGTCTTCCTACAAGCAAGACTTCATTTCAGGTAAGGGCAGTCACTTTTCTGCTCAAACGAACTACATCGTTAACAAAGATCACACGATTCTCATCTTAACTGACAAGCATTGGATGTTAGAGGACCAGTGCATTGTATCAGTTTCAGAAGCAGATTTGGACAACATATGGTCCGTATATGTAGGAAACACTTTTCTTTTGTTCTGGGCACACTCAGATTTCCTGCTATATTAGAGACTCTAATAGCAACAGCGTGCTTCTCGCTCTAAAGCAGAGTGTGATCCATGGATGAGAACTATGCGGTGTGTTTCTCTTAAGAAATGGAGTTAAATCCAAGGCTCTGTACCTTACTACAAGCAAGAGTTCATTTCAGGTAAGGGCAGTCACTTTTCCGTTCAAAGGAACTACATCATTCACAAAGCTCACACGTTTCTCATCTTATCTGACAAGCATTGGATGTTAGAGGACCAGTACTTTGTATCAGTTTCAGAAGCAGAGTTGGACTATATAATGTCTGTATGTGTAGGAAACACCCTTCTTTTGTTCTCAGCACACTCACGTTTCCTGCTGTCTTAGAGACTCTAGAAAGCAAGAGCGTGCTTCTCACTCTAAAGCAGAGTGTGATCCATGGATGAGAACTATGCTGTGTGTTTGCCTTCAGAAATGGAGTTAAATCCCATGCTCTGAGTCTTCCTACAAGCAAGACTTCGTTTCAGGTAAGGACAGTTGCTTTTCTGCTCAAACGAACTACATCGTTCACTGAGCTCACACGTTTCTCATCTTAACTGACAAGCATTGGATGTTAGAGGTTCAATGCTTTATATCAGTTTCAGAAGCAGATTTGGACTGGATATGGTCCATATGTGTAGGAAACACCGTTCTTTTGTTCTCAGCAAAATCACGTTTCCTGCTTTCTTAGAGACTCTTGAAAGCAAGAGCGTGCTTCTTGTTCTAAAGCAGAGTGTGATCAATGGATGATTACACTGCTGTGTGTTTTACTTCAGAAATGGTGTTAAATCCCAGGCTCTGAGTCTTCCTACAAGCAAGACTTCAATTCAGGTAAGGGCAGTCACTTTTCTGCTCAAACGAACTACATCTTTCACGAAGCACACACGTTTCTCATCTTAACTGACAAGCATTGGATGTTAGAGGACCAGTGCATTCTATCTGTTTCAGAAGAACTTTTGGACTACCTATAGTCAGTATGTGTAGGAAACACCGTTCTTTTGTTCTTGGCACACTCACGTTTCTTGCTGTCTTAGAGACTCTAGAAACAAGAGCGTGCTTCTCGCTCTAAAGCAGAGTGTGATCCATGGATGAGAACTATGCTGTGTGTTTGCCTTCAGAAAGGGAGTTAAATCCCAGGCTCTGAGTCTTCCTCCAAGCAAGACTTCGTTTCAGGTAAGGCCAGTCACTTTTCTGCTCAAACGAACTACATCGTTCCAGAAGCTCACACGTTTCTCATCTTAAATGACAAGCATTGGATGTTAGAGGACCAGTGCTTTCTATCAGTTTCAGAAGCAAAGTTGGACTAGATATGGTCCATAAGTGTAGGAAACACCGTTCTTTTGTTCTCAGCACACTCACTTTTCCTGCTGTCTTAGAGACTCTAGAAAGCAAGAGCGTGCTTCTCGCTCTAAAGCAGAGTTTGATCCATGGATGAGAAATATGCTGTGTGTTTGCCTTCAGAAATGGAGTTAAATCCCAGGCTCTGAGTCTTCCTACAAGCAAGACTTCGTTTCAGGTAAGGGCAGTCACTTTTCAGCTCAAACGAACTACATCGTTCACGAAGCTCACACGTTTCTCACCTTAACAGACAAGCATTGGATGTTAGAGGACCAGTGCTTTGTATCAGTTTCAGAAGCAGAGTTGGACTATATAATGTCTGTATGTGTAGGAAACACCCTTCTTTTGTTCTCAGCACAATCACGTTTCCTGCTTTCTTAGAGACTCTAGAAAGCAAGAGCGTGCTTCTTGTTCTAAAGCAGAGTGTGATCAATGGATGATTACACTGCTGTGTGTTTTACTTCAGAAATGGAGTTAAATCCCAGGCTCTGAGTCTTCCTACAAGCAAGACTTCAATTCAGGTAAGGGCAGTCACTTTTCTGCTCAAACGAACTACATCGTTCATGAAGCTCACACGTTTCCCATCTTAACTGACAAGCATTGGATGTTAGAGGGTCAGTGCTTTGTATCAGTTTCAGAAGCAGATTTGGACTACATATGGTCCGTATGTGTAGGAAACACCATTCTTTTGTTCTGGGCACACTCAGATTTCCTGCTGTATTAGAGACTCTAGAAAGCAAGAGTGTGCTTCTCGCTCTAAAGCAGAGCGTGATCCATGGATGAGAACTATGCTGTGTGTTTCCCTTCAGAAATGGACTTAAATCCCACGCTCTGTGTCTTCCTACAAGCAAGACTTCTTTTCGGGTAAGGGCAGTCACTTTTCAGTTCAAAGGAACTATATCATTCACGAAGCTCACACGTTTCTCATCTTAACAGACAAGCCTTGGATGTTAGAGGACCAGTGCTTTGTGTCAGTTTAAGAAGCAGATTTGGACTAGATATGGTCTGTATGTGTAGGAATCACCGTTCTTTTGTTCTCAGCACACTCACATTTCCTGCTGTCTTAGAGTCTCTAGAAAGCAAGAGCTTGCTTCTCGTTCTAAAGGAGAGTGTGATCCATGGATGAAAACTATGCTGTGTGTTTCACTTCAGAAAAGGAGTTAAATCCCAGGCTCTGAGTCTCCCTACAAGCAAGACTTCGTTTCAGGTAAGGGCAGTCACTTTTCTGCTCAAACGAACTACATATTTCACGAAGCTCACACGTTTCTCATCTTAACTGACAAGCATTGGATGTTAGAGGACCAGTGCATTCTATCTGTTTCAGAAGAATGTTTGGGCTACATATAGTCCGTATGTGTAGGAAACACCGTTCTTTTGTTCTGGGCACACTCATATTTCCTGCTGTCTTAGAGACTCTAGAAAGCAAGAGTGTGCTTCTTGCTCTAAAGCAGAGTGTGATCCATGGATGAGAACTACGCTGTGTGTTTCACTTCAGAAATGGAGTTAAATCCCAGGCTCTGAGTCTTCCTCCAAGCAAGACTTCGTTTCAGGTAAGGCCAGTCACTTTTCTGCTCAAACGAACTACATCGTTCCAGAAGCTCACACGTTTCTCATCTTAAATGACAAGCATTGGTTGTTAGAGGACCAGTGCTTTCTATCAGTTTCATTAGCAGAGTTGGACTAGATATGGTCCATAATTGTAGGAAACACCGTTCTTTTGTTCTCAGCACACTCACGTTTCCTGCTGTCTTAGAGACTCTAGAAAGCAAGAGCGTGCTTCTCTCTCTAAAGCAGAGTGTGATCCATGGATGAGAACTATGCTGTGTGTTTGCCTTCAGAAATGGAGTTAAATCCCAGGCTCTGAGTCTTCCTACAAGCAAGACTTCCTTTCAGGTAAGGGCAGTCACTTTTCAGCTCAAATAACTACATCGTTCACGAAGCTCACACGTTTCTCACCTTAACAGACAAGCATTGGATGTTAGAGGACCAGTGCTTTGTATCAGTTTCAGAAGCAGAGTTGGACTATATAATGTCTGTATGTGTAGGAAACACCCTTCTTTTGTTCTCAGCAAAATCACGTTTCCTGCTTTCTTAGAGACTCTAGAAAGCAAGAGCGTGCTTCTTGTCTAAAGCAGAGTGTGATCAATGGATGATTACACTGCTGTGTGTTTTACTTCAGAAATGGAGTTAAATCCCAGGCTCTGATTCTTCCTACAAGCAAGACTTCAATTCAGGTAAGGGCAGTCACTTTTCTGCTCAAACGAACTACATCTTTCACGAAGCACACACGTTTCTCATCTTAACTGATAAGCATTGGATGTTAGAGGACCAGTGCATTCTATCTGTTTCAGAAGAACTTTTGGACTACATATAGTCAGTATGTGTAGGAAACACCGTTCTTTTGTTCTTGGCACACTCACGTTTCTTGCTGTCTTAGAGACTCTAGAAAGCAAGAGCGTGCTTCTCGCTCTAAAGCAGAGTGTGATCCATGGATGAGAACTATGCTGTGTGTTTGCCTTCAGAAAGGGAGTTAAATCCCAGGCTCTGAGTCTTCCTCCAAGCAAGACTTCGTTTCAGGTAAGGCCAGTCACTTTTCTGCTCAAACGAACTACATCGTTCCAGAAGCTCACACGTTTCTCATCTTAAATGACAAGCATTGGATGTTAGAGGACCAGTGCTTTCTATCAGTTTCAGAAGCAAAGTTGGACTAGATATGGTCCATAAGTGTAGGAAACACCGTTCTTTTGTTCTCAGCACACTCACTTTTCCTGCTGACTTAGAGACTCTAGAAAACAAGAGCGTGCTTCTCGCTCTAAAGCAGAGTTTGATCCATGGATGAGAAATATGCTGTGTGTTTGCCTTCAGAAATGGAGTTAAATCCCAGGCTCTGAGTCTTCCTACAAGCAAGACTTCGTTTCAGGTAAGGGCAGTCACTTTTCAGCTCAAACGAACTACATCGTTCACGAAGCTCACACGTTTCTCACCTTAACAGACAAGCATTGGATGTTAGAGGACCAGTGCTTTATATCAGTTTCAGAAGCAGAGTTGGACTATATAATGTCTGTATGTGTAGGAAACACCCTTCTTTTGTTCTCAGCACACTCACGTTTCCAGCTGTATTAGAGACTCTAGAAAGCAAGAGTGTGCTTCTTGTTCTAAAGCAGAGTGTGATCAATGGATGATTACACTGCTGTGTGTTTTACTTCAAAAATGGAGTTAAATCCCAGGCTCTGAGTCTTCCTACAAGCAAGACTTCAATTCAGGTAAGGGCAGTCATTTTTCTGCTCAAACGAACTACATCGTTCATGAAGCTCACACGTTTCCCATCTTAACTGACAAGCATTGGATGTTAGAGGGTCAGTGCTTTGTATCAGTTTCAGAAGCAGATTTGGACTACATATGGTCCGTATGTGTAGGAAACACCGTTCTTTTGTTCTGGGCACACTCAGATTTCCTGCTGTATTAGAGACTCTAGAAAGCAAGAGTGTGCTTCTCGCTCTAAAGCAGAGCGTGATCCATGGATGAGAACTATGCTGTGTGTTTCCCTTCAGAAATGGACTTAAATCCCAGGCTCTGTGTCTTCCTACAAGCAAGACTTCTTTTCGGGTAAGGGCAGTCACTTTTCAGTTCAAAGGAACTATATCATTCACGAAGCTCACACGTTTCTCACCTTAACAGACAAGCATTGGATGTTAGAGGACCAGTGCTTTGTATCAGTTTCAGAAGCAGAGTTGGACTATATAATGTCTGTATGTGTAGGAAACACCCTTCTTTTGTTCTCAGCAAAATCACGTTTCCTGCTGTATTAGAGACTCTAGAAAGCAAGAGTGTGCTTCTTGTTCTAAAGCAGAGTGTGATCAATGGATGATTACACTGCTGTGTGTTTCAATTCAGAAATGGAGTTAAATCCCATGCTGTGAGTCTTCCTACAAGCAAGACTTCGTTTCAGTTAAGGACAGTTGCTTTTCTGCTCAAAGGAACTACATCGTTCATGAAGCTCACACGTTTCCCATCTTAACTGACAAGCATTGGATGTTAGTGGGTCAGTGCTTTGTATCAGTTTCAGAAGAAGAGTTGGACTAGATATGGTCTGTATGTGTAGGAAACACCGTTCTTTTGTTCTCAGCACTCTCACTTTTCCTGCTGTGTTAGAGACTCTAGAAAGCAAGAGCGTGCTTCTTGTTCTAAAGCAGAGTGTCATCAATGTATGAGAACACTGCTGTGTGTTTCCCTTCAGAAATGGAGTTAAATCCCAGGCTCTGAGTCTTCCTACAAGCAAGACTTTGTTTCAGGTAAGGGCAGTCACTTTTTTGCTCAAACGAACTACATCGTTCATGAAGCTCACACGTTTCCCATCTTAACTGACAAGCATTGGATGTTAGAGGACCAGTGCTTTGTATCAGTTTCAGAAGCAGATTTGGACTAGATATGGTCCGTATGTGTAGGAAACACCCTTCTTTTGTTCTCAGCACACTCACGTTTCCTGCTGTCTTAGAGACTCTAGAAAGCAAGAGCGTGCTTCTCACTCTAAAGCAGAGTGTGATCCATGGATGAGAACTATGCTGTGTGTTTGCCTTCAGAAATGGAGTTAAATCCCATGCTCTGAGTCTTCCTACAAGCAAGACTTCGTTTCAGGTAAGGACAGTTGCTTTTCTGCTCAAACGAACTACATCGTTCATGAAGCTCACACGTTTCCCATCTTAACTGACAAGCATTGGATGTTAAAGGGTCAGTGCTTTGTATCAGTTTCAGAAGCAGATTTGGACTACATATGGTCCGTATGTGTAGGAAACACCGTTCTTTTGTTCTGGGCACACTCAGATTTCCTGCTGTATTAGAGACTCTAGAAAGCAAGAGTGTGCTTCTCGCTCTAAAGCAGAGCGTGATCCATGGATGAGAACTATGCTGTGTGTTTCCCTTCAGAAATGGACTTAAATCCCACGCTCTGTGTCTTCCTACAAGCAAGACTTCTTTTCGGGTAAGGGCAGTCACTTTTCAGTTCAAAGGAACTATATCATTCACGAAGCTCACACGTTTCTCATCTTAACAGACAAGCCTTGGATGTTAGAGGACCAGTGCTTTGTGTCAGTTTAAGAAGCAGATTTGGACTAGATATGGTCTGTATGTGTAGGAATCACCGTTCTTTTGTTCTCAGCACACTCACATTTCCTGCTGTCTTAGAGTCTCTAGAAAGCAAGAGCTTGCTTCTCGTTCTAAAGGAGAGTGTGATCCATGGATGAAAACTATGCTGTGTGTTTCACTTCAGAAAAGGAGTTAAATCCCAGGCTCTGAGTCTCCCTACAAGCAAGACTTCGTTTCAGGTAAGGGCAGTCACTTTTCTGCTCAAACGAACTACATATTTCACGAAGCTCACACGTTTCTCATCTTAACTGACAAGCATTGGATGTTAGAGGACCAGTGCATTCTATCTGTTTCAGAAGAATGTTTGGGCTACATATAGTCCGTATGTGTAGGAAACACCGTTCTTTTGTTCTGGGCACACTCATATTTCCTGCTGTCTTAGAGACTCTAGAAAGCAAGAGTGTGCTTCTTGCTCTAAAGCAGAGTGTGATCCATGGATGAGAACTACGCTGTGTGTTTCACTTCAGAAATGGAGTTAAATCCCAGGCTCTGAGTCTTCCTCCAAGCAAGACTTCGTTTCAGGTAAGGCCAGTCACTTTTCTGCTCAAACGAACTACATCGTTCCAGAAGCTCACACGTTTCTCATCTTAAATGACAAGCATTGGTTGTTAGAGGACCAGTGCTTTCTATCAGTTTCATTAGCAGAGTTGGACTAGATATGGTCCATAAGTGTAGGAAACACCGTTCTTTTGTTCTCAGCACACTCACGTTTCCTGCTGTCTTAGAGACTCTAGAAAGCAAGAGCGTGCTTCTCTCTCTAAAGCAGAGTGTGATCCATGGATGAGAACTATGCTGTGTGTTTGCCTTCAGAAATGGAGTTAAATCCCAGGCTCTGAGTCTTCCTACAAGCAAGACTTCCTTTCAGGTAAGGGCAGTCACTTTTCAGCTCAAATAACTACATCGTTCACGAAGCTCACACGTTTCTCACCTTAACAGACAAGCATTGGATGTTAGAGGACCAGTGCTTTGTATCAGTTTCAGAAGCAGAGTTGGACTATATAATGTCTGTATGTGTAGGAAACACCCTTCTTTTGTTCTCAGCAAAATCACGTTTCCTGCTTTCTTAGAGACTCTAGAAAGCAAGAGCGTGCTTCTTGTCTAAAGCAGAGTGTGATCAATGGATGATTACACTGCTGTGTGTTTTACTTCAGAAATGGAGTTAAATCCCAGGCTCTGATTCTTCCTACAAGCAAGACTTCAATTCAGGTAAGGGCAGTCACTTTTCTGCTCAAACGAACTACATCTTTCACGAAGCACACACGTTTCTCATCTTAACTGATAAGCATTGGATGTTAGAGGACCAGTGCATTCTATCTGTTTCAGAAGAACTTTTGGACTACATATAGTCAGTATGTGTAGGAAACACCGTTCTTTTGTTCTTGGCACACTCACGTTTCTTGCTGTCTTAGAGACTCTAGAAAGCAAGAGCGTGCTTCTCGCTCTAAAGCAGAGTGTGATCCATGGATGAGAACTATGCTGTGTGTTTGCCTTCAGAAAGGGAGTTAAATCCCAGGCTCTGAGTCTTCCTCCAAGCAAGACTTCGTTTCAGGTAAGGCCAGTCACTTTTCTGCTCAAACGAACTACATCGTTCCAGAAGCTCACACGTTTCTCATCTTAAATGACAAGCATTGGATGTTAGAGGACCAGTGCTTTCTATCAGTTTCAGAAGCAAAGTTGGACTAGATATGGTCCATAAGTGTAGGAAACACCGTTCTTTTGTTCTCAGCACACTCACTTTTCCTGCTGACTTAGAGACTCTAGAAAACAAGAGCGTGCTTCTCGCTCTAAAGCAGAGTTTGATCCATGGATGAGAAATATGCTGTGTGTTTGCCTTCAGAAATGGAGTTAAATCCCAGGCTCTGAGTCTTCCTACAAGCAAGACTTCGTTTCAGGTAAGGGCAGTCACTTTTCAGCTCAAACGAACTACATCGTTCACGAAGCTCACACGTTTCTCACCTTAACAGACAAGCATTGGATGTTAGAGGACCAGTGCTTTATATCAGTTTCAGAAGCAGAGTTGGACTATATAATGTCTGTATGTGTAGGAAACACCCTTCTTTTGTTCTCAGCACACTCACGTTTCCAGCTGTATTAGAGACTCTAGAAAGCAAGAGTGTGCTTCTTGTTCTAAAGCAGAGTGTGATCAATGGATGATTACACTGCTGTGTGTTTTACTTCAAAAATGGAGTTAAATCCCAGGCTCTGAGTCTTCCTACAAGCAAGACTTCAATTCAGGTAAGGGCAGTCACTTTTCTGCTCAAACGAACTACATCGTTCATGAAGCTCACACGTTTCCCATCTTAACTGACAAGCATTGGATGTTAGAGGGTCAGTGCTTTGTATCAGTTTCAGAAGCAGATTTGGACTACATATGGTCCGTATGTGTAGGAAACACCGTTCTTTTGTTCTGGGCACACTCAGATTTCCTGCTGTATTAGAGACTCTAGAAAGCAAGAGTGTGCTTCTCGCTCTAAAGCAGAGCGTGATCCATGGATGAGAACTATGCTGTGTGTTTCCCTTCAGAAATGGACTTAAATCCCAGGCTCTGTGTCTTCCTACAAGCAAGACTTCTTTTCGGGTAAGGGCAGTCACTTTTCAGTTCAAAGGAACTATATCATTCACGAAGCTCACACGTTTCTCACCTTAACAGACAAGCATTGGATGTTAGAGGACCAGTGCTTTGTATCAGTTTCAGAAGCAGAGTTGGACTATATAATGTCTGTATGTGTAGGAAACACCCTTCTTTTGTTCTCAGCAAAATCACGTTTCCTGCTGTATTAGAGACTCTAGAAAGCAAGAGTGTGCTTCTTGTTCTAAAGCAGAGTGTGATCAATGGATGATTACACTGCTGTGTGTTTCAATTCAGAAATGGAGTTAAATCCCATGCTCTGAGTCTTCCTACAAGCAAGACTTCGTTTCAGTTAAGGACAGTTGCTTTTCTGCTCAAAGGAACTACATCGTTCATGAAGCTCACACGTTTCCCATCTTAACTGACAAGCATTGGATGTTAGTGGGTCAGTGCTTTGTATCAGTTTCAGAAGCAGAGTTGGACTAGATATGGTCTGTATGTGTAGGAAACACCGTTCTTTTGTTCTCAGCACTCTCACTTTTCCTGCTGTGTTAGAGACTCTAGAAAGCAAGAGCGTGTTTCTTGTTCTAAAGCAGAGTGTCATCAATGTATGAGAACACTGCTGTGTGTTTCACTTCAGAAATGGAGTTAAATCCCAGGCTCTGAGTCTTCCTACAAGCAAGACTTTGTTTCAGGTAAGGGCAGTCACTTTTTTGCTCAAACGAACTACATCGTTCATGAAGCTCACACGTTTCCCATCTTAACTGACAAGCATTGGATGTTAGAGGACCAGTGCTTTGTATCAGTTTCAGAAGCAGATTTGGACTAGATATGGTCCGTATGTGTAGGAAACACCCTTCTTTTGTTCTCAGCACACTCACGTTTCCTGCTGTCTTAGAGACTCTAGAAAGCAAGAGCGTGCTTCTCACTCTAAAGCAGAGTGTGATCCATGGATGAGAACTATGCTGTGTGTTTGCCTTCAGAAATGGAGTTAAATCCCATGCTCTGAGTCTTCCTACAAGCAAGACTTCGTTTCAGGTAAGGACAGTTGCTTTTCTGCTCAAACGAACTACATCGTTCACTGAGCTCACACGTTTCTCATCTTAACTGACAAGCATTGGATGTTAGAGGGTCAGTGCTTTGTATCAGTTTCAGAAGCAGATTTGGACTACATATGGTCCGTATGTGTAGGAAACACCGTTCTTTTGTTCTGGGCACACTCAGATTTCCTGCTGTATTAGAGACTCTAGAAAGCAAGAGTGTGCTTCTCGCTCTAAAGCAGAGCGTGATCAATGGATGATTACACTGCTGTGTGTTTTACTTCAGAAATGGACTTAAATCCCAGGCTCTGTGTCTTCCTACAAGCAAGACTTCTTTTCGGGTAAGGGCAGTCACTTTTCAGTTCAAAGGAACTATATCATTCACGAAGCTCACACGTTTCTCATCTTAACAGACAAACATTGGATGTTAGAGGATCAGTGCTTTGTATCAGTTTAAGAAGCAGATTTGGACTAGATATGGTCTGTATGTGTAGGAAACACCATTCTTTTGTTCTCAGCACACTCACATTTCCTGCTGTCTTAGAGTCTCTAGAAAGCAAGAGCTTGCTTCTCGTTCTAAAGCAGAGTGTGATCCATGGCTGAAAACTATGCTGTGTGTTTCACTTCAGAAAAGGAGTTAAATCCCAGGCTCTGAGTCTCCCTACAAGCAAGACTTCGTTTCAGGTAAGGGCAGTCACTTTTCTGCTCACACGAACTACATCTTTCACGAAGCACACACGTTTCTCATCTTAACTGACAAGCATTGGATGTTAGAGGACCAGTGCATTCTATCTGTTTCAGAAGAACTTTTGGACTACATATAGTCAGTATGTGTAGGAAACACCGTTCTTTTGTTCTTGGCACACTCACGTTTCCTGCTGTCTTAGAGACTCTAGAAAGCAAGAGCGGGCTTCTCACTCTAAAGCAGAGTGTGATCCATGGATGAGAACTATGGTGTGTGTTTGCCTTCAGAAATGGAGTTAAATCCCATGCTCTGAGTCTTCCTACAAGCAAGACTTCGTTTCAGGTAAGGACAGTTGCTTTTCTGCTCAAACGAACTACATCGTTCACTGAGCTCACACGTTTCTCATCTAAACTGACAAGCATTGGATGTTAGAGGGTCAATGCTTTATATCAGTTTCAGAAGCAGATTTGGACTGGATATGGTCCATATGTGTAGGAAACATCGTTCTATTGTTCTGGGCACACAAAAATTTCCTGCTGTCTTAGAGACTCTAGAAAGCAAGAGTGTGCTTCTCGCTCTAACCACAGTGTGACCCATGGATGAATACTATGCTGTGTGTTTCATTCAGAAATGGAGTTAAATCCCAATCTCTGTGTCTTCCTACAAGCAAGACTTCGTTTCAGGTAAGGGCAGTCACTTTTCAGCTCAAACGAACTACATCGTTCACGAAGCTCACACGTTTCTCATCTTAACAGACAAGCATTGGATGTTAGAGGACCAGTGCTTTGTATCAGTTTCAGAAGCAGAGTTGGACTATATAATGTCCATATGTGTAGGAAACACCATTCTTTTGTTCTCAGCAAAATCACGTTTCCTGCTTTCTTAGAGACTCTAGAAAGCACGAGCATGCTTCTTGTTCTAAAGCAGAGTGTGATCAATGGATGATTACACTGCTGTGTGTTTTACTTCAGAAATGGAGTTAAATCCCAGGCTCTGAGTCTTCCTACAAGCAAGACTTCAATTCAGGTAAGGGCAGTCACTTTTCTGCTCAAGCGAACTACATCATTCATGAAGCTCACACGTTTCCCATCTTAACTGACAAGCATTGGATGTTAGAGGGTCAGTGCTTTGTATCAGTTTCAGAAGCAGATTTGGACTACATATGGTCCGTATGTGTAGGAAACACCGTTCTTTTGTTCTGGGCACACTCAGATTTCCTGCTGTTTTAGAGACTCTAGAAAGCAAGAGTGTGCTTCTCGCTCTAAAGCAGAGCGTGATCCATGGATGAGAACTATGCTGTGTGTTTCCCTTCAGAAATGGACTTAAATCCCAGGCTCTGTGTCTTCCTACAAGCAAGACTTCTTTTCGGGTAAAGGCAGTCACTTTTCAGTTCAAAGGAACTATATCATTCACGAAGCTCACACGTTTCTCATCTTAACAGACAAGCATTGGATGTTAGAGGACCAGTGCTTTGTATCAGTTTAAGAAGCAGATTTGGACTAGATATGGTCTGTATGTGTAGGAAACACCGTTCTTTTGTTCTCAGCACACTCACATTTCCTGCTGTCTTAGAGTCTCTAGAAAGCAAGAGCGTGCTTCTCGCTCTAAAGCAGAGTGTGATCCATGGATGAGAACTATGCTGTGTGTTTGCCTTCAGAAAGGGAGTTAAATCCCAGGCTCTGAGTCTTCCTCCAAGCAAGACTTCGTTTCAGGTAAGGCCAGTCACTTTTCTGCTCAAACGAACTACATCGTTCCAGAAGCTCACACGTTTCTCATCTTAAATGACAAGCATTGGATGTTAGAGGACCAGTGCTTTCTATCAGTTTCAGAAGCAAAGTTGGACTAGATATGGTCCATAAGTGTAGGAAACACCGTTCTTTTGTTCTCAGCACACTCACTTTTCCTGCTGTCTTAGAGACTCTAGAAAACAAGAGCGTGCTTCTCGCTCTAAAGCAGAGTTTGATCCATGGATGAGAAATATGCTCTGTGTTTGCCTTCAGAAATGGAGTTAAATCCCAGGCTCTGAGTCTTCCTACAAGCAAGACTTCGTTTCAGGTAAGGGCAGTCACTTTTCAGCTCAAACGAACTACATCGTTCACGAAGCTCACACGTTTCTCACCTTAACAGACAAGCATTGGATGTTAGAGGACCAGTGCTTTATATCAGTTTCAGAAGCAGAGTTGGACTATATAATGTCTGTATGTGTAGGAAACACCCTTCTTTTGTTCTCAGCACACTCACGTTTCCAGCTGTATTAGAGACTCTAGAAAGCAAGAGTGTGCTTCTTGTTCTAAAGCAGAGTGTGATCAATGGATGATTACACTGCTGTGTGTTTTACTTCAGAAATGGAGTTAAATCCCAGGCTCTGAGTCTTCCTACAAGCAAGACTTCAATTCAGGTAAGGGCAGTCACTTTTCTGCTCAAACTAACTACATCGTTCATGAAGCTCACACGTTTCCCATCTTAACTGACAAGCATTGGATGTTAGAGGGTCAGTGCTTTGTATCAGTTTCAGAAGCAGATTTGGACTACATATGGTCCGTATGTGTAGGAAACACCGTTCTTTTGTTCTGGGCACACTCAGATTTCCTGCTGTATTAGAGACTCTAGAAAGCAAGAGTGTGCTTCTCGCTCTAAAGCAGAGCGTGATCCATGGATGAGAACTATGCTGTGTGTTTCCCTTCAGAAATGGACTTAAATCCCAGGCTCTGTGTCTTCCTACAAGCAAGACTTCTTTTCGGGTAAGGGCAGTCACTTTTCAGTTCAAAGGAACTATATCATTCACGAAGCTCACACGTTTCTCACCTTAACAGACAAGCATTGGATGTTAGAGGACCAGTGCTTTGTATCAGTTTCAGAAGCAGAGTTGGACTATATAATGTCTGTATGTGTAGGAAACACCCTTCTTTTGTTCTCAGCAAAATCACGTTTCCTGCTGTATTAGAGACTCTAGAAAGCAAGAGTGTGCTTCTTGTTCTAAAGCAGAGTGTGATCAATGGATGATTACACTGCTGTGTGTTTCAATTCAGAAATGGAGTTAAATCCCATGCTCTGAGTCTTCCTACAAGCAAGACTTCGTTTCAGTTAAGGACAGTTGCTTTTCTGCTCAAAGGAACTACATCGTTCATGAAGCTCACACGTTTCCCATCTTAACTGACAAGCATTGGATGTTAGTGGGTCAGTGCTTTGTATCAGTTTCAGAAGCAGAGTTGGACTAGATATGGTCTGTATGTGTAGGAAACACCGTTCTTTTGTTCTCAGCACTCTCACTTTTCCTGCTGTGTTAGAGACTCTAGAAAGCAAGAGCGTGCTTCTTGTTCTAAAGCAGAGTGTCATCAATGTATGAGAACACTGCTGTGTGTTTCACTTCAGAAATGGAGTTAAATCCCAGGCTCTGAGTCTTCCTACAAGCAAGACTTTGTTTCAGGTAAGGGCAGTCACTTTTTTGCTCAAACGAACTACATCGTTCATGAAGCTCACACGTTTCCCATCTTAACTGACAAGCATTGGATGTTAGAGGACCAGTGCTTTGTATCAGTTTCAGAAGCAGATTTGGACTAGATATGGTCCGTATGTGTAGGAAACACCCTTCTTTTGTTCTCAGCACACTCACGTTTCCTGCTGTCTTAGAGACTCTAGAAAGCAAGAGCGTGCTTCTCACTCTAAAGCAGAGTGTGATCCATGGATGAGAACTATGCTGTGTGTTTGCCTTCAGAAATGGAGTTAAATCCCATGCTCTGAGTCTTCCTACAAGCAAGACTTCGTTTCAGGTAAGGACAGTTGCTTTTCTGCTCAAACGAACTACATCGTTCACTGAGCTCACACGTTTCTCATCTTAACTGACAAGCATTGGATGTTAGAGGGTCAGTGCTTTGTATCAGTTTCAGAAGCAGATTTGGACTACATATGGTCCGTATGTGTAGGAAACACCGTTCTTTTGTTCTGGGCACACTCAGATTTCCTGCTGTATTAGAGACTCTAGAAAGCAAGAGTGTGCTTCTCGCTCTAAAGCAGAGCGTGATCCATGGATGAGAACTATGCTGTGTGTTTCCCTTCAGAAATGGACTTAAATCCCAGGCTCTGTGTCTTCCTACAAGCAAGACTTCTTTTCGGGTAAAGGCAGTCACTTTTCAGTTCAAAGGAACTATATCATTCACGAAGCTCACACGTTTCTCATCTTAACAGACAAGCATTGGATGTTAGAGGACCAGTGCTTTGTATCAGTTTCAGAAGCAGAGTTGGACTATATAATATCCATATGTGTAGGAAACACCGTTCTTTTGTTCTCAGCAAAATCACGTTTCCTGCTTTCTTAGAGACTCTAGAAAGCAAGAGCGTGCTTCTTGTTCTAAAGCAGAGTGTGATCAATGGATGATTACACTGCTGTGTGTTTTACTTCAGAAATGGACTTAAATCCCAGGCTCTGTGTCTTCCTACAAGCAAGACTTCTTTTCGGGTAAGGGCAGTCACTTTTCAGTTCAAAGGAACTATATCATTCACGAAGCTCACACGTTTCTCATCTTAACAGACAAGCATTGGATGTTAGAGGATCAGTGCTTTGTATCAGTTTAAGAAGCAGATTTGGACTAGATATGGTCTGTATGTGTAGGAAACACCATTCTTTTGTTCTCAGCACACTCACATTTCCTGCTGTCTTAGAGTCTCTAGAAAGCAAGAGCTTGCTTCTCGTTCTAAAGCAGAGTGTGATCCATGGATGAAAACTATGCTGTGTGTTTCACTTCAGAAAAGGAGTTAAATCCCAGGCTCTGAGTCTCCCTACAAGCAAGACTTCATTTCAGGTAAGGGCAGTCACTTTTCTGCTCACACGAACTACATCTTTCACGAAGCACACACGTTTCTCATCTTAACTGACAAGCATTGGATGTTAGAGGACCAGTGCATTCTATCTGTTTCAGAAGAACTTTTGGACTACATATAGTCAGTATGTGTAGGAAACACCGTTCTTTTGTTCTTGGCACACTCACGTTTCCTGCTGTCTTAGAGACTCTAGAAAGCAAGAGCGGGCTTCTCACTCTAAAGCAGAGTGTGATCCATGGATGAGAACTATGGTGTGTGTTTGCCTTCAGAAATGGAGTTAAATCCCATGCTCGGAGTCTTCCTACAAGCAAGACTTCGTTTCAGGTAAGGACAGTTGCTTTTCTGCTCAAACGAACTACATCGTTCACTGAGCTCACACGTTTCTCATCTAAACTGACAAGCATTGGATGTTAGAGGGTCAATGCTTTATATCAGTTTCAGAAGCAGATTTGGACTGGATATGGTCCATATGTGTAGGAAACATCGTTCTATTGTTCTGGGCACACAAAAATTTCCTGCTGTCTTAGAGACTCTAGAAAGCAAGAGTGTGCTTCTCGCTCTAACCACAGTGTGACCCATGGATGAATACTATGCTGTGTGTTTCATTCAGAAATGGAGTTAAATCCCAATCTCTGTGTCTTCCTACAAGTAAGACTTCGTTTCAGGTAAGGGCAGTCACTTTTCAGCTCAAACGAACTACATCGTTCACGAAGCTCACACGTTTCTCATCTTAACAGACAAGCATTGGATGTTAGAGGACCAGTGCTTTGTATCAGTTTCAGAAGCAGAGTTGGACTATATAATGTCCATATGTGTAGGAAACACCATTCTTTTGTTCTCAGCAAAATCACGTTTCCTGCTTTCTTAGAGACTCTAGAAAGCACGAGCATGCTTCTTGTTCTAAAGCAGAGTGTGATCAATGGATGATTACACTGCTGTGTGTTTTACTTCAGAAATGGAGTTAAATCCCAGGCTCTGAGTCTTCCTACAAGCAAGACTTCAATTCAGGTAAGGGCAGTCACTTTTCTGCTCAAACGAACTACATCATTCATGAAGCTCACACGTTTCCCATCTTAACTGACAATCATTGGATGTTAGAGGGTCAGTGCTTTGTATCAGTTTCAGAAGCAGATTTGGACTACATATGGTCCGTATGTGTAGGAAACACCGTTCTTTTGTTCTGGGCACACTCAGATTTCCTGCTGTTTTAGAGACTCTAGAAAGCAAGAGTGTGCTTCTCGCTCTAAAGCAGAGCGTGATCCATGGATGAGAACTATGCTGTGTGTTTCCCTTCAGAAATGGACTTAAATCCCAGGCTCTGTGTCTTCCTACAAGCAAGACTTCTTTTCGGGTAAAGGCAGTCACTTTTCAGTTCAAAGGAACTATATCATTCACGAAGCTCACACGTTTCTCATCTTAACAGACAAGCATTGGATGTTAGAGGACCAGTGCTTTCTATCAGTTTAAGAAGCAGATTTGGACTAGATATGGTCTGTATGTGTAGGAAACACCGTTCTTTTGTTCTCAGCACACTCACGTTTCCTGCTGTCTTAGAGACTCTAGAAAGCAAGAGCGTGCTTCTCGCTCTAAAGCAGAGTGTGATCCATGGATGAGAACTATGCTGTGTGTTTGCCTTCAGAAATGGAGTTAAATCCCAGGCTCTGAGTCTTCCTACAAGGAAGACTTCGTTTCAGGTAAGGGCAGTCACTTTTCAGCTCAAACGAACTACATCGTTCACGAAGCTCACACGTTTCTCACCTTAACAGACAAGCATTGGATGTTAGAGGACCAGTGCTTTGTATCAGTTTAAGAAGCAGATTTGGACTAGATATGGTCTGTATGTGTAGGAAACACCGTTCTTTTGTTCTCAGCACACTCACGTTTCCTGCTGTCTTAGAGACTCTAGAAAGCAAGAGCGTGCTTCTCGCTCTAAAGCAGAGTGTGATCCATGGATGAGAACTATGCTGTGTGTTTGCCTTCAGAAATGGAGTTAAATCCCAGGCTCTGAGTCTTCCTACAAGGAAGACTTCATTTCAGGTAAGGGCAGTCACTCTTCAGATCAAACGAACTACATCGTTCACGAAGCTCACACGTTTCTCACCTTAACAGACAAGCATTGGATGTTAGAGGACCAGTGCTTTGTATCAGTTTCAGAAGCAGAGTTGGACTATATAATGTCCGTATGTGTAGGAAACACCCTTCTTTTGTTCTCAGCAAAATCACGTTTCCTGCTCTATTAGAGACTCTAGAAAGCAAGAGTGTGCTTCTTGTTCTAAAGCAGAGTGTGATCAATGGATGATTACACTGCTGTGTGTTTCACTTCAGAAATGGAGTTAAATTCCAGGCTCTGAGTCTTACTACAAGCAAGACTTCAATTCAGGTAAGGGCTGTCATTTTTCTGCTCAAAGGAACTACATCGTTCATGAAGCTCACACGTTTCCCATCTTAACTGACAAGCATTGGATGTTAGTGGGTCAGTGCTTTGTATCAGTTTCAGAAGCAGAGTTGGACTATATAATGTCTGTATGTGTAGGAAACACCCTTCTTTTGTTCTCAGCACACTCACGTTTCCAGCTGTATTAGAGATTCTAGAAAGCAAGAGTGTGCTTCTTGTTCTAAAGCAGAGTGTGATCAATGGATGATTACACTGCTGTGTGTTTTACTTCAAAAATGGAGTTAAATCCCAGGCTCTGAGTCTTCCTACAAGCAAGACTTCAATTCAGGTAAGGGCAGTCACTTTTCTGCTCAAACGAACTACATCGTTCATGAAGCTCACACGTTTCCCATCTTAACTGACAAGCATTGGATGTTAGAGGGTCAGTGCTTTGTATCAGTTTCAGAAGCAGATTTGGACTACATATGGTCCGTATGTGTAGGAAACACCGTTCTTTTGTTCTGGGCACACTCAGATTTCCTGCTGTATTAGAGACTCTAGAAAGCAAGAGTGTGCTTCTCGCTCTAAAGCAGAGCGTGATCCATGGATGAGAACTATGCTGTGTGTTTCCCTTCAGAAATGGACTTAAATCCCAGGCTCTGTGTCTTCCTACAAGCAAGACTTCTTTTCGGGTAAGGGCAGTCACTTTTCAGTTCAAAGGAACTATATCATTCACGAAGCTCACACGTTTCTCACCTTAACAGACAAGCATTGGATGTTAGAGGACCAGTGCTTTGTATCAGTTTCAGAAGCAGAGTTGGACTATATAATGTCTGTATGTGTAGGAAACACCCTTCTTTTGTTCTCAGCAAAATCACGTTTCCTGCTGTATTAGAGACTCTAGAAAGCAAGAGTGTGCTTCTTGTTCTAAAGCAGAGTGTGATCAATGGATGATTACACTGCTGTGTGTTTCAATTCAGAAATGGAGTTAAATCCCATGCTCTGAGTCTTCCTACAAGCAAGACTTCGTTTCAGTTAAGGACAGTTGCTTTTCTGCTCAAAGGAACTACATCGTTCATGAAGCTCACACGTTTCCCATCTTAACTGACAAGCATTGGATGTTAGTGGGTCAGTGCTTTGTATCAGTTTCAGAAGCAGAGTTGGACTAGATATGGTCTGTATGTGTAGGAAACACCGTTCTTTTGTTCTCAGCACTCTCACTTTTCCTGCTGTGTTAGAGACTCTAGAAAGCAAGAGCGTGTTTCTTGTTCTAAAGCAGAGTGTCATCAATGTATGAGAACACTGCTGTGTGTTTCACTTCAGAAATGGAGTTAAATCCCAGGCTCTGAGTCTTCCTACAAGCAAGACTTTGTTTCAGGTAAGGGCAGTCACTTTTTTGCTCAAACGAACTACATCGTTCATGAAGCTCACACGTTTCCCATCTTAACTGACAAGCATTGGATGTTAGAGGACCAGTGCTTTGTATCAGTTTCAGAAGCAGATTTGGACTAGATATGGTCCGTATGTGTAGGAAACACCCTTCTTTTGTTCTCAGCACACTCACGTTTCCTGCTGTCTTAGAGACTCTAGAAAGCAAGAGCGTGCTTCTCACTCTAAAGCAGAGTGTGATCCATGGATGAGAACTATGCTGTGTGTTTGCCTTCAGAAATGGAGTTAAATCCCATGCTCTGAGTCTTCCTACAAGCAAGACTTCGTTTCAGGTAAGGACAGTTGCTTTTCTGCTCAAACGAACTACATCGTTCACTGAGCTCACACGTTTCTCATCTTAACTGACAAGCATTGGATGTTAGAGGGTCAGTGCTTTGTATCAGTTTCAGAAGCAGATTTGGACTACATATGGTCCGTATGTGTAGGAAACACCGTTCTTTTGTTCTGGGCACACTCAGATTTCCTGCTGTATTAGAGACTCTAGAAAGCAAGAGTGTGCTTCTCGCTCTAAAGCAGAGCGTGATCAATGGATGATTACACTGCTGTGTGTTTTACTTCAGAAATGGACTTAAATCCCAGGCTCTGTGTCTTCCTACAAGCAAGACTTCTTTTCGGGTAAGGGCAGTCACTTTTCAGTTCAAAGGAACTATATCATTCACGAAGCTCACACGTTTCTCATCTTAACAGACAAACATTGGATGTTAGAGGATCAGTGCTTTGTATCAGTTTAAGAAGCAGATTTGGACTAGATATGGTCTGTATGTGTAGGAAACACCATTCTTTTGTTCTCAGCACACTCACATTTCCTGCTGTCTTAGAGTCTCTAGAAAGCAAGAGCTTGCTTCTCGTTCTAAAGCAGAGTGTGATCCATGGCTGAAAACTATGCTGTGTGTTTCACTTCAGAAAAGGAGTTAAATCCCAGGCTCTGAGTCTCCCTACAAGCAAGACTTCGTTTCAGGTAAGGGCAGTCACTTTTCTGCTCACACGAACTACATCTTTCACGAAGCACACACGTTTCTCATCTTAACTGACAAGCATTGGATGTTAGAGGACCAGTGCATTCTATCTGTTTCAGAAGAACTTTTGGACTACATATAGTCAGTATGTGTAGGAAACACCGTTCTTTTGTTCTTGGCACACTCACGTTTCCTGCTGTCTTAGAGACTCTAGAAAGCAAGAGCGGGCTTCTCACTCTAAAGCAGAGTGTGATCCATGGATGAGAACTATGGTGTGTGTTTGCCTTCAGAAATGGAGTTAAATCCCATGCTCTGAGTCTTCCTACAAGCAAGACTTCGTTTCAGGTAAGGACAGTTGCTTTTCTGCTCAAACGAACTACATCGTTCACTGAGCTCACACGTTTCTCATCTAAACTGACAAGCATTGGATGTTAGAGGGTCAATGCTTTATATCAGTTTCAGAAGCAGATTTGGACTGGATATGGTCCATATGTGTAGGAAACATCGTTCTATTGTTCTGGGCACACAAAAATTTCCTGCTGTCTTAGAGACTCTAGAAAGCAAGAGTGTGCTTCTCGCTCTAACCACAGTGTGACCCATGGATGAATACTATGCTGTGTGTTTCATTCAGAAATGGAGTTAAATCCCAATCTCTGTGTCTTCCTACAAGCAAGACTTCGTTTCAGGTAAGGGCAGTCACTTTTCAGCTCAAACGAACTACATCGTTCACGAAGCTCACACGTTTCTCATCTTAACAGACAAGCATTGGATGTTAGAGGACCAGTGCTTTGTATCAGTTTCAGAAGCAGAGTTGGACTATATAATGTCCATATGTGTAGGAAACACCATTCTTTTGTTCTCAGCAAAATCACGTTTCCTGCTTTCTTAGAGACTCTAGAAAGCACGAGCATGCTTCTTGTTCTAAAGCAGAGTGTGATCAATGGATGATTACACTGCTGTGTGTTTTACTTCAGAAATGGAGTTAAATCCCAGGCTCTGAGTCTTCCTACAAGCAAGACTTCAATTCAGGTAAGGGCAGTCACTTTTCTGCTCAAGCGAACTACATCATTCATGAAGCTCACACGTTTCCCATCTTAACTGACAAGCATTGGATGTTAGAGGGTCAGTGCTTTGTATCAGTTTCAGAAGCAGATTTGGACTACATATGGTCCGTATGTGTAGGAAACACCGTTCTTTTGTTCTGGGCACACTCAGATTTCCTGCTGTTTTAGAGACTCTAGAAAGCAAGAGTGTGCTTCTCGCTCTAAAGCAGAGCGTGATCCATGGATGAGAACTATGCTGTGTGTTTCCCTTCAGAAATGGACTTAAATCCCAGGCTCTGTGTCTTCCTACAAGCAAGACTTCTTTTCGGGTAAAGGCAGTCACTTTTCAGTTCAAAGGAACTATATCATTCACGAAGCTCACACGTTTCTCATCTTAACAGACAAGCATTGGATGTTAGAGGACCAGTGCTTTGTATCAGTTTAAGAAGCAGATTTGGACTAGATATGGTCTGTATGTGTAGGAAACACCGTTCTTTTGTTCTCAGCACACTCACATTTCCTGCTGTCTTAGAGTCTCTAGAAAGCAAGAGCGTGCTTCTCGCTCTAAAGCAGAGTGTGATCCATGGATGAGAACTATGCTGTGTGTTTGCCTTCAGAAAGGGAGTTAAATCCCAGGCTCTGAGTCTTCCTCCAAGCAAGACTTCGTTTCAGGTAAGGCCAGTCACTTTTCTGCTCAAACGAACTACATCGTTCCAGAAGCTCACACGTTTCTCATCTTAAATGACAAGCATTGGATGTTAGAGGACCAGTGCTTTCTATCAGTTTCAGAAGCAAAGTTGGACTAGATATGGTCCATAAGTGTAGGAAACACCGTTCTTTTGTTCTCAGCACACTCACTTTTCCTGCTGTCTTAGAGACTCTAGAAAACAAGAGCGTGCTTCTCGCTCTAAAGCAGAGTTTGATCCATGGATGAGAAATATGCTCTGTGTTTGCCTTCAGAAATGGAGTTAAATCCCAGGCTCTGAGTCTTCCTACAAGCAAGACTTCGTTTCAGGTAAGGGCAGTCACTTTTCAGCTCAAACGAACTACATCGTTCACGAAGCTCACACGTTTCTCACCTTAACAGACAAGCATTGGATGTTAGAGGACCAGTGCTTTATATCAGTTTCAGAAGCAGAGTTGGACTATATAATGTCTGTATGTGTAGGAAACACCCTTCTTTTGTTCTCAGCACACTCACGTTTCCAGCTGTATTAGAGACTCTAGAAAGCAAGAGTGTGCTTCTTGTTCTAAAGCAGAGTGTGATCAATGGATGATTACACTGCTGTGTGTTTTACTTCAGAAATGGAGTTAAATCCCAGGCTCTGAGTCTTCCTACAAGCAAGACTTCAATTCAGGTAAGGGCAGTCACTTTTCTGCTCAAACTAACTACATCGTTCATGAAGCTCACACGTTTCCCATCTTAACTGACAAGCATTGGATGTTAGAGGGTCAGTGCTTTGTATCAGTTTCAGAAGCAGATTTGGACTACATATGGTCCGTATGTGTAGGAAACACCGTTCTTTTGTTCTGGGCACACTCAGATTTCCTGCTGTATTAGAGACTCTAGAAAGCAAGAGTGTGCTTCTCGCTCTAAAGCAGAGCGTGATCCATGGATGAGAACTATGCTGTGTGTTTCCCTTCAGAAATGGACTTAAATCCCAGGCTCTGTGTCTTCCTACAAGCAAGACTTCTTTTCGGGTAAGGGCAGTCACTTTTCAGTTCAAAGGAACTATATCATTCACGAAGCTCACACGTTTCTCACCTTAACAGACAAGCATTGGATGTTAGAGGACCAGTGCTTTGTATCAGTTTCAGAAGCAGAGTTGGACTATATAATGTCTGTATGTGTAGGAAACACCCTTCTTTTGTTCTCAGCAAAATCACGTTTCCTGCTGTATTAGAGACTCTAGAAAGCAAGAGTGTGCTTCTTGTTCTAAAGCAGAGTGTGATCAATGGATGATTACACTGCTGTGTGTTTCAATTCAGAAATGGAGTTAAATCCCATGCTCTGAGTCTTCCTACAAGCAAGACTTCGTTTCAGTTAAGGACAGTTGCTTTTCTGCTCAAAGGAACTACATCGTTCATGAAGCTCACACGTTTCCCATCTTAACTGACAAGCATTGGATGTTAGTGGGTCAGTGCTTTGTATCAGTTTCAGAAGCAGAGTTGGACTAGATATGGTCTGTATGTGTAGGAAACACCGTTCTTTTGTTCTCAGCACTCTCACTTTTCCTGCTGTGTTAGAGACTCTAGAAAGCAAGAGCGTGCTTCTTGTTCTAAAGCAGAGTGTCATCAATGTATGAGAACACTGCTGTGTGTTTCACTTCAGAAATGGAGTTAAATCCCAGGCTCTGAGTCTTCCTACAAGCAAGACTTTGTTTCAGGTAAGGGCAGTCACTTTTTTGCTCAAACGAACTACATCGTTCATGAAGCTCACACGTTTCCCATCTTAACTGACAAGCATTGGATGTTAGAGGACCAGTGCTTTGTATCAGTTTCAGAAGCAGATTTGGACTAGATATGGTCCGTATGTGTAGGAAACACCCTTCTTTTGTTCTCAGCACACTCACGTTTCCTGCTGTCTTAGAGACTCTAGAAAGCAAGAGCGTGCTTCTCACTCTAAAGCAGAGTGTGATCCATGGATGAGAACTATGCTGTGTGTTTGCCTTCAGAAATGGAGTTAAATCCCATGCTCTGAGTCTTCCTACAAGCAAGACTTCGTTTCAGGTAAGGACAGTTGCTTTTCTGCTCAAACGAACTACATCGTTCACTGAGCTCACACGTTTCTCATCTTAACTGACAAGCATTGGATGTTAGAGGGTCAGTGCTTTGTATCAGTTTCAGAAGCAGATTTGGACTACATATGGTCCGTATGTGTAGGAAACACCGTTCTTTTGTTCTGGGCACACTCAGATTTCCTGCTGTATTAGAGACTCTAGAAAGCAAGAGTGTGCTTCTCGCTCTAAAGCAGAGCGTGATCCATGGATGAGAACTATGCTGTGTGTTTCCCTTCAGAAATGGACTTAAATCCCAGGCTCTGTGTCTTCCTACAAGCAAGACTTCTTTTCGGGTAAAGGCAGTCACTTTTCAGTTCAAAGGAACTATATCATTCACGAAGCTCACACGTTTCTCATCTTAACAGACAAGCATTGGATGTTAGAGGACCAGTGCTTTGTATCAGTTTCAGAAGCAGAGTTGGACTATATAATATCCATATGTGTAGGAAACACCGTTCTTTTGTTCTCAGCAAAATCACGTTTCCTGCTTTCTTAGAGACTCTAGAAAGCAAGAGCGTGCTTCTTGTTCTAAAGCAGAGTGTGATCAATGGATGATTACACTGCTGTGTGTTTTACTTCAGAAATGGACTTAAATCCCAGGCTCTTTGTCTTCCTACATGCAAGACTTCTTTTCGGGTAAGGGCAGTCACTTTTCAGTTCAAAGGAACTATATCATTCACGAAGCTCACACGTTTCTCATCTTAACAGACAAGCATTGGATGTTAGAGGATCAGTGCTTTGTATCAGTTTAAGAAGCAGATTTGGACTAGATATGGTCTGTATGTGTAGGAAACACCATTCTTTTGTTCTCAGCACACTCACATTTCCTGCTGTCTTAGAGTCTCTAGAAAGCAAGAGCTTGCTTCTCGTTCTAAAGCAGAGTGTGATCCATGGATGAAAACTATGCTGTGTGTTTCACTTCAGAAAAGGAGTTAAATCCCAGGCTCTGAGTCTCCCTACAAGCAAGACTTCGTTTCAGGTAAGGGCAGTCACTTTTCTGCTCACACGAACTACATCTTTCACGAAGCACACACGTTTCTCATCTTAACTGACAAGCATTGGATGTTAGAGGACCAGTGCATTCTATCTGTTTCAGAAGAACTTTTGGACTACATATAGTCAGTATGTGTAGGAAACACCATTCTTTTGTTCTTGGCACACTCACGTTTCCTGCTGTCTTAGAGACTCTAGAAAGCAAGAGCGGGCTTCTCACTCTAAAGCAGAGTGTGATCCATGGATGAGAACTATGGTGTGTGTTTGCCTTCAGAAATGGAGTTAAATCCCATGCTCTGAGTCTTCCTACAAGCAAGACTTCGTTTCAGGTAAGGACAGTTGCTTTTCTGCTCAAACGAACTACATCGTTCACTGAGCTCACACGTTTCTCATCTAAACTGACAAGCATTGGATGTTAGAGGGTCAATGCTTTATATCAGTTTCAGAAGCAGATTTGGACTGGATATGGTCCATATGTGTAGGAAACATCGTTCTATTGTTCTGGGCACACAAAAATTTCCTGCTGTCTTAGAGACTCTAGAAAGCAAGAGTGTGCTTCTCGCTCTAACCACAGTGTGACCCATGGATGAATACTATGCTGTGTGTTTCATTCAGAAATGGAGTTAAATCCCAATCTCTGTGTCTTCCTACAAGCAAGACTTCGTTTCAGGTAAGGGCAGTCACTTTTCAGCTCAAACGAACTACATCGTTCACGAAGCTCACACGTTTCTCATCTTAACAGACAAGCATTGGATGTTAGAGGACCAGTGCTTTGTATCAGTTTCAGAAGCAGAGTTGGACTATATAATGTCCATATGTGTAGGAAACACCATTCTTTTGTTCTCAGCAAAATCACGTTTCCTGCTTTCTTAGAGACTCTAGAAAGCACGAGCATGCTTCTTGTTCTAAAGCAGAGTGTGATCAATGGATGATTACACTGCTGTGTGTTTTACTTCAGAAATGGAGTTAAATCCCAGGCTCTGAGTCTTCCTACAAGCAAGACTTCTATTCAGGTAAGGGCAGTCACTTTTCTGCTCAAGCGAACTACATCATTCATGAAGCTCACACGTTTCCCATCTTAACTGACAAGCATTGGATGTTAGAGGGTCAGTGCTTTGTATCAGTTTCAGAAGCAGATTTGGACTACATATGGTCCGTATGTGTAGGAAACACCGTTCTTTTGTTCTGGGCACACTCAGATTTCCTGCTGTTTTAGAGACTCTAGAAAGCAAGAGTGTGCTTCTCGCTCTAAAGCAGAGCGTGATCCATGGATGAGAACTATGCTGTGTGTTTCCCTTCAGAAATGGACTTAAATCCCAGGCTCTGTGTCTTCCTACAAGCAAGACTTCTTTTCGGGTAAAGGCAGTCACTTTTCAGTTCAAAGGAACTATATCATTCACGAAGCTCACACGTTTCTCATCTTAACAGACAAGCATTGGATGTTAGAGGACCAGTGCTTTGTATCAGTTTAAGAAGCAGATTTGGACTAGATATGGTCTGTATGTGTAGGAAACACCGTTCTTTTGTTCTCAGCACACTCACATTTCCTGCTGTCTTAGAGTCTCTAGAAAGCAAGAGCGTGCTTCTCGCTCTAAAGCAGAGTGTGATCCATGGATGAGAACTATGCTGTGTGTTTGCCTTCAGAAAGGGAGTTAAATCCCAGGCTCTGAGTCTTCCTCCAAGCAAGACTTCGTTTCAGGTAAGGCCAGTCACTTTTCTGCTCAAACGAACTACATCGTTCCAGAAGCTCACACGTTTCTCATCTTAAATGACAAGCATTGGATGTTAGAGGACCAGTGCTTTCTATCAGTTTCAGAAGCAAAGTTGGACTAGATATGGTCCATAAGTGTAGGAAACACCGTTCTTTTGTTCTCAGCACACTCACTTTTCCTGCTGTCTTAGAGACTCTAGAAAACAAGAGCGTGCTTCTCGCTCTAAAGCAGAGTTTGATCCATGGATGAGAAATATGCTCTGTGTTTGCCTTCAGAAATGGAGTTAAATCCCAGGCTCTGAGTCTTCCTACAAGCAAGACTTCGTTTCAGGTAAGGGCAGTCACTTTTCAGCTCAAACGAACTACATCGTTCACGAAGCTCACACGTTTCTCACCTTAACAGACAAGCATTGGATGTTAGAGGACCAGTGCTTTATATCAGTTTCAGAAGCAGAGTTGGACTATATAATGTCTGTATGTGTAGGAAACACCCTTCTTTTGTTCTCAGCACACTCACGTTTCCAGCTGTATTAGAGACTCTAGAAAGCAAGAGTGTGCTTCTTGTTCTAAAGCAGAGTGTGATCAATGGATGATTACACTGCTGTGTGTTTTACTTCAGAAATGGAGTTAAATCCCAGGCTCTGAGTCTTCCTACAAGCAAGACTTCAATTCAGGTAAGGGCAGTCACTTTTCTGCTCAAACGAACTACATCGTTCATGAAGCTCACACGTTTCCCATCTTAACTGACAAGCATTGGATGTTAGAGGGTCAGTGCTTTGTATCAGTTTCAGAAGCAGATTTGGACTACATATGGTCCGTATGTGTAGGAAACACCGTTCTTTTGTTCTGGGCACACTCAGATTTCCTGCTGTATTAGAGACTCTAGAAAGCAAGAGTGTGCTTCTCGCTCTAAAGCAGAGCGTGATCCATGGATGAGAACTATGCTGTGTGTTTCCCTTCAGAAATGGACTTAAATCCCAGGCTCTGTGTCTTCCTACAAGCAAGACTTCTTTTCGGGTAAGGGCAGTCACTTTTCAGTTCAAAGGAACTATATCATTCACGAAGCTCACACGTTTCTCATCTTAACAGACAAGCATTGGATGTTAGAGGATCAGTGCTTTGTATCAGTTTAAGAAGCAGATTTGGACTAGATATGGTCTGTATGTGTAGGAAACACCATTCTTTTGTTCTCAGCACACTCACATTTCCTGCTGTCTTAGAGTCTCTAGAAAGCAAGAGCTTGCTTCTCGTTCTAAAGCAGAGTGTGATCCATGGATGAAAACTATGCTGTGTGTTTCACTTCAGAAAAGGAGTTAAATCCCAGGCTCTGAGTCTCCCTACAAGCAAGACTTCATTTCAGGTAAGGGCAGTCACTTTTCTGCTCACACGAACTACATCTTTCACGAAGCACACACGTTTCTCATCTTAACTGACAAGCATTGGATGTTAGAGGACCAGTGCATTCTATCTGTTTCAGAAGAACTTTTGGACTACATATAGTCAGTATGTGTAGGAAACACCGTTCTTTTGTTCTTGGCACACTCCCGTTTCCTGCTGTCTTAGAGACTCTAGAAAGCAAGAGCGGGCTTCTCACTCTAAAGCAGAGTGTGATCCATGGATGAGAACTATGGTGTGTGTTTGCCTTCAGAAATGGAGTTAAATCCCATGCTCGGAGTCTTCCTACAAGCAAGACTTCGTTTCAGGTAAGGACAGTTGCTTTTCTGCTCAAACGAACTACATCGTTCACTGAGCTCACACGTTTCTCATCTAAACTGACAAGCATTGGATGTTAGAGGGTCAATGCTTTATATCAGTTTCAGAAGCAGATTTGGACTGGATATGGTCCATATGTGTAGGAAACATCGTTCTATTGTTCTGGGCACACAAAAATTTCCTGCTGTCTTAGAGACTCTAGAAAGCAAGAGTGTGCTTCTCGCTCTAACCACAGTGTGACCCATGGATGAATACTATGCTGTGTGTTTCATTCAGAAATGGAGTTAAATCCCAATCTCTGTGTCTTCCTACAAGTAAGACTTCGTTTCAGGTAAGGGCAGTCACTTTTCAGCTCAAACGAACTACATCGTTCACGAAGCTCACACGTTTCTCATCTTAACAGACAAGCATTGGATGTTAGAGGACCAGTGCTTTGTATCAGTTTCAGAAGCAGAGTTGGACTATATAATGTCCATATGTGTAGGAAACACCATTCTTTTGTTCTCAGCAAAATCACGTTTCCTGCTTTCTTAGAGACTCTAGAAAGCACGAGCATGCTTCTTGTTCTAAAGCAGAGTGTGATCAATGGATGATTACACTGCTGTGTGTTTTACTTCAGAAATGGAGTTAAATCCCAGGCTCTGAGTCTTCCTACAAGCAAGACTTCAATTCAGGTAAGGGCAGTCACTTTTCTGCTCAAACGAACTACATCATTCATGAAGCTCACACGTTTCCCATCTTAACTGACAATCATTGGATGTTAGAGGGTCAGTGCTTTGTATCAGTTTCAGAAGCAGATTTGGACTACATATGGTCCGTATGTGTAGGAAACACCGTTCTTTTGTTCTGGGCACACTCAGATTTCCTGCTGTTTTAGAGACTCTAGAAAGCAAGAGTGTGCTTCTCGCTCTAAAGCAGAGCGTGATCCATGGATGAGAACTATGCTGTGTGTTTCCCTTCAGAAATGGACTTAAATCCCAGGCTCTGTGTCTTCCTACAAGCAAGACTTCTTTTCGGGTAAAGGCAGTCACTTTTCAGTTCAAAGGAACTATATCATTCACGAAGCTCACACGTTTCTCATCTTAACAGACAAGCATTGGATGTTAGAGGACCAGTGCTTTCTATCAGTTTAAGAAGCAGATTTGGACTAGATATGGTCTGTATGTGTAGGAAACACCGTTCTTTTGTTCTCAGCACACTCACGTTTCCTGCTGTCTTAGAGACTCTAGAAAGCAAGAGCGTGCTTCTCGCTCTAAAGCAGAGTGTGATCCATGGATGAGAACTATGCTGTGTGTTTGCCTTCAGAAATGGAGTTAAATCCCAGGCTCTGAGTCTTCCTACAAGGAAGACTTCGTTTCAGGTAAGGGCAGTCACTTTTCAGCTCAAACGAACTACATCGTTCACGAAGCTCACACGTTTCTCACCTTAACAGACAAGCATTGGATGTTAGAGGACCAGTGCTTTGTATCAGTTTAAGAAGCAGATTTGGACTAGATATGGTCTGTATGTGTAGGAAACACCGTTCTTTTGTTCTCAGCACACTCACGTTTCCTGCTGTCTTAGAGACTCTAGAAAGCAAGAGCGTGCTTCTCGCTCTAAAGCAGAGTGTGATCCATGGATGAGAACTATGCTGTGTGTTTGCCTTCAGAAATGGAGTTAAATCCCAGGCTCTGAGTCTTCCTACAAGGAAGACTTCATTTCAGGTAAGGGCAGTCACTTTTCAGCTCAAACGAACTACATCGTTCACGAAGCTCACACGTTTCTCACCTTAACAGACAAGCATTGGATGTTAGAGGACCAGTGCTTTGTATCAGTTTCAGAAGCAGAGTTGGACTATATAATGTCCGTATGTGTAGGAAACACCCTTCTTTTGTTCTCAGCAAAATCACGTTTCCTGCTCTATTAGAGACTCTAGAAAGCAAGAGTGTGCTTCTTGTTCTAAAGCAGAGTGTGATCAATGGATGATTACACTGCTGTGTGTTTCACTTCAGAAATGGAGTTAAATTCCAGGCTCTGAGTCTTACTACAAGCAAGACTTCAATTCAGGTAAGGGCTGTCATTTTTCTGCTCAAAGGAACTACATCGTTCATGAAGCTCACACGTTTCCCATCTTAACTGACAAGCATTGGATGTTAGTGGGTCAGTGCTTTGTATCAGTTTCAGAAGCAGAGTTGGACTATATAATGTCTGTATGTGTAGGAAACACCCTTCTTTTGTTCTCAGCACACTCACGTTTCCAGCTGTATTAGAGATTCTAGAAAGCAAGAGTGTGCTTCTTGTTCTAAAGCAGAGTGTGATCAATGGATGATTACACTGCTGTGTGTTTTACTTCAAAAATGGAGTTAAATCCCAGGCTCTGAGTCTTCCTACAAGCAAGACTTCAATTCAGGTAAGGGCAGTCACTTTTCTGCTCAAACGAACTACATCGTTCATGAAGCTCACACGTTTCCCATCTTAACTGACAAGCATTGGATGTTAGAGGGTCAGTGCTTTGTATCAGTTTCAGAAGCAGATTTGGACTACATATGGTCCGTATGTGTAGGAAACACCGTTCTTTTGTTCTGGGCACACTCAGATTTCCTGCTGTATTAGAGACTCTAGAAAGCAAGAGTGTGCTTCTCGCTCTAAAGCAGAGCGTGATCCATGGATGAGAACTATGCTGTGTGTTTCCCTTCAGAAATGGACTTAAATCCCAGGCTCTGTGTCTTCCTACAAGCAAGACTTCTTTTCGGGTAAGGGCAGTCACTTTTCAGTTCAAAGGAACTATATCATTCACGAAGCTCACACGTTTCTCACCTTAACAGACAAGCATTGGATGTTAGAGGACCAGTGCTTTGTATCAGTTTCAGAAGCAGAGTTGGACTATATAATGTCTGTATGTGTAGGAAACACCCTTCTTTTGTTCTCAGCAAAATCACGTTTCCTGCTGTATTAGAGACTCTAGAAAGCAAGAGTGTGCTTCTTGTTCTAAAGCAGAGTGTGATCAATGGATGATTACACTGCTGTGTGTTTCAATTCAGAAATGGAGTTAAATCCCATGCTCTGAGTCTTCCTACAAGCAAGACTTCGTTTCAGTTAAGGACAGTTGCTTTTCTGCTCAAAGGAACTACATCGTTCATGAAGCTCACACGTTTCCCATCTTAACTGACAAGCATTGGATGTTAGTGGGTCAGTGCTTTGTATCAGTTTCAGAAGCAGAGTTGGACTAGATATGGTCTGTATGTGTAGGAAACACCGTTCTTTTGTTCTCAGCACTCTCACTTTTCCTGCTGTGTTATAGACTCTAGAAAGCAAGAGCGTGCTTCTTGTTCTAAAGCAGAGTGTCATCAATGTATGAGAACACTGCTGTGTGTTTCACTTCAGAAATGGAGTTAAATCCCAGGCTCTGAGTCTTCCTACAAGCAAGACTTTGTTTCAGGTAAGGGCAGTCACTTTTTTGCTCAAACGAACTACATCGTTCATGAAGCTCACACGTTTCCCATCTTAACTGACAAGCATTGGATGTTAGAGGACCAGTGCTTTGTATCAGTTTCAGAAGCAGATTTGGACTAGATATGGTCCGTATGTGTAGGAAACACCCTTCTTTTGTTCTCAGCACACTCACGTTTCCTGCTGTCTTAGAGACTCTAGAAAGCAAGAGCGTGCTTCTCACTCTAAAGCAGAGTGTGATCCATGGATGAGAACTATGCTGTGTGTTTGCCTTCAGAAATGGAGTTAAATCCCATGCTCTGAGTCTTCCTACAAGCAAGACTTCGTTTCAGGTAAGGACAGTTGCTTTTCTGCTCAAACGAACTACATCGTTCACTGAGCTCACACGTTTCTCATCTTAACTGACAAGCATTGGATGTTAGAGGGTCAGTGCTTTGTATCAGTTTCAGAAGCAGATTTGGACTACATATGGTCCGTATGTGTAGGAAACACCGTTCTTTTGTTCTGGGCACACTCAGATTTCCTGCTGTATTAGAGACTCTAGAAAGCAAGAGTGTGCTTCTCGCTCTAAAGCAGAGCGTGATCCATGGATGAGAACTATGCTGTGTGTTTCCCTTCAGAAATGGACTTAAATCCCAGGCTCTGTGTCTTCCTACAAGCAAGACTTCTTTTCGGGTAAAGGCAGTCACTTTTCAGTTCAAAGGAACTATATCATTCACGAAGCTCACACGTTTCTCATCTTAACAGACAAGCATTGGATGTTAGAGGACCAGTGCTTTGTATCAGTTTCAGAAGCAGAGTTGGACTATATAATATCCATATGTGTAGGAAACACCGTTCTTTTGTTCTCAGCAAAATCACGTTTCCTGCTTTCTTAGAGACTCTAGAAAGCAAGAGCGTGCTTCTTGTTCTAAAGCAGAGTGTGATCAATGGATGATTACACTGCTGTGTGTTTTACTTCAGAAATGGACTTAAATCCCAGGCTCTTTGTCTTCCTACATGCAAGACTTCTTTTCGGGTAAGGGCAGTCACTTTTCAGTTCAAAGGAACTATATCATTCACGAAGCTCACACGTTTCTCATCTTAACAGACAAGCATTGGATGTTAGAGGATCAGTGCTTTGTATCAGTTTAAGAAGCAGATTTGGACTAGATATGGTCTGTATGTGTAGGAAACACCATTCTTTTGTTCTCAGCACACTCACATTTCCTGCTGTCTTAGAGTCTCTAGAAAGCAAGAGCTTGCTTCTCGTTCTAAAGCAGAGTGTGATCCATGGATGAAAACTATGCTGTGTGTTTCACTTCAGAAAAGGAGTTAAATCCCAGGCTCTGAGTCTCCCTACAAGCAAGACTTCGTTTCAGGTAAGGGCAGTCACTTTTCTGCTCACACGAACTACATCTTTCACGAAGCACACACGTTTCTCATCTTAACTGACAAGCATTGGATGTTAGAGGACCAGTGCATTCTATCTGTTTCAGAAGAACTTTTGGACTACATATAGTCAGTATGTGTAGGAAACACCATTCTTTTGTTCTTGGCACACTCACGTTTCCTGCTGTCTTAGAGACTCTAGAAAGCAAGAGCGGGCTTCTCACTCTAAAGCAGAGTGTGATCCATGGATGAGAACTATGGTGTGTGTTTGCCTTCAGAAATGGAGTTAAATCCCATGCTCTGAGTCTTCCTACAAGCAAGACTTCGTTTCAGGTAAGGACAGTTGCTTTTCTGCTCAAACGAACTACATCGTTCACTGAGCTCACACGTTTCTCATCTAAACTGACAAGCATTGGATGTTAGAGGGTCAATGCTTTATATCAGTTTCAGAAGCAGATTTGGACTGGATATGGTCCATATGTGTAGGAAACATCGTTCTATTGTTCTGGGCACACAAAAATTTCCTGCTGTCTTAGAGACTCTAGAAAGCAAGAGTGTGCTTCTCGCTCTAACCACAGTGTGACCCATGGATGAATACTATGCTGTGTGTTTCATTCAGAAATGGAGTTAAATCCCAATCTCTGTGTCTTCCTACAAGCAAGACTTCGTTTCAGGTAAGGGCAGTCACTTTTCAGCTCAAACGAACTACATCGTTCACAAAGCTCACACGTTTCTCATCTTAACAGACAAGCATTGGATGTTAGAGGACCAGTGCTTTGTATCAGTTTCAGAAGCAGAGTTGGACTATATAATGTCCATATGTGTAGGAAACACCATTCTTTTGTTCTCAGCAAAATCACGTTTCCTGCTTTCTTAGAGACTCTAGAAAGCACGAGCATGCTTCTTGTTCTAAAGCAGAGTGTGATCAATGGATGATTACACTGCTGTGTGTTTTACTTCAGAAATGGAGTTAAATCCCAGGCTCTGAGTCTTCCTACAAGCAAGACTTCAATTCAGGTAAGGGCAGTCACTTTTCTGCTCAAACGAACTACATCATTCATGAAGCTCACACGTTTCCCATCTTAACTGACAAGCATTGGATGTTAGAGGGTCAGTGCTTTGTATCAGTTTCAGAAGCAGATTTGGACTACATATGGTCCGTATGTGTAGGAAACACCGTTCTTTTGTTCTGGGCACACTCAGATTTCCTGCTGTTTTAGAGACTCTAGAAAGCAAGAGTGTGCTTCTCGCTCTAAAGCAGAGCGTGATCCATGGATGAGAACTATGCTGTGTGTTTCCCTTCAGAAATGGACTTAAATCCCAGGCTCTGTGTCTTCCTACATGCAAGACTTCTTTTCGGGTAAAGGCAGTCACTTTTCAGTTCAAAGGAACTATATCATTCACGAAGCTCACACGTTTCTCATCTTAACAGACAAGCATTGGATGTTAGAGGACCAGTGCTTTGTATCAGTTTAAGAAGCAGATTTGGACTAGATATGGTCTGTATGTGTAGGAAACACCGTTCTTTTGTTCTCAGCACACTCACGTTTCCTGCTGTCTTAGAGACTCTAGAAAGCAAGAGCGTGCTTCTCGCTCTAAAGCAGAGTGTGATCCATGGATGAGAACTATGCTGTGTGTTTGCCTTCAGAAATGGAGTTAAATCCCAGGCTCTGAGTCTTCCTACAAGGAAGACTTCGTTTCAGGTAAGGGCAGTCACTTTTCAGCTCAAACGAACTACATCGTTCACGAAGCTCACACGTTTCTCACCTTAACAGACAAGCATTGGATGTTAGAGGACCAGTGCTTTGTATCAGTTTAAGAAGCAGATTTGGACTAGATATGGTCTGTATGTGTAGGAAACACCGTTCTTTTGTTCTCAGCACACTCACGTTTCCTGCTGTCTTAGAGACTCTAGAAAGCAAGAGCGTGCTTCTCGCTCTAAAGCAGAGTGTGATCCATGGATGAGAACTATGCTGTGTGTTTGCCTTCAGAAATGGAGTTAAATCCCAGGCTCTGAGTCTTCCTACAAGATAGATTTCATTTCAGGTAAGGGCAGTCACTTTTCAGCTCAAACGAACTACATCGTTCACGAAGCTCACACGTTTCTCACCTTAACAGACAAGCATTGGATGTTAGAGGACCAGTGCTTTGTATCAGTTTCAGAAGCAGAGTTGGACTATATAATGTCCGTATGTGTAGGAAACACCCTTCTTTTGTTCTCAGCAAAATCACGTTTCCTGCTCTATTAGAGACTCTAGAAAGCAAGAGTGTGCTTCTTGTTCTAAAGCAGAGTGTGATCAATGGATGATTACACTGCTGTGTGTTTCACTTCAGAAATGGAGTTAAATCCCAGGCTCTGAGTCTTACTACAAGCAAGACTTCAATTCAGGTAAGGGCTGTCATTTTTCTGCTCAAAGGAACTACATCGTTCATGAAGCTCACACGTTTCCCATCTTAACTGACAAGCATTGGATGTTAGTGGGTCAGTGCTTTGTATCAGTTTCAGAAGCAGAGTTGGACTATATAATGTCTGTATGTGTAGGAAACACCGTTCTTTTGTTCTCAGCACACTCATGTTTCCTGCTGTGTTAGAGACTCTAGAAAGCAAGAGCGTGCTTCTTGTTCTAACCACAGTGTGACCCATGGATGAATACTATGCTGTGTGTTTCATTCAGAAATGGAGTTAAATCCCAATCTCTGTGTCTTCCTAGAAGCAAGACTTCGTTTCAGGTAAGGGCAGTCACTTTTCAGCTCAAACGAACTACATCGTTCACGAAGCTCACACGTTTCTCATCTTAACAGACAAGCATTGGATGTTAGAGGACCAGTGCTTTGTATCAGTTTCAGAAGCAGAGTTGGACTATATAATATCCATATGTGTAGGAAACACCGTTCTTTTGTTCTCAGCAAAATCACGTTTCCTGCTTTCTTAGAGACTCTAGAAAGCAAGAGCGTGCTTCTTGTTCTAAAGCAGAGTGTGATCAATGAATGATTACACTGCTGTGTGTTTTACTTCAGAAATGGAGTTAAATCCCAGGCTCTGAGTCTACCTACAAGCAAGACTTCAATTCAGGTAAGGGCAGTCACTTTTCTGCTCAAACGAACTACATCGTTCATGAAGCTCACACGTTTCCCATCTTAACTGACAAGCATTGGATGTTAGAGGGTCAGTGCTTTGTATCAGTTTCAGAAGCAGATTTGGACTACATATGGTCCGTATGTGTAGGAAACACCGTTCTTTTGTTCTGGGCACACTCAGATTTCCTGCTGTATTAGAGACTCTAGAAAGCAAGAGCGTGCTTCTCGCTCTAAAGCAGAGTGTGATCCATGGATGAGAACTATGCTGTGTGTTTGCCTTCAGAAATGAAGTTAAATCCCAGGCTCTGAGTCTTCCTACAAGCAAGACTTCCTTTCAGGTAAGGGCAGTCACTTTTCAGCTCAAATAACTACATCGTTCACGAAGCTCACACGTTTCTCACCTTAACAGACAAGCATTGGATGTTAGAGGACCAGTGCTTTGTATCAGTTTCAGAAGCAGAGTTGGACTATATAATGTCTGTATGTGTAGGAAACACCCTTCTTTTGTTCTCAGCAAAATCACGTTTCTTGCTGTATTAGAGACTCTAGAAAGCAAGAGTGTGCTTCTTGTTCTAAAGCAGAGTGTGATCAATGGATGATTACACTGCTGTGTGTTTCAATTCAGAAATGGAGTTAAATCCCATGCTCTGAGTCTTCCTACAAGCAAGACTTCGTTTCAGGTAAGGACAGTTGCTTTTCTGCTCAAAGGAACTACATCGTTCATGTAGCTCACACGTTTCCCATCTTAACTGACAAGCATTGGATGTTAGTGGGTCAGTGCTTTGTATCAGTTTCAGAAGCAGAGTTGGACTAGATATGGTTTGTATGTGTAGGAAACACCGTTCTTTTGTTTTCAGCACACTCAAGTTTCCTGCTGTGTTAGAGACTCTAGAAAGCAAGAGCGTGCTTCTTGTTCTAAAGCAGAGTGTCATCAATGGATGAGAACACTGCTGTGTGTTTCCCTTCAGAAATGGAGTTAAATCCCAGGCTCTCAGTCTTCTACAAGCAAGACTTCAATTCAGGTAAGGGCAGTCACTATTCTGCTCAAACGAACTACATCGTTCACTGAGCTCACACGTTTCTCATCTTAACTGACAAGCATTGGATGTTAGAGGGTCAATGCTTTATGTCAGTTTCAGAAGCAGATTTGGACTGGATATGGTCCATATGTGTTGGAAACACCGTTCTATTGTTCTGGGCACACGCAAATTTCCTGCTGTCTTAGAGACTCTAGAAAGCAAGAGTTTGCTTCTCGCTCTAACCACAGTGTGACCCATGGATGAATACTATGCTGTGTGTTTCATTCAGAAATGGAGTTAAATCCCAATCTCTGTGTCTTCCTACAAGCAAGACTTCGTTTCAGGTAAGGGCAGTCACTTTTCAGCTCAAATGAACTACATCGTTCACGAAGCTCACACGTTTCTCATCTTAACAGACAAGCATTGGATGTTACAGGACCAGTGCTTTGTATCAGTTTCAGAAGCAGAGTTGGACTATATAATGTCCATATGTGTAGGAAACACCGTTCTTTTGTTCTCAGCAAAATCACGTTTCCTGCTTTCTTAGAGAATCTAGAAAGCAAGAGCGTGCTTCTTGTTCTAAAGCAGAGTGTGATGAATGGATGATTACACTGCTGTGTGTTTTACTTCAGAAATGGAGTTAAATCCCAGGCTCTGAGTCTTCCTACAAGCAAGACTTCAATTCAGGTAAGGGCAGTCACTTTTCTGCTCAAACGAACTACATCGTTCATGAAGCTCACACGTTTCCCATCTTAACTGACATGCATTGGATTTTAGAGGGTCAGTGCTTTGTATCAGTTTCAGAAGCAGATTTAGACTACATATGGTCTGTATGTGTAGGAAACACCGTTCTTTTGTTCTGGGCACACTCAGATTTCCTGCTGTATTAGAGACTCTAGAAAGCAAGAGTGTGCTTCTCGCTCTAAAGCAGAGCGTGATCCATGGATGAGAACTATGCTGTGTGTTTCCCTTCAGAAATGGACTTAAATCCCAGGCTCTGTGTCTTCCTACAAGCAAGACTTCCTTTCAGGTAAGGGCAGTCACTTTTCAGCTCAAATAACTACATCGTTCACGAAGCTCACACGTTTCCCATCTTAACTGACAAGCATTGGATGTTAGTGGGTCAGTGCTTTGTATCAGTTTCAGAAGCAGAGTTGGGCTAGATATGGTCTGTATGTGTAGGAAGCACCGTTCTTTTGTTCTCAGCACACTCACTTTTCCTGCTGTGTTAGAGACTCTAGAAAGCAAGAGCGTGCTTCTTGTTCTAAAGCAGAGTGTCATCAATGGATGAGAACACTGCTGTGTGTTTCCCTTCAGAAATGGAGTTAAATCCCAGGCTCTGAGTCTTCCTACAAGCAAGACTTCGTTTCAGGTAAGGGCAGTCACTTTTTTGCTCAAACGAACTACATCGTTCATGAAGCTCACACGTTTCCCATCTTAACTGACAAGCATTGGATGTTAGAGGACCAGTGCTTTGTATCAGTTTCAGAAGCAGATTTGGACTAGATATGGTCCGTATGTGTAGGAAACGCCGTTCTTTTGTTCTCAGCACACTCACGTTTCCTGCTGTCTTAGAGACTCTAGAAAGCAAGAGCGTGCTTCTCACTCTAAAGCAGAGTGTGATCCATGGATGAGAACTATGCTGTGTGTTTGCCTTCAGAAATGGAGTTAAATCCCATGCTCTGAGTCTTCCTACAAGCAAGACTTCGTTTCAGGTAAGGACAGTTGCTTTTCTGCTCAAACGAACTACATCGTTCACTGAGCTCACACGTTTCTCATCTTAACTGACAAGCATTGGATGTTAGAGGGTCAATGCTTTATATCAGTTTCAGAAGCAGATTTGGACTGGATATGGTCCATATGTGTAGGAAACACCGTTCTATTGTTCTGGGCACATGCAAATTTCCTGCTGTCTTAGAGACTCTAGAAAGATAGAGTGTGCTTCTCGCTCTAACCACAGTGTGACCCATGGATGAATACTATGCTGTGTGTTTCATTCAGAAATGGAGTTAAATCCCAATCTCTGTGTCTTCCTACAAGCAAGACTTCGTTTCAGGTAAGGGCAGTCACTTTTCAGCTCAAACGAACTACATCGTACACGAAGCTCACACGTTTCTCATCTTAACAGACAAGCATTGGATGTTAGAGGACCAGTGCTTTGTATCAGTTTCAGAAGCAGAGTTGGACTATATAATGTCCATATGTGTAGGAAACACCGTTCTTTTGTTCTCAGCAAAATCACGTTTCCTGCTTTCTTAGAGACTCTAGAAAGCAAGAGCGTGCTTCTTGTTCTAAAGCAGAGTGTGATCCATGGATGAAAACTATGCTGTGTGTTTCACTTCAGAAAAGGAGTTAAATCCCAGGCTCTGAGTCTCCCTACAAGCAAGACTTCGTTTCTGGTAAGGGCAGTCACTTTTCTGCTCAAACGAACTACATCTTTCACGAAGCTCACACGTTTCTCATCTTAACTGACAAGCATTGGATGTTAGAGGACCAGTGCATTCTATCAGTTTCAGAAGAAGGTTTGGGCTACATATAGTCCGTATGTGTAGGAAACACCGTTCTTTTGTTCTGGGCACACTCAGATTTCCTGCTGTCTTAGAGACTCTAGAAAGCAAGAGTGTGCTTCTTGCTCTAAAGCAGAGTGTGATCCATGGATGAGAACTACACTGTGTGTTTCACTTCAGAAATGGAGTTAAATCCCAGGCTCTGAGTCTTCCTCCAAGCAAGACGTCGTTTCAGGTAAGGCCAGTCACTTTTCTGCTCAAACGAACTACATCGTTCCAGAAGCTCACACGTTTCTCATCTTAAATGACAAGCATTGGATGTTAGAGGACCAGTGCATTCAATCAGTTTAAGAAGCAGATTTGGACTAGATATGGTCTGTATGTGTAGGAAACACCGTTCTTTTGTTCTCAGCACACTCACGTTTCCTGCTGTCTTAGAGACTCTAGAAAGCAAGAGCGTGCTTCTCGCTCTAAAGCAGACTGTGATCCATGGATGAGAAATATGCTGTGTGTTTGCCTTCAGAAATGGAGTTAAATCCCAGGCTCTGAGTCTTCCTACAAGGAAGACTTCGTTTCAGGTAAGGGCAGTCACTTTTCAGGTCAAACGAACTACATCGTTCACGAAGCTCACACGTTTCTCACCTTAACAGACAAGCATTGGATGTTAGAGGACCAGTGCTTTGTATCAGTTTCAGAAGCAGAGTTGGACTATATAATGTCCGTATGTGTAGGAAACACACTTCTTTTGTTCTCAGCAAAATCACGGTTCATGCTGTATTAGAGACTCTAGAAAGCAAGAGTGTGCTTCTTGTTCTAAAGCGGAGTGTGATCAATGGATGATTACACTGCTGTGTGTTTCAATTAAGAAATGGAGTTAAATCCCATGCTCTGAGTCTTCCTACAAGCAAGAATTCGTTTCAGTTAAGGACAGTTGCTTTTTTGCTCAAAGGAACTACATCGTTCATGAAGCTCACACGTTTCCCATCTTAACTGACAAGCATTGGATGTTAGTGGGTCAGTGCTTTGTATCAGTTTCAGAAGCAGAGTTGGACTAGATATGGTCTGTATGTGTAGGAAACACTGTTCTTTTGTTCTCAGCACACTCACTTTTCCTGCTGTGTTAGAGACTCTAGAAAGCAAGAGCGTGCTTCTTGTTCTAAAGCAGAGTGTCATCAATGGATGAGAACACTGCTGTGTGTTTCCCTTCAGAAATGGAGGTAAATCCCAGGCTCTGAGTCTTCCTACAAGCAAGACTTCGTTTCAGGTAAGGGCAGTCACTTTTTTGCTCAAACGAACTACATCGTTCATGAAGCTCACACGTTTCCCATCTTAACTGACAAGCATTGGATGTTAGAGGACCAGTGCTTTGTATCAGTTTCAGAAGCAGATTAGGACTAGATATGGTCCGTATGTGTAGGAAACGCCGTTCTTTTGTTCTCAGCACACTCACGTTTCCTGCTGTCTTAGAGACTCTAGAAAGCAAGAGCGTGCTTCTCACTCTAAAGCAGAGTGTGATCCATGGATGAGAACTATGCTGTGTGTTTGCCTTCAGAAATGGAGTTAAATCCCATGCTCTGAGTCTTCCTACAAGCAAGACTTCGTTTCAGGTAAGGACAGTTGCTTTTCTGCTCAAACGAACTACATCGTTCACTGAGCTCACACGTTTCTCATCTTAACTGACAAGCATTGGATGTTAGAGGGTCAATGCTTTATATCAGTTTCAGAAGCAGATTTGGACTGGATATGGTCCATATGTGTAGGAAACACCGTTCTATTGTTCTGGGCACACGCAAATTTCCTGCTGTATTAGAGACTCTAGAAAGCAAGAGTGTGCTTCTCGCTCTAACCACAGTGTGACCCATGGATGAATACTATGCTGTGTGTTTCATTCATAAATGGAGTTAAATCCCAATCTCTGTGTCTTCCTACAAGCAAGACTTCGTTTCAGGTAAGGGCAGTCACTTTTCAGCTCAAACGAACTACATCGTTCACGAAGCTCACACGTTTCTCACCTTAACAGACAAGCATTGGATGTTAGAGGACCAGTGCTTTGTATCAGTTTCAGAAGCAGAGTTGGACTATATAATGTCCGTATGTGTAGGAAACACCCTTCTTTTGTTCTCAGCAAAATCACTTTTCCTGCTCTATTAGGGACTCTAGAAAGCAAGAGTGTGCTTCTTGTTCTAAAGCAGAGTGTGATCAATGGATGGTTACACTGCTGTGTGTTTTACTTCAGAAATGGAGTTAAATCCCAGGCTCTGAGTCTTCCTACAAGCAAGACTTCAATTCAGGTAAGGGCTGTCATTTTTCTGCTCAAAGGAACTACATCGTTCATGAAGCTCACACGTTTCCCATCTTAACTGATAAGCATTGGATGTTAGTGGGTCAGTGCTTTGTATCAGTTTCAGAAGCAGAGTTGGACTAGATATGGTCTGTATGTGTAGGAAACACCGTTCTTTTGTTCTCAGCACACTCACGTTTCCTGCTGTGTTAGAGACTCTAGAAAGCAAGAGCGTGCTTCTTGTTCTAAAGCAGAGTGTCATCAATGGATGAGAACACTGCTGTGTGTTTCCCTTCAGAAATGGAGTTAAATCCCAGGCTCTGAGTCTTCCTACAAGCAAAACTTCAATTCAGGTAAGGGCAGTCACTTTTTTGCTCAAACGAACTACTTCGTTCATGAAGCTCACACGTTTCTCATCTTAACAGACAAGCATTGGATGTTAGAGGACCAGTGCTTTGTATCAGTTTCAGAAGCAGAGTTGGACTATATAATATCCATATGTGTAGGAAACACCGTTCTTTTGTTCTCAGCAAAATCACGTTTCCTGCTTTCTTAGAGACTCTAGAAAGCAAGAGCGTGCTTCTTGTTCTAAAGAAGAGTGTGATCAATGGATGATTACACTGCTGTGTGTTTTACTTCAGAAATGGAGTTAAATCCCAGGCTCTGAGTCTTCCTACCAGCAAGACTTCAATTCAGGTAAGGGCAGTCACTTTTCTGCTCAAACGAACTACATCGTTCATGAAGCTCACACGTTTCCCATCTTAACTGACAAGCATTGGATGTTAGAGGGTCAGGGCTTTGTATCAGTTTCAGAAGCAGATTTGGACTACATATGGTCCGTATGTGTAGGAAACACCGTTCTTTTGTTCTGGGCACACTCAGATTTCCTGCTGTATTAGAGACTCTAGAAAGCAAGAGTGTGCTTCTTGCTCTAAAGCAGAGCGTGATCCATGGATGAGAACTATGCTGTGAGTTTCCCTTCAGAAATGGACTTAAATCCCAGGCTCTGTGTCTTCCTACAAGCAAGACTTCTTTTCGGGTAAGGGCAGTCACTTTTCACTTCAAAGGAACTATATCATTCACGAAGCTCACATGTTTCTCATCTTAACAGACAAGCCTTGGATGTTACAGGACCAGTGCTTTCTATCAGTTTAAGAAGCAGATTTGGACTAGATATGGTCTGTATGTGTAGGAAACACCGTTCTTTTGTTCTCAGCACTCTCACGTTTCCTGCTGTCTTAGAGACTGTAGAAAGCAAGAGCGTGCTTCTCGTTCTAAAGCAGAGTGTGATCCATGGATGAAAACTATGCTGTGTGTTTCACTTCAGAAAAGGAGTTAAATCCCAGGCTCTGAGTCTCCCTACAAGCAAGACTTCGTTTCTGGTAAGGGCAGTCACTTTTCTGCTCAAACGAACTACATCTTTCACGAAGCTCACACGTTTCTCATCTTAACTGACAAGCATTGGATGTTAGAGGACCAGTGCATTCTATCAGTTTCAGAAGAAGGTTTGGGCTACATATAGTCCGTATGTGTAGGAAACACCGTTCTTTTGTTCTGGGCACACTCAGATTTCCTGCTGTCTTAGAGACTCTAGAAAGCAAGAGTGTGCTTCTTGCTCTAAAGCAGAGTGTGATCCATGGATGAGAACTACGCTGTGTGTTTCACTTCAGAAATGGAGTTAAATCCCAGGCTCTGAGTCTTCCTCCAAGCAAGACTTCGTTTCAGGTAAGGCCAGTCACTTTTCTGCTCAAATGAACTACATCATTCCAGAAGCTCACACGTTTCTCATCTTAAATGACAAGCATTGGATGTTAGAGGACCAGTGCTTTCTATCAGTTTCAGAAGCAGAGTTGGACTAGATATGGTCCATAAGTGTAGGAAACACCGTTCTTTTGTTCTCAGCACACTCAAGTTTCCTGCTGTCTTAGAGACTCTAGAAAGCAAGAGCGTGCTCCTCTCTCTAAAGCAGAGTGTGATCCATGGATGAGAAATATGCTGTGTGTTTGCCTTCAGAAATGGAGTTAAATCCCAGGCTCTGAGTCTTCCTACAAGCAAGACTTCCTTTCAGGTAAGGGCAGTCACTTTTCAGCTCAAATAACTACATCGTTCACGAAGCTCACACGTTTCTCACCTTAACAGACAAGCATTGGATGTTAGAGGACCAGTGCTTTGTATCAGTTTCAGAAGCAGAGTTGGACTATATAATGTCTGTATGTGTAGGAAACACCCTTCTTTTGTTCTCAGCAAAATCATGTTTCCTGCTGTATTAGAGACTCTAGAAAGCAAGAGTGTGCTTCTTGTTCTAAAGCAGAGTGTGATCAATGGATGATTACACTGCTGTGTGTTTCAATTCAGAAATGGAGTTAAATCCCATGCTCTGAGTCTTCCTACAAGCAAGAATTCGTTTCAGTTAAGGACAGTTGCTTTTCTGCTCAAAGGAACTACATCGTTCATGAAGCTCACACGTTTCCCATCTTAACTGACAAGCATTGGATGTTAGTGGGTCAGTGCTTTGTATCAGTTTCAGAAGCAGAGTTGGACTAGATATGGTCTGTATGTGTAGGAAGCACCGTTCTTTTGTTCTCAGCACACTCACTTTTCCTGCTGTGTTAGAGACTCTAGAAAGCAAGAGCGTGCTTCTTGTTCTAAAGCAGAGTGTCATCAATGGATGAGAACACTGCTGTGTGTTTCCCTTCAGAAATGGAGTTAAATCCCAGGCTCTGAGTCTTCCTACAAGCAAGACATCGTTTCAGGTAAGGGCAGTCACTTTTTTGCTCAAACGAACTACATCGTTCATGAAGCTCACACGTTTCCCATCTTAACTGACAAGCATTGGATGTTAGAGGACCAGTGCTTTGTATCAGTTTCAGAAGCAGATTTGGACTAGATATGGTCCGTATGTGTAGGAAACGCCGTTCTTTTGTTCTCAGCACACTCACGTTTCCTGCTGTCTTAGAGACTCTAGAAAGCAAGAGCGTGCTTCTCACTCTAAAGCAGAGTGTGATCCATGGATGAGAACTATGCTGTGTGTTTGCCTTCAGAAATGGAGTTAAATCCCATGCTCTGAGTCTTCCTACAAGCAAGACTTCGTTTCAGGTAAGGACAGTTGCTTTTCTGCTCAAACGAACTACATCGTTCACTGAGCTCACACGTTTCTCATCTTAACTGACAAGCATTGGATGTTAGAGGGTCAATGCTTTATATCAGTTTCAGAAGCAGATTTGGACTGGATATGGTCCATATGTGTAGGAAACACCGTTCTATTGTTCTGGGCACATGCAAATTTCCTGCTGTCTTAGAGACTCTAGAAAGATAGAGTGTGCTTCTCGCTCTAACCACAGTGTGACCCATGGATGAATACTATGCTGTGTGTTTCATTCAGAAATGGAGTTAAATCCCAATCTCTGTGTCTTCCTACAAGCAAGACTTCGTTTCAGGTAAGGGCAGTCACTTTTCAGCTCAAACGAACTACATCGTTCACGAAGCTCACACGTTTCTCACCTTAACAGACAAGCATTGGATGTTAGAGGACCAGTGCTTTGTATCAGTTTCAGAAGCAGAGTTGGACTATATAATGTCCGTATGTGTAGGAAACACACTTCTTTTGTTCTCAGCAAAATCACGGTTCATGCTGTATTAGAGACTCTAGAAAGCAAGAGTGTGCTTCTTGTTCTAAAGCGGAGTGTGATCAATGGATGATTACACTGCTGTGTGTTTCAATTCAGAAATGGAGTTAAATCCCATGCTCTGAGTCTTCCTACAAGCAAGAATTCGTTTCAGTTAAGGACAGTTGCTTTTTTGCTCAAAGGAACTACATCGTTCATGAAGCTCACACGTTTCCCATCTTAACTGACAAGCATTGGATGTTAGTGGGTCAGTGCTTTGTATCAGTTTCAGAAGCAGAGTTGGACTAGATATGGTCTGTATGTGTAGGAAACACTGTTCTTTTGTTCTCAGCACACTCACTTTTCCTGCTGTGTTAGAGACTCTAGAAAGCAAGAGCGTGCTTCTTGTTCTAAAGCAGAGTGTCATCAATGGATGAGAACACTGCTGTGTGTTTCCCTTCAGAAATGGAGGTAAATCCCAGGCTCTGAGTCTTCCTACAAGCAAGACTTCGTTTCAGGTAAGGGCAGTCACTTTTTTGCTCAAACGAACTACATCGTTCATGAAGCTCACACGTTTCCCATCTTAACTGACAAGCATTGGATGTTAGAGGACCAGTGCTTTGTAGCAGTTTCAGAAGCAGATTTGGACTAGATATGGTCCGTATGTGTAGGAAACGCCCGTTCTTTTGTTCTCAGCACACTCACGTTTCCTGCTGTCTTAGAGACTCTAGAAAGCAAGAGCGTGCTTCTCACTCTAAAGCAGAGTGTGATCCATGGATGAGAACTATGCTGTGTGTTTGCCTTCAGAAATGGAGTTAAATCCCATGCTCTGAGTCTTCCTACAAGCAAGACTTCGTTTCAGGTAAGGACAGTTGCTTTTCTGCTCAAACGAACTACATCGTTCACTGAGCTCACACGTTTCTCATCTTAACTGACAAGCATTGGATGTTAGAGGGTCAATGCTTTATATCAGTTTCAGAAGCAGATTTGGACTGGATATGGTCCATATGTGTAGGAAACACCGTTCTATTGTTCTGGGCACACGCAAATTTCCTGCTGTCTTAGAGACTCTAGAAAGCAAGAGTGTGCTTCTCGCTCTAACCACAGTGTGACCCATGGATGAATACTATGCTGTGTATTTCATTCAGAAATGGAGTTAAATCCCAATCTCTGTGTCTTCCTACAAGCAAGACTTCGTTTCAGGTAAGGGCAGTCACTTTTCAGCTCAAACGAACTACATCGTTCACGAAGCTCACACGTTTCTCACCTTAACAGACAAGCATTGGATGTTAGAGGACCAGTGCTTTGTATCAGTTTCAGAAGCAGAGTTGGACTATATAATGTCCGTATGTGTAGGAAACACCCTTCTTTTGTTCTCAGCAAAATCACTTTTCCTGCTCTATTAGGGACTCTAGAAAGCAAGAGTGTGCTTCTTGTTCTAAAGCAGAGTGTGATCAATGGATGGTTACACTGCTGTGTGTTTTACTTCAGAAATGGAGTTAAATCCCAGGCTCTGAGTCTTCCTACAAGCAAGACTTCAATTCAGGTAAGGGCTGTCATTTTTCTGCTCAAAGGAACTACATCGTTCATGAAGCTCACACGTTTCCCATCTTAACTGATAAGCATTGGATGTTAGTGGGTCAGTGCTTTGTATCAGTTTCAGAAGCAGAGTTGGACTAGATATGGTCTGTATGTGTAGGAAACACCGTTCTTTTGTTCTCAGCACACTCACGTTTCCTGCTGTGTTAGAGACTCTAGAAAGCAAGAGTGTGCTTCTTGTTCTAAAGCAGAGTGTCATCAATGGATGAGAACACTGCTGTGTGTTTCCCTTCAGAAATGGAGTTAAATCCCAGGCTCTGAGTCTTCCTACAAGCAAAACTTCAATTCAGGTAAGGGCAGTCACTTTTTTGCTCAAACGAACTACTTCGTTCATGAAGCTCACACGTTTCTCATCTTAACAGACAAGCATTGGATGTTAGAGGACCAGTGCTTTGTATCAGTTTCAGAAGCAGAGTTGGACTATATAATATCCATATGTGTAGGAAACACCGTTCTTTTGTTCTCAGCAAAATCACGTTTCCTGCTTTCTTAGAGACTCTAGAAAGCAAGAGCGTGCTTCTTGTTCTAAAGAAGAGTGTGATCAATGGATGATTACACTGCTGTGTGTTTTACTTCAGAAATGGAGTTAAATCCCAGGCTCTGAGTCTTCCTACCAGCAAGACTTCAATTCAGGTAAGGGCAGTCACTTTTCTGCTCAAACGAACTACATCGTTCATGAAGCTCACACGTTTCCCATCTTAACTGACAAGCATTGGATGTTAGAGGGTCAGTGCTTTGTATCAGTTTCAGAAGCAGATTTGGACTACATATGGTCCGTATGTGTAGGAAACACCGTTCTTTTGTTCTGGGCACACTCAGATTTCCTGCTGTATTAGAGACTCTAGAAAGCAAGAGTGTGCTTCTTGCTCTAAAGCAGAGCGTGATCCATGGATGAGAACTATGCTGTGAGTTTCCCTTCAGAAATGGACTTAAATCCCAGGCTCTGTGTCTTCCTACAAGCAAGACTTCTTTTCGGGTAAGGGCAGTCACTTTTCACTTCAAAGGAACTATATCATTCACGAAGCTCACATGTTTCTCATCTTAACAGACAAGCCTTGGATGTTACAGGACCAGTGCTTTCTATCAGTTTAAGAAGCAGATTTGGACTAGATATGGTCTGTATGTGTAGGAAACACCGTTCTTTTGTTCTCAGCACTCTCACGTTTCCTGCTGTCTTAGAGACTGTAGAAAGCAAGAGCGTGCTTCTCGTTCTAAAGCAGAGTGTGATCCATGGATGAAAACTATGCTGTGTGTTTCACTTCAGAAAAGGAGTTAAATCCCAGGCTCTGAGTCTCCCTACAAGCAAGACTTCGTTTCTGGTAAGGGCAGTCACTTTTCTGCTCAAACGAACTACATCTTTCACGAAGCTCACACGTTTCTCATCTTAACTGACAAGCATTGGATGTTAGAGGACCAGTGCATTCTATCAGTTTCAGAAGAAGGTTTGGGCTACATATAGTCCGTATGTGTAGGAAACACCGTTCTTTTGTTCTGGGCACACTCAGATTTCCTGCTGTCTTAGAGACTCTAGAAAGCAAGAGTGTGCTTCTTGCTCTAAAGCAGAGTGTGATCCATGGATGAGAACTACGCTGTGTGTTTCACTTCAGAAATGGAGTTAAATCCCAGGCTCTGAGTCTTCCTCCAAGCAAGACTTCGTTTCAGGTAAGGCCAGTCACTTTTCTGCTCAAATGAACTACATCGTTCCAGAAGCTCACACGTTTCTCATCTTAAATGACAAGCATTGGATGTTAGAGGACCTGTGCTTTCTATCAGTTTCAGAAGCAGAGTTGGACTAGATATGGTCCATAAGTGTAGGAAACACCGTTCTTTTGTTCTCAGCACACTCAAGTTTCCTGCTGTCTTAGAGACTCTAGAAAGCAAGAGCGTGCTTCTCTCTCTAAAGCAGAGTGTGATCCATGGATGAGAAATATGCTGTGTGTTTGCCTTCAGAAATGGAGTTAAATCCCAGGCTCTGAGTCTTCCTACAAGCAAGACTTCCTTTCAGGTAAGGGCAGTCACTTTTCAGCTCAAATAACTACATCGTTCACGAAGCTCACACGTTTCTCACCTTAACAGACAAGCATTGGATGTTAGAGGACCAGTGCTTTGTATCAGTTTCAGAAGCAGAGTTGGACTATATAATGTCTGTATGTGTAGGAAACACCCTTCTTTTGTTCTCAGCAAAATCACGTTTCCTGCTGTATTAGAGACTCTAGAAAGCAAGAGTGTGCTTCTTGTTCTAAAGCAGAGTGTGATCAATGGATGATTACACTGCTGTGTGTTTCAATTCAGAAATGGAGTTAAATCCCATGCTCTGAGTCTTCCTACAAGCAAGAATTCGTTTCAGTTAAGGACAGTTGCTTTTCTGCTCAAAGGAACTACATCGTTCATGAAGCTCACACGTTTCCCATCTTAACTGACAAGCATTGGATGTTAGTGGGTCAGTGCTTTGTATCAGTTTCAGAAGCAGAGTTGGACTAGATATGGTCTGTATGTGTAGGAAGCACCGTTCTTTTGTTCTCAGCACACTCACTTTTCCTGCTGTGTTAGAGACTCTAGAAAGCAAGAGCGTGCTTCTTGTTCTAAAGCATAGTGTCATCAATGGATGAGAACACTGCTGTGTGTTTCCCTTCAGAAATGGAGTTAAATCCCAGGCTCTGAGTCTTCCTACAAGCAAGACTTCGTTTCAGGTAAGGGCAGTCACTTTTTTGCTCAAACGAACTACATCGTTCATGAAGCTCACACGTTTCCCATCTTAACTGACAAGCATTGGATGTTAGAGGACCAGTGCTTTGTATCAGTTTCAGAAGCAGATTTGGACTAGATATGGTCCGTATGTGTAGGAAACGCCGTTCTTTTGTTCTCAGCACACTCACGTTTCCTGCTGTCTTAGAGACTCTAGAAAGCAAGAGCGTGCTTCTCACTCTAAAGCAGAGTGTGATCCATGGATGAGAACTATGCTGTGTGTTTGCCTTCAGAAATGGAGTTAAATCCCATGCTCTGAGTCTTCCTACAAGCAAGACTTCGTTTCAGGTAAGGACAGTTGCTTTTCTGCTCAAACGAACTACATCGTTCACTGAGCTCACACGTTTCTCATCTTAACTGACAAGCATTGGATGTTAGAGTGTCAATGCTTTATATCAGTTTCAGAAGCAGATTTGGACTGGATATGGTCCATATGTGTAGGAAACACCGTTCTATTGTTCTGGGCACATGCAAATTTCCTGCTGTCTTAGAGACTCTAGAAAGATAGAGTGTGCTTCTCGCTCTAACCACAGTGTGACCCATGGATGAATACTATGCTGTGTGTTTCATTCAGAAATGGAGTTAAATCCCAATCTCTGTGTCTTCCTACAAGCAAGACTTCGTTTCAGGTAAGGGCAGTCACTTTTCAGCTCAAACGAACTACATCGTTCACGAAGCTCACACGTTTCTCACCTTAACAGACAAGCATTGGATGTTAGAGGACCAGTGCTTTGTATCAGTTTCAGAAGCAGAGTTGGACTATATAATGTCCGTATGTGTAGGAAACACACTTCTTTTGTTCTCAGCAAAATCACGGTTCATGCTGTATTAGAGACTCTAGAAAGCAAGAGTGTGCTTCTTGTTCTAAAGCGGAGTGTGATCAATGGATGATTACACTGCTGTGTGTTTCAATTCAGAAATGGAGTTAAATCCCATGCTCTGAGTCTTCCTACAAGCAAGAATTCGTTTCAGTTAAGGACAGTTGCTTTTTTGCTCAAAGGAACTACATCGTTCATGAAGCTCACACGTTTCCCATCTTAACTGACAAGCATTGGATGTTAGTGGGTCAGTGCTTTGTATCAGTTTCAGAAGCAGAGTTGGACTAGATATGGTCTGTATGTGTAGGAAACACTGTTCTTTTGTTCTCAGCACACTCACTTTTCCTGCTGTGTTAGAGACTCTAGAAAGCAAGAGCGTGCTTCTTGTTCTAAAGCAGAGTGTCATCAATGGATGAGAACACTGCTGTGTGTTTCCCTTCAGAAATGGAGGTAAATCCCAGGCTCTGAGTCTTCCTACAAGCAAGACTTCGTTTCAGGTAAGGGCAGTCACTTTTTTGCTCAAACGAACTACATCGTTCATGAAGCTCACACGTTTCCCATCTTAACTGACAAGCATTGGATGTTAGAGGACCAGTGCTTTGTATCAGTTTCAGAAGCAGATTTGGACTAGATATGGTCCGTATATGTAGGAAACGCCCGTTCTTTTGTTCTCAGCACACTCACGTTTCCTGCTGTCTTAGAGACTCTAGAAAGCAAGAGCGTGCTTCTCACTCTAAAGCAGAGTGTGATCCATGGATGAGAACTATGCTGTGTGTTTGCCTTCAGAAATGGAGTTAAATCCCATGCTCTGAGTCTTCCTACAAGCAAGACTTCGTTTCAGGTAAGGACAGTTGCTTTTCTGCTCAAACGAACTACATCGTTCACTGAGCTCACACGTTTCTCATCTTAACTGACAAGCATTGGATGTTAGAGGGTCAATGCTTTATATCAGTTTCAGAAGCAGATTTGGACTGGATATGGTCCATATGTGTAGGAAACACCGTTCTATTGTTCTGGGCACACGCAAATTTCCTGCTGTCTTAGAGACTCTAGAAAGCAAGAGTGTGCTTCTCGCTCTAACCACAGTGTGACCCATGGATGAATACTATGCTGTGTATTTCATTCAGAAATGGAGTTAAATCCCAATCTCTGTGTCTTCCTACAAGCAAGACTTCGTTTCAGGTAAGGGCAGTCACTTTTCAGCTCAAACGAACTACATCGTTCACGAAGCTCACACGTTTCTCACCTTAACAGACAAGCATTGGATGTTAGAGGACCAGTGCTTTGTATCAGTTTCAGAAGCAGAGTTGGACTATATAATGTCCGTATGTGTAGGAAACACCCTTCTTTTGTTCTCAGCAAAATCACTTTTCCTGCTCTATTAGGGACTCTAGAAAGCAAGAGTGTGCTTCTTGTTCTAAAGCAGAGTGTGATCAATGGATGGTTACACTGCTGTGTGTTTTACTTCAGAAATGGAGTTAAATCCCAGGCTCTGAGTCTTCCTACAAGCAAGACTTCAATTCAGGTAAGGGCTGTCATTTTTCTGCTCAAAGGAACTACATCGTTCATGAAGCTCACACGTTTCCCATCTTAACTGATAAGCATTGGATGTTAGTGGGTCAGTGCTTTGTATCAGTTTCAGAAGCAGAGTTGGACTAGATATGGTCTGTATGTGTAGGAAACACCGTTCTTTTGTTCTCAGCACACTCACGTTTCCTGCTGTGTTAGAGACTCTAGAAAGCAAGAGTGTGCTTCTTGTTCTAAAGCAGAGTGTCATCAATGGATGAGAACACTGCTGTGTGTTTCCCTTCAGAAATGGAGTTAAATCCCAGGCTCTGAGTCTTCCTACAAGCAAAACTTCAATTCAGGTAAGGGCAGTCACTTTTTTGCTCAAACGAACTACTTCGTTCATGAAGCTCACACGTTTCTCATCTTAACAGACAAGCATTGGATGTTAGAGGACCAGTGCTTTGTATCAGTTTCAGAAGCAGAGTTGGACTATATAATATCCATATGTGTAGGAAACACCGTTCTTTTGTTCTCAGCAAAATCACGTTTCCTGCTTTCTTAGAGACTCTAGAAAGCAAGAGCGTGCTTCTTGTTCTAAAGAAGAGTGTGATCAATGGATGATTACACTGCTGTGTGTTTTACTTCAGAAATGGAGTTAAATCCCAGGCTCTGAGTCTTCCTACAAGCAAGACTTCAATTCAGGTAAGGGCAGTCACTTTTCTGCTCAAACGAACTACATCGTTCATGAAGCTCACACGTTTCCCATCTTAACTGACAAGCATTGGATGTTAGAGGGTCAGTGCTTTGTATCAGTTTCAGAAGCAGATTTGGACTACATATGGTCCGTATGTGTAGGAAACACCGTTCTTTTGTTCTGGGCACACTCAGATTTCCTGCTGTATTAGAGACTCTAGAAAGCAAGAGTGTGCTTCTTGCTCTAAAGCAGAGCGTGATCCATGGATGAGAACTATGCTGTGAGTTTCCCTTCAGAAATGGACTTAAATCCCAGGCTCTGTGTCTTCCTACAAGCAAGACTTCTTTTCGGGTAAGGGCAGTCACTTTTCACTTCAAAGGAACTATATCATTCACGAAGCTCACATGTTTCTCATCTTAACAGACAAGCCTTGGATGTTACAGGACCAGTGCTTTCTATCAGTTTAAGAAGCAGATTTGGACTAGATATGGTCTGTATGTGTAGGAAACACCGTTCTTTTGTTCTCAGCACTCTCACGTTTCCTGCTGTCTTAGAGACTGTAGAAAGCAAGAGCGTGCTTCTCGTTCTAAAGCAGAGTGTGATCCATGGATGAAAACTATGCTGTGTGTTTCACTTCAGAAAAGGAGTTAAATCCCAGGCTCTGAGTCTCCCTACAAGCAAGACTTCGTTTCTGGTAAGGGCAGTCACTTTTCTGCTCAAACGAACTACATCTTTCACGAAGCTCACACGTTTCTCATCTTAACTGACAAGCATTGGATGTTAGAGGACCAGTGCATTCTATCAGTTTCAGAAGAAGGTTTGGGCTACATATAGTCCGTATGTGTAGGAAACACCGTTCTTTTGTTCTGGGCACACTCAGATTTCCTGCTGTCTTAGAGACTCTAGAAAGCAAGAGTGTGCTTCTTGCTCTAAAGCAGAGTGTGATCCATGGATGAGAACTACGCTGTGTGTTTCACTTCAGAAATGGAGTTAAATCCCAGGCTCTGAGTCTTCCTCCAAGCAAGACTTCGTTTCAGGTAAGGCCAGTCACTTTTCTGCTCAAATGAACTACATCGTTCCAGAAGCTCACACGTTTCTCATCTTAAATGACAAGCATTGGATGTTAGAGGACCTGTGCTTTCTATCAGTTTCAGAAGCAGAGTTGGACTAGATATGGTCCATAAGTGTAGGAAACACCGTTCTTTTGTTCTCAGCACACTCAAGTTTCCTGCTGTCTTAGAGACTCTAGAAAGCAAGAGCGTGCTTCTCTCTCTAAAGCAGAGTGTGATCCATGGATGAGAAATATGCTGTGTGTTTGCCTTCAGAAATGGAGTTAAATCCCAGGCTCTGAGTCTTCCTACAAGCAAGACTTCCTTTCAGGTAAGGGCAGTCACTTTTCAGCTCAAATAACTACATCGTTCACGAAGCTCACACGTTTCTCACCTTAACAGACAAGCATTGGATGTTAGAGGACCAGTGCTTTGTATCAGTTTCAGAAGCAGAGTTGGACTATATAATGTCTGTATGTGTAGGAAACACCCTTCTTTTGTTCTCAGCAAAATCACGTTTCCTGCTGTATTAGAGACTCTAGAAAGCAAGAGTGTGCTTCTTGTTCTAAAGCAGAGTGTGATCAATGGATGATTACACTGCTGTGTGTTTCAATTCAGAAATGGAGTTAAATCCCATGCTCTGAGTCTTCCTACAAGCAAGAATTCGTTTCAGTTAAGGACAGTTGCTTTTCTGCTCAAAGGAACTACATCGTTCATGAAGCTCACACGTTTCCCATCTTAACTGACAAGCATTGGATGTTAGTGGGTCAGTGCTTTGTATCAGTTTCAGAAGCAGAGTTGGACTAGATATGGTCTGTATGTGTAGGAAGCACCGTTCTTTTGTTCTCAGCACACTCACTTTTCCTGCTGTGTTAGAGACTCTAGAAAGCAAGAGCGTGCTTCTTGTTCTAAAGCATAGTGTCATCAATGGATGAGAACACTGCTGTGTGTTTCCCTTCAGAAATGGAGTTAAATCCCAGGCTCTGAGTCTTCCTACAAGCAAGACTTCGTTTCAGGTAAGGGCAGTCACTTTTTTGCTCAAACGAACTACATCGTTCATGAAGCTCACACGTTTCCCATCTTAACTGACAAGCATTGGATGTTAGAGGACCAGTGCTTTGTATCAGTTTCAGAAGCAGATTTGGACTAGATATGGTCCGTATGTGTAGGAAACGCCGTTCTTTTGTTCTCAGCACACTCACGTTTCCTGCTGTCTTAGAGACTCTAGAAAGCAAGAGCGTGCTTCTCACTCTAAAGCAGAGTGTGATCCATGGATGAGAACTATGCTGTGTGTTTGCCTTCAGAAATGGAGTTAAATCCCATGCTCTGAGTCTTCCTACAAGCAAGACTTCGTTTCAGGTAAGGACAGTTGCTTTTCTGCTCAAACGAACTACATCGTTCACTGAGCTCACACGTTTCTCATCTTAACTGACAAGCATTGGATGTTAGAGTGTCAATGCTTTATATCAGTTTCAGAAGCAGATTTGGACTGGATATGGTCCATATGTGTAGGAAACACCGTTCTATTGTTCTGGGCACATGCAAATTTCCTGCTGTCTTAGAGACTCTAGAAAGATAGAGTGTGCTTCTCGCTCTAACCACAGTGTGACCCATGGATGAATACTATGCTGTGTGTTTCATTCAGAAATGGAGTTAAATCCCAATCTCTGTGTCTTCCTACAAGCAAGACTTCGTTTCAGGTAAGGGCAGTCACTTTTCAGCTCAAACGAACTACATCGTTCACGAAGCTCACACGTTTCTCACCTTAACAGACAAGCATTGGATGTTAGAGGACCAGTGCTTTGTATCAGTTTCAGAAGCAGAGTTGGACTATATAATGTCCGTATGTGTAGGAAACACACTTCTTTTGTTCTCAGCAAAATCACGGTTCATGCTGTATTAGAGACTCTAGAAAGCAAGAGTGTGCTTCTTGTTCTAAAGTGGAGTGTGATCAATGGATGATTACACTGCTGTGTGTTTCAATTCAGAAATGGAGTTAAATCCCATGCTCTGAGTCTTCCTACAAGCAAGAATTCGTTTCAGTTAAGGACAGTTGCTTTTTTGCTCAAAGGAACTACATCGTTCATGAAGCTCACACGTTTCCCATCTTAACTGACAAGCATTGGATGTTAGTGGGTCAGTGCTTTGTATCAGTTTCAGAAGCAGAGTTGGACTAGATATGGTCTGTATGTGTAGGAAACACCGTTCTTTTGTTCTCAGCACACTCACTTTTCCTGCTGTGTTAGAGACTCTAGAAAGCAAGAGCGTGCTTCTTGTTCTAAAGCAGAGTGTCATCAATGGATGAGAACACTGCTGTGTGTTTCCCTTCAGAAATGGAGGTAAATCCCAGGCTCTGAGTCTTCCTACAAGCAAGACTTCGTTTCAGGTAAGGGCAGTCACTTTTTTGCTCAAACGAACTATATCGTTCATGAAGCTCACACGTTTCCCATCTTAACTGACAAGCATTGGATGTTAGAGGACCAGTGCTTTGTATCAGTTTCAGAAGCAGATTTGGACTAGATATGGTCCGTATGTGTAGGAAACGCCGTTCTTTTGTTCTCAGCACACTCACGTTTCCTGCTGTCTTAGAGACTCTAGAAAGCAAGAGCGTGCTTCTCACTCTAAAGCAGAGTGTGATCCATGGATGAGAACTATGCTGTGTGTTTGCCTTCAGAAATGGAGTTAAATCCCATGCTCTGAGTCTTCCTACAAGCAAGACTTCGTTTCAGGTAAGGACAGTTGCTTTTCTGCTCAAACGAACTACATTGTTCACTGAGCTCACACGTTTCTCATCTTAACTGACAAGCATTGGATGTTAGAGGGTCAATGCTTTATATCAGTTTCAGAAGCAGATTTGGACTGGATATGGTCCATATGTGTAGGAAACACCGTTCTATTGTTCTGGGCACACGCAAATTTCCTGCTGTCTTAGAGACTCTAGAAAGCAAGAGTGTGCTTCTCGCTCTAACCACAGTGTGACCCATGGATGAATACTATGCTGTGTGTTTCATTCAGAAATGGAGTTAAATCCCAATCTCTGTGTCTTCCTACAAGCAAGACTTCGTTTCAGGTAAGGGCAGTCACTTTTCAGCTCAAACGAACTACATCGTTCACGAAGCTCACACGTTTCTCACCTTAACAGACAAGCATTGGATGTTAGAGGACCAGTGCTTTGTATCAGTTTCAGAAGCAGAGTTGGACTATATAATGTCCGTATGTGTAGGAAACACCCTTCTTTTGTTCTCAGCAAAATCACTTTTCCTGCTCTATTAGGGACTCTAGAAAGCAAGAGTGTGCTTCTTGTTCTAAAGCAGAGTGTGATCAATGGATGGTTACACTGCTGTGTGTTTTACTTCAGAAATGGAGTTAAATCCCAGGCTCTGAGTCTTCCTACAAGCAAGAATTCAATTCAGGTAAGGGCTGTCATTTTTCTGCTCAAAGGAACTACATCGTTCATGAAGCTCACACGTTTCCCATCTTAACTGATAAGCATTGGATGTTAGTGGGTCAGTGCTTTGTATCAGTTTCAGAAGCAGAGTTGGACTAGATATGGTCTGTATGTGTAGGAAACACCGTTCTTTTGTTCTCAGCACACTCACGTTTCCTGCTGTGTTAGAGACTCTAGAAAGCAAGAGCGTGCTTCTTGTTCTAAAGCAGAGTGTCATCAATGGATGAGAACACTGCTGTGTGTTTCCCTTCAGAAATGGAGTTAAATCCCAGGCTCTGAGTCTTCCTACAAGCAAAACTTCAATTCAGGTAAGGGCAGTCACTTTTTTGCTCAAACGAACTACTTCGTTCATGAAGCTCACACGTTTCTCATCTTAACAGACAAGCATTGGATGTTAGAGGACCAGTGCTTTGTATCAGTTTCAGAAGCAGAGTTGGACTATATAATATCCATATGTGTAGGAAACACCGTTCTTTTGTTCTCAGCAAAATCACGTTTCCTGCTTTCTTAGAGACTCTAGAAAGCAAGAGCGTGCTTCTTGTTCTAAAGAAGAGTGTGAACAATGGATGATTACACTGCTGTGTGTTTTACTTCAGAAATGGAGTTAAATCCCAGGCTCTGAGTCTTCCTACAAGCAAGACTTCAATTCAGGTAAGGGCAGTCACTTTTCTGCTCAAACGAACTACATCGTTCATGAAGCTCACACGTTTCCCATCTTAACTGACAAGCATTGGATGTTAGAGGGTCAGTGCTTTGTATCAGTTTCAGAAGCAGATTTGGACTACATATGGTCCGTATGTGTAGGAAACACCGTTCTTTTGTTCTGGGCACACTCAGATTTCCTGCTGTATTAGAGACTCTAGAAAGCAAGAGTGTGCTTCTTGCTCTAAAGCAGAGCGTGATCCATGGATGAGAACTATGCTGTGAGTTTCCCTTCAGAAATGGACTTAAATCCCAGGCTCTGTGTCTTCCTACAAGCAAGACTTCTTTTCGGGTAAGGGCAGTCACTTTTCACTTCAAAGGAACTATATCATTCACGAAGCTCACATGTTTCTCATCTTAACAGACAAGCCTTGGATGTTACAGGACCAGTGCTTTCTATCAGTTTAAGAAGCAGATTTGGACTAGATATGGTCTGTATGTGTAGGAAACACCGTTCTTTTGTTCTCAGCACTCTCACGTTTCCTGCTGTCTTAGGGACTGTAGAAAGCAAGAGCGTGCTTCTCGTTCTAAAGCAGAGTGTGATCCATGGATGAAAACTATGCTGTGTGTTTCACTTCAGAAAAGGAGTTAAATCCCAGGCTCTGAGTCTCCCTACAAGCAAGACTTCGTTTCTGGTAAGGGCAGTCACTTTTCTGCTCAAACGAACTACATCTTTCACGAAGCTCACACGTTTCTCATCTTAACTGACAAGCATTGGATGTTAGAGGACCAGTGCATTCTATCAGTTTCAGAAGAAGGTTTGGGCTACATATAGTCCGTATGTGTAGGAAACACCGTTCTTTTGTTCTGGGCACACTCAGATTTCCTGCTGTCTTAGAGACTCTAGAAAGCAAGAGTGTGCTTCTTGCTCTAAAGCAGAGTGTGATCCATGGATGAGAACTACGCTGTGTGTTTCACTTCAGAAATGGAGTTAAATCCCAGGCTCTGAGTCTTCCTCCAAGCAAGACTTCGTTTCAGGTAAGGCCAGTCACTTTTCTGCTCAAATGAACTACATCGTTCCAGAAGCTCACACGTTTCTCATCTTAAATGACAAGCATTGGATGTTAGAGGACCAGTGCTTTCTATCAGTTTCAGAAGCAGAGTTGGACTAGATATGGTCCATAAGTGTAGGAAACACCGTTCTTTTGTTCTCAGCACACTCAAGTTTCCTGCTGTCTTAGAGACTCTAGAAAGCAAGAGCGTGCTTCTCTCTCTAAAGCAGAGTGTGATCCATGGATGAGAAATATGCTGTGTGTTTGCCTTCAGAAATGGAGTTAAATCCCAGGCTCTGAGTCTTCCTACAAGCAAGACTTCCTTTCAGGTAAGGGCAGTCACTTTTCAGCTCAAATAACTACATCGTTCACGAAGCTCACACGTTTCTCACCTTAACAGACAAGCATTGGATGTTAGAGGACCAGTGCTTTGTATCAGTTTCAGAAGCAAAGTTGGACTATATAATGTCTGTATGTGTAGGAAACACCCTTCTTTTGTTCTCAGCAAAATCACGTTTCCTGCTGTATTAGAGACTCTAGAAAGCAAGAGTGTGCTTCTTGTTCTAAAGCAGAGTGTGATCAATGGATGATTACACTGCTGTGTGTTTCAATTCAGAAATGGAGTTAAATCCCATGCTCTGAGTCTTCCTACAAGCAAGAATTCGTTTCAGTTAAGGACAGTTGCTTTTCTGCTCAAAGGAACTACATCGTTCATGAAGCTCACACGTTTCCCATCTTAACTGACAAGCATTGGATGTTAGTGGGTCAGTGCTTTGTATCAGTTTCAGAAGCAGAGTTGGACTAGATATGGTCTGTATGTGTAGGAAGCACCGTTCTTTTGTTCTCAGCACACTCACTTTTCCTGCTGTGTTAGAGACTCTAGAAAGCAAGAGCGTGCTTCTTGTTCTAAAGCATAGTGTCATCAATGGATGAGAACACTGCTGTGTGTTTCCCTTCAGAAATGGAGTTAAATCCCAGGCTCTGAGTCTTCCTACAAGCAAGATTTCGTTTCAGGTAAGGGCAGTCAATTTTTTGCTCAAACGAACTACATCGTTCATGAAGCTCACACGTTTCCCATCTTAACTGACAAGCATTGGATGTTAGAGGACCAGTGCTTTGTATCAGTTTCAGAAGCAGATTTGGACTAGATATGGTCCGTATGTGTAGGAAACGCCGTTCTTTTGTTCTCAGCACACTCACGTTTCCTGCTGTCTTAGAGACTCTAGAAAGCAAGAGCGTGCTTCTCACTCTAAAGCAGAGTGTGATCCATGGATGAGAACTATGCTGTGTGTTTGCCTTCAGAAATGGAGTTAAATCCCATGCTCTGAGTCTTCCTACAAGCAAGACTTCGTTTCAGGTAAGGACAGTTGCTTTTCTGCTCAAACGAACTACATCGTTCACTGAGCTCACACGTTTCTCATCTTAACTGACAAGCATTGGATGTTAGAGTGTCAATGCTTTATATCAGTTTCAGAAGCAGATTTGGACTGGATATGGTCCATATGTGTAGGAAACACCGTTCTATTGTTCTGGGCACATGCAAATTTCCTGCTGTCTTAGAGACTCTAGAAAGATAGAGTGTGCCTCTGCCTCTAACCACAGTTTGACCCATGGATGAATACTATGCTGTGTGTTTCATTCAGAAATGGAGTTAAATCCCAATCTCTGTGTCTTCCTACAAGCAAGACTTCGTTTCAGGTAAGGGCAGTCACTTTTCAGCTCAAACGAACTACATCGTTCACGAAGCTCACACGTTTCTCATCTTAACAAACAAGCATTGGATGTTAGAGGACCAGTGCTTTGTATCAGTTTCAGAAGCAGAGTTGGACTATATAATGTCCATATGTGTAGGAAACACCGTTCTTTTGTTCTCAGCAAAATCACGTTTCCTGCTTTCTTAGAGACTCTAGAAAGCAAGAGCGTGCTTCTTGTTCTAAAGCAGAGTGTGATCCATGGATGAAAACTATGCTGTGTGTTTCACTTCAGAAAAGGAGTTAAATCCCAGGCTCTGAGTCTCCCTACAAGCAAGACTTCGTTTCTGGTAAGGGCAGTCACTTTTCTGCTCAAACGAACTACATCTTTCACGAAGCTCACACGTTTCTCATCTTAACTGACAAGCATTGGATGTTAGAGGACCAGAGCATTCTATCAGTTTCAGAAGAAGGTTTGGGCTACATATAGTCCGTATGTGTAGGAAACACGGTTCTTTTGTTCTGGGCACACTCAGATTTCCTGCTGTCTTAGAGACTCTAGAAAGCAAGAGTGTGCTTCTTGCTCTAAAGCAGAGTGTGATCCATGGATGAGAACTACACTGTGTGTTTCACTTCAGAAATGGAGTTAAATCCCAGGCTCTGAGTCTTCCTCCAAGCAAGACTTCGTTTCAGGTAAGGCCAGTCACTTTTCTGCTCAAACGAACTACATCGTTCCAGAAGCTCACACGTTTCTCATCTTAAATGACAAGCATTGGATGTTAGAGGACCAGTGCATTCAATCAGTTTCAGAAGAAGTTTTGGACTAGATATGGTCCATAAGTGTAGGAAACACCGTTCTTTTGTTCTCAGCACACTCACGTTTCCTGCTGTCTTAGAGACTCTAGAAAGCAAGAGCGTGCTTCTCGCTCTAAAGCAGACTGTGATCCATGGATGAGAAATATGCTGTGTGTTTGCCTTCAGAAATGGAGTTAAATCCCAGGCTCTGAGTCTTCCTACAAGGAAGACTTCGTTTCAGGTAAGGGCAGTCACTTTTCAGCTCAAACGAACTACATCGTTCACGAAGCTCACACGTTTCTCACCTTAACAGACAAGCATTGGATGTTAGAGGACCAGTGCTTTGTATCAGTTTCAGAAGCAGAGTTGGACTATATAATGTCCGTATGTGTAGGAAACACACTTCTTTTGTTCTCAGCAAAATCACGGTTCATGCTGTATTTGAGACTCTAGAAAGCAAGAGTGTGCTTCTTGTTCTAAAGCAGAGTGTGATCAATGGATGACTACACTGCTGTGTGTTTTACTTCAGAAATGGAGTTAATTCCCAGGCTCTGAGTCTTCCTACAAGCAAGACTTCAATTCAGGTAAGGGCCGTCATTTTTCTGCTCAAAGGAACTACATCGTTCATGAAGCTCACACGTTTCTCATCTTAACAGACAAGCATTGGATGTTAGAGGACCAGTGCTTTGTATCAGTTTAAGAAGCAGATTTGGACTAGATATGGTCCGTCTGTGTAGGAAACACCATTTTTTTTTCTCAGCACACTCACGTTTCCTGCTGTCTTAGAGACTCTAGAAAGCAAGAGCGTGCTTCTCTTTCTAAAGCAGAGTGTGATCCATGGATGAAAACTATGCTGTGTGTTACATTTCAGAAAAGGAGTTAAATCCCAGGCTCTGAGTCTCCCTACAAGCAAGACTTCGTTTCAGGTGAGGGCAGTCACTTTTCTGCTCAAATGAACTACATGGTTAACGAAGCTCACATGTTTCTCATCTTAACTGACAAGCATTGGATGTTAGAGGACCAGTGCATTCAATCAGTTTCAGAAGAAGTTTTGGACTACATATAGTCCATATGTGTAGGAAACGCCGTTCTTTTGTTCTCAGCACACTCAAGTTTCCTGCTGTCTTAGAGACTCTAGAAAGCAAGAGCATGCTTCTCACTCTAAAGCAGAGTGTGATCCATGGATGAGAACTATTCTGTGTGTTTGCCTTCAGAAATGGAGTTAAATCCCAGGCTCTGAGTCTTCCTACAAGCAAGACTTTGTTTCAGGTAAGGGCAGTCACTTTTCAGCTCAAACGAACTACATCGTTCCAGAAGCTCACATGTTTCTCATCTTAACAGACAAGCATTGGATGTTAGAGGACCAGTGCATTCAATCAGTTTCAGAAGAAGTTTTGGACTAGATATGGTCCATAAGTGTAGGAAACACCGTTCTTTTGTTCTCAGCACACTCACGTTTCCTGCTGTCTTAGAGACTCTAGAAAGCAAGAGCGTGCTTCTCGCTCTAAAGCAGACTGTGATCCATGGATGAGAAATATGCTGTGTGTTTGCCTTCAGAAATGGAGTTAAATCCCAGGCTCTGAGTCTTCCTACAAGGAAGACTTCGTTTCAGGTAAGGGCAGTCACTTTTCAGCTCAAACGAACTACATCGTTCACGAAGCTCACACGTTTCTCACCTTAACAGACAAGCATTGGATGTTAGAGGACCAGTGCTTTGTATCAGTTTCAGAAGCAGAGTTGGACTATATAATGTCCGTATGTGTAGGAAACACACTTCTTTTGTTCTCAGCAAAATCACGGTTCATGCTGTATTAGAGACTCTAGAAAGCAAGAGTGTGCTTCTTGTTCTAAAGCAGAGTGTGATCAATGGATGACTACACTGCTGTGTGTTTTACTTCAGAAATGGAGTTAATTCCCAGGCTCTGAGTCTTCCTACAAGCAAGACTTCAATTCAGGTAAGGGCCGTCATTTTTCTGCTCAAAGGAACTACATCGTTCATGAAGCTCACACGTTTCTCATCTTAACAGACAAGCATTGGATGTTAGAGGACCAGTGCTTTGTATCAGTTTAAGAAGCAGATTTGGACTAGATATGGTCCGTCTGTGTAGGAAACACCATTTTTTTTCTCAGCACACTCACGTTTCCTGCTGTCTTAGAGACTCTAGAAAGCAAGAGCGTGCTTCTCTTTCTAAAGCAGAGTGTGATCCATGGATGAAAACTATGCTGTGTGTTACATTTCAGAAAAGGAGTTAAATCCCAGGCTCTGAGTCTCCCTACAAGCAAGACTTCGTTTCAGGTGAGGGCAGTCACTTTTCTGCTCAAATGAACTACATGGTTAACGAAGCTCACACGTTTCTCATCTTAACTGACAAGCATTGGATGTTAGAGGACCAGTGCATTCAATCAGTTTCAGAAGAAGTTTTGGACTACATATAGTCCATATGTGTAGGAAACGCCATTCTTTTGTTCTCAGCACACTCAAGTTTCCTGCTGTCTTAGAGACTCTAGAAAGCAAGAGCATGCTTCTCACTCTAAAGCAGAGTGTGATCCATGGATGAGAACTATTCTGTGTGTTTGCCTTCAGAAATGGAGTTAAATCCCAGGCTCTGAGTCTTCCTACAAGCAAGACTTTGTTTCAGGTAAGGGCAGTCACTTTTCAGCTCAAACGAACTACATCGTTCCAGAAGCTCACACGTTTCTCATCTTAACAGACAAGCATTGGATGTTAGAGGACCAGTGCTTTGTATCAGTTTAAGAAGCAGATTTCGACTAGATATGGTCCGTTTGTGTAGGTAACACCGTTTTTTTTTTTCTCAGTACACTCACGTTTCCTGCTGTCTTAGAGACTCTAGAAAGCAAGAGCGTGCTTCTCCTTCTAAAGCAGAGTGTGATCCATGGATGAAAACTATGCTGTGTGTTTCACTTCAGAAAAGGAGTTAAATCCCAGTCTCTGAGTCTCCCTACAAGAAAGACTTCGTTTCAGGTAAGGGCAGTCACTTTTCTGCTCAAACGAACTACATCTTTGACGAAGCTCACACGTTTCTCATCTTAACTGAGAAGCATTGGATGTTAGAGGACCAGTGCATTCTATCAGTTTCAGAAGAAATTTTGACTACATATAGTCCGTATGTGTAGGAAACACCGTTCTTTTGTTCTGGGCACACTCACATTTCCTGCTGTCTTAGAGACTCTAGAAAGCAAGAGTGTGCTTCTCGCTCTAACCACAGTGTGACCCATGGATGAATACTATGCTGTGTGTTTCATTCAGAAATGGAGTTAAATCCCAATCTCTGTGTCTTCCTACAAGCAAGACTTCGTTTCAGGTAAGGGCAGTCAATTTTCAGCTCAAACGAACTACATCGTTCACGAAGCTCACACGTTTCTCATCTTAACAGACAAGCATTGGATGTTAGAGGACCAGTGCTTTGTATCAGTTTCAGAAGCAGAGTTGGACTATATAATGTCCATATGTGTAGGAAACACCGTTCTTTTGTTCTCAGCAAAATCAAGTTTCCTGCTTTCTTAGAGACTCTAGAAAGCAAGAGCGTGCTTCTTGTTCTAAAGCAGAGTGTGATCAATGGATGATTACACTGCTGTGTGTTTTACTTCAGAAATGGAGTTAAATCCCAGGCTCTGAGTCTTCCTACAAGCAAGACTTCAATTCAGGTAAGGGCAGTCACTTTTCTGCTCAAACGAACTACATCGTTCATGAAGCTCACCCGTTTCCCATCTTAACTGACAAGCATTGGATGTTAGAGGGTCAGTGCTTTGTATCAGTTTCAGAAGCAGATTTGGACTACATATGGTCCGTATGTGTAGGAAACACCGTTCTTTTGTTCTGGGCACACTCAGATTTCCTGCTGTATTAGAGACTCTAGAAAGCAAGAGTGTGCTTCTCGCTCTAAAGCAGAGCGTGATCCATGGATGAGAACTATGCTGTGTGTTTCCCTTCAGAAATGGACTTAAATCCCAGGCTCTGTGTCTTCCTACAAGCAAGACTTCTTTTCGGGTAAGGGCAGTCACTTTTCAGTTCAAAGGAACTATATCATTCACGAAGCTCACACGTTTCTCATCTTAACAGACAAGCATTGGATGTTAGAGGACCAGTGCTTTGTATCAGTTTAAGAAGCAGATTTGGACTAGATATGGTCTGTATGTGTAGGAAACACCGTTCTTTTGTTCTCAGCACTCTCACGTTTCCTGCTGTCTTAGAGACTGTAGAATGCAAGAGCGTGCTTCTCGTTCTAAAGCAGAGTGTGATCCATGGATGAAAACTATGCTGTGTGTTTCACTTCACAAAAGGAGTTAAATCCCAGGCTCTGAGTCTCCCTACAGGCAAGACTTCGTTTCAGGTAAGGCCAGTCACTTTTCTGCTCAAACGAACTACATCGTTCCAGAAGCTCACACGTTTCTCATCTTAAATGACAAGCATTGGATGTTAGAGGACCAGTGCATTCAATCAGTTTCAGAAGAAGTTTTGGACTAGATATGGTCCATAAGTGTAGGAAACACCGTTCTTTTGTTCTCAGCACACTCACGTTTCCTGCTGTCTTAGAGACTCTAGAAAGCAAGAGCGTGCTTTTCGCTCTAAAGCAGACTGTGATCCATGGATGAGAAATATGCTGTGTGTTTGCCTTCAGAAATGGAGTTAAATCCCAGGCTCTGAGTCTTCCTACAAGGAAGACTTCGTTTCAGGTAAGGGCAGTCACTTTTCAGCTCAAACGAACTACATCGTTCACGAAGCTCACACGTTTCTCACCTTAACAGACAAGCATTGGATGTTAGAGGACCAGTGCTTTGTATCAGTTTCAGAAGCAGAGTTGGACTATATAATGTCCGTATGTGTAGGAAACACACTTCTTTTGTTCTCAGCAAAATCACGGTTCATGCTGTATTAGAGACTCTAGAAAGCAAGAGTGTGCTTCTTGTTCTAAAGCAGAGTGTGATCAATGGATGATTACACTGCTGTGTGTTTTACTTCAGAAATGGAGTTAATTCCCAGGCTCTGAGTCTTCCTACAAGCAAGACTTCAATTCAGGTAAGGGCCGTCATTTTTCTGCTCAAAGGAACTACATCGTTCATGAAGCTCACACGTTTCTCATCTTAAGAGACAAGCATTGGATGTTAGAGGACCAGTGCTTTGTGTCAGTTTAAGAAGCAGATTTGGACTAGATACGGTCCGTCTGTGTAGGAAACACCGGTTTTTTTTTCTCAGCACACTCACGTTTCCTGCTGTCTTAGAGACTCTAGAAAGCAAGAGCGTGCTTCTCTTTCTAAAGCAGAGTGTGATCCATGGATGAAAACTATGCTGTGTGTTACATTTCAGAAAAGGAGTTAAATCCCAGGCTCTGAGTCTCCCTACAAGCAAGACTTCGTTTCAGGTGAGGGCAGTCACTTTTCTGCTCAAATGAACTACATGGTTAACGAAGCTCACACGTTTCTCATCTTAACTGACAAGCATTGGATGTTAGAGGACCAGTGCATTCAATCAGTTTCAGAAGAAGTTTTGGACTACATATAGTCCATAAGTGTAGGAAACGCCGTTCTTTTGTTCTCAGCACACTCAAGTTTCCTGCTGTCTTAGAGACTCTAGAAAGCAAGAGCATGCTTCTCACTCTAAAGCAGAGTGTGATCCATGGATGAGAACTATTCTGGGTGTTTCACTTCAGAAATGGAGTTAAATCCCAGGCTCTGAGTCTTCCTACAAGCAAGACTTCAATTCAGGTAAGGGCAGTCACTTTTCTGCTCAAACGAACTACATCGTTCATGAAGCTCACCCGTTTCCCATCTTAACTGACAAGCATTGGATGTTAGAGGGTCAGTGCTTTGTATCAGTTTCAGAAGCAGATTTGGACTACATATGGTCCGTATGTGTAGGAAACACCGTTCTTTTGTTCTGGGCACACTCAGATTTCCTGCTCTATTAGAGACTCTAGAAAGCAAGAGTGTGCTTCTCGCTCTAAAGCAGAGCGTGATCCATGGATGAGAACTATGCTGTGTGTTTCCCTTCAGAAATGGACTTAAATCCCAGGCTCTGTGTCTTCCTACAAGCAAGACTTCTTTTCGGGTAAGGGCAGTCACTTTTCAGTTCAAAGGAACTATATCATTCACGAAGCTCACACGTTTCTCATCTTAACAGACAAGCATTGGATGTTAGAGGACCAGTGCTTTGTATCAGTTTAAGAAGCAGATTTGGACTAGATATGGTCTGTATGTGTAGGAAACACCGTTCTTTTGTTCTCAGCACTCTCACGTTTCCTGCTGTCTTAGAGACTGTAGAAAGCAAGAGCGTGCTTCTCGTTCTAAAGCAGAATGTGATCCATGGATGAAAACTATGCTGTGTGTTTCACTTCAGAAAAGGAGTTAAATCCCAGGCTCTGAGTCTCCCTACAGGCAAGACTTCGTTTCTGGTAAGGGCAGTCACTTTTCTGCTCAAACGAACTACATCGTTCATGAAGCTCACCCGTTTCCCATCTTAACTGACAAGCATTGGATGTTAGAGGGTCAGTGCTTTGTATCAGTTTCAGAAGCAGATTTGGACTACATATGGTCCGTATGTGTAGGAAACACCGTTCTTTTGTTCTGGGCACACTCAGATTTCCTGCTGTCTTAGAGACTCTAGAAAGCAAGAGTGTGCTTCTTGCTCTAAAGCAGAGTGTGATCCATGGATGAGAACTACACTGTGTTTTCACTTCAGAAATGGAGTTAAATCCCAGGCTCTGAGTCTTCCTCCAAGCAAGACTTCGTTTCAGGTAAGGCCAGTCACTTTTCTGCTCAAACGAACTACATCGTTCCAGAAGCTCACACGTTTTTCATCTTAAATGACAAGCATTGGATGTTAGAGGACCAGTGCATTCAATCAGTTTCAGAAGAAATTTTGGACTAGATATGGTCCATAAGTGTAGGAAACACCGTTCTTTTGTTCTCAGCACACTCACGTTTCCTGCTGTCTTAGAGACTCTAGAAAGCAAGAGCGTGCTTCTCGCTCTAAAGCAGACTGTGATCCATGGATGAGAAATATGCTGTGTGTTTGCCATCAGAAATGGAGTTAAATCCCAGGCTCTGAGTCTTCCTACAAGGAAGACTTCGTTTCAGGTAAGGGCAGTCACTTTTCAGCTCAAACGAACTACATCGTTCACGAAGCTCACACGTTTCTCACCTTAACAGACAAGCATTGGATGTTAGAGGACCAGTGCTTTGTATCAGTTTCAGAAGCAGAGTTGGACTATATAATGTCCGTATGTGTAGGAAACACACTTCTTTTGTTCTCAGCAAAATCACGGTTCATGCTGTATTAGAGACTCTAGAAAGCAAGAGTGTGCTTCTTGTTCTAAAGCAGAGTGTGATCAATGGATGATTACACTGCTGTGTGTTTTACTTCAGAAATGGAGTTAATTCCCAGGCTCTGAGTCTTCCTACAAGCAAGACTTCAATTCAGGTAAGGGCCGTCATTTTTCTGCTCAAAGGAACTACATCGTTCATGAAGCTCACACGTTTCTCATCTTAACAGACAAGCATTGGATGTTAGAGGACCAGTGCTTTGTATCAGTTTAAGAAGCAGATTTGGACTTGATATGGTCCGTCTGTGTAGGAAACACCGTTTTTTTTTTCTCAGCACACTCACGTTTCCTGCTGTCTTAGAGACTCTAGAAAGCAAGAGCGTGCTTCTCTTTCTAAAGCAGAGTGTGATCCATGGATGAAAACTATGCTGTGTGTTACATTTCAGAAAAGGAGTTAAATCCCAGGCTCTGAGTCTCCCTACAAGCAAGACTTCGTTTCAGGTGAGGGCAGTCACTTTTCTGCTCAAATGAACTACATGCTTAACGAAGCTCACACGTTTCTCATCTTAACTGACAAGCATTGGATGTTAGAGGACCAGTGCATTCAATCAGTTTCAGAAGAAGTTTTGGACTACATATAGTCCATATGTGTAGGAAACGCCGTTCTTTTGTTCTCAGCACACTCAAGTTTCCTGCTGTCTTAGAGACTCTAGAAAGCAAGAGCATGCTTCTCACTCTAAAGCAGAGTGTGATCCATGGATGAGAACTATTCTGTGTGTTTGCCTTCAGAAATGGAGTTAAATCCCAGGCTCTGAGTCTTCCTACAAGCAAGACTTTGTTTCAGGTAAGGGCAGTCACTTTTCAGCTCAAACGAACTACATCGTTCCAGAAGCTCACACGTTTCTCATCTTAACAGACAAGCATTGGATGTTAGAGGACCAGTGCTTTGTATCAGTTTAAGAAGCATATTTCGACTAGATATGGTCCGTCTGTGTAGGTAACACCGTTTTTTTTTTCTCAGTACACTCACGTTTCCTGCTGTCTTAGAGACTCTAGAAAGCAAGAGCGTGCTTCTCCTTCTAAAGCAGAGTGTGATCCATGGATGAAAACTATGCTGTGTGTTTCACTTCAGAAAAGGAGTTAAATCCCAGTCTCTGAGTCTCCCTACAAGAAAGACTTCGTTTCAGGTAAGGGCAGTCACTTTTCTGCTCAAAAGAACTACATCTTTGACGAAGCTCACACGTTTCTCATCTTAACTGAGAAGCATTGGATGTTAGAGGACCAGTGCATTCTCTCAGTTTCAGAAGAAATTTTGGACTACATATAGTCCGTATGTGTAGGAAACACCGTTCTTTTGTTCTGGGCACACTCACATTTCCTGCTGTCTTAGAGACTCTAGAAAGCAAGAGTGTGCTTCTTGCTCTAAAGCAGATTGTGATCCATGGATGAGAACTATGCTGTGTGTTTCCCTTCAGAAATGGACTTAAATCCCAGGCTCTGTGTCTTCCTACAAGCAAGACTTCTTTTCAGGTAAGAGCAGTCACTTTTCAGTTCAAAGGAACTATATAGTTCACAAAGCTCACACGTTTCTCAACTTAACAGACAAGCATTGGATGTTAGAGGACCAGTGCTTTGTATCAGTTTAAGAAGCAGATTTGGACTATATATGCTCCGTATGTGTAGGAAACACTGTTCTTTTGTTGTCAGCACACTTACGTTTCCTGCTGTCTTAGAGACTCTAGAAAGCAAGAGCGTGCTTCTCGTTCTAAAGCAGAGTGTGATCCTTGGATGAAAACTATGCTGTGTGTTTCATCTTCAGAAAAGTAGTTAAATCCCAGGCTCTGAGTCTCCCTACAAGCAAGACTTCGTTTCAGGTGAGGGCAGTCACTTTTCTGCTCAAATGAACTACATCGTTCACGAAGCTCACACGTTTCTCATCTTAACTGACAAGCATTGGATGTTAGTGGACCAGTGCATTCAATCAGTTTCAGAAGAAGTTTTCGACTACATATAGTCCGTATGTGTAGGAAACACCGTTCTTTTGTTCTCAGCACACTCAAGTTTCCTGCTGTCTTAGAGACTCTAGAAAGCAAGAGCATGCTTCTCGCTCTAAAGCAGAGTGTGATCCATGGATGAGAACTATTCTGTGTGTTTGCCATCAGAAATGGAGTTAAATCCCAGGATCTGAGTCTTCCTTAGCAAGACTTTGTTTCAGGTAAGGGCAGTCACTTTTCAGCTCAAACTAACTACATCATTCACGAAGCTCACACGTTTCTCACCTTAACAGACAAGCATTGGATGTTAGAGGACCAGTGCTTTGTATCAGTTTCAGAAGCAGAGTTGGACTATATAATGTCTGTATGTGTAGGAAACACCCTTCTCTTGTTTTCAGCAAAATCACGTTTCCTGCTGTATTAGAGACTCTAGAAAGCAAGAGTGTGCTTCTTGTTCTAAAGCAGAGTGTGATCAATGGATGATTACACTGCTGTGTGTTTCAATTCAGAAATGGAGTTATATCCCATGCTCTGAGTCTTCCTACAAGCAAGACTTCGTTTCAGTTAAGGACAGTTGCTTTTCTGCTCAAAGGAACTACATCGTTCATGAAGCTCACACGTTTCCCATCTTAACTGACAAGCATTGGATGTTAGTGGGTCAGTGCTTTGTATCAGTTTCAGAAGGAGAGTTGGACTAGATATGGTCCGTATGTGTAGGAAACACTGTTCTTTTGTTCTCAGCACACTCATGTTTCCTGCTGTCTTAGAGACTCTAGAAAGCAAGAGCGTGCTTCTTGTTCTAAAGCAGAGTGTGATCACTGGATGATTACACTGCTGTGTGTTTTACTTCAGAAATGGAGTTAAATCCCAGGCTCTGTGTCTTCCTACAAGCAAGACTTCAATTCAGGTAAGGGCAGTCACTTTTCTGCTCAAAGGAACTACATCGTTCATGAAGCTCACACATTTCTCATCTTAACAGACAAGCATTGGATGTTAGAGGACCAGTGCTTTGTATCAGTTTAAGAAGCAGATTTGGACTAGATATGGTCCGTCTGTGTAGGAAACACCGTTTTTTTTTCTCAGCACACTCACGTTTCCTGCTGTCTTAGAGACTCTAGAAAGCAAGAGCGTGCTTCTCTTTCTAAAGCAGAGTGTGATCCATGGATGAAAAGTATGCTGTGTGTTACACTTCAGAAAAGGAGTTAAATCCCAGGCTCTGAGTCTCCCTCCAGCAAGACTTCGTTTCAGGTGAGGGCAGTCACTTTTCTGCTCAAATGAACTACATGGTTAACGAAGCTCACACGTTTCTCATCTTAACTGACAAGCATTGGATGTTAGAGGACCAGTGCATTCAATCAGTTTCAGAAGAAGTTTTGGACTACATATAGTCCATATGTGTAGGAAACGCCGTTCTTTTGTTCTCAGCACACTCAAATTTCCTGCTGTCTTAGAGACTCTAGAAAGCAAGAGCGTGCTTCTTACTCTAAAGCAGAGTGTGATCCATGGATGAGAACTATGCTGTGTGTTTGCCTTCAGAAATGGAGTTAAATCCCATGCTCTGAGTCTTCCTACAAGCAAGACTTCGTTTCAGGTAAGGGCAGTCACTTTTCAGCTCAAACGAACTGCATCGTTCACGAAGCTCACACGTTTCTCATCTTAACAGACTAGCATTGGATGTTAGAGGACCAGTGCTTTGTATCAGTTTCAGAAGCAGAGTTGGACTATATAATGTCCATATGTGTAGGAAACACCGTTCTTTTGTTCTCAGCAAAATCACGTTTCCTGCTTTCTTAGAGACTCTAGAAAGCAAGAGCGTGCTTCTTGTTCTAAAGCAGAGTGTGATCAATGGATGATTACACTGCTGTGTGTTTTACTTCAGAAATGGAGTTAAATCCCAGGCTCTGAGTCTTCCTACAAGCAAGACTTCAATTCAGGTAAGGGCAGTCACTTTTCTGCTCAAACGAACTACATCGTTCATGAAGCTCACTCGTTTCCCATCTTAACTGACAAGCATTGGATGTTAGAGGGTCAGTGCTTTGTATCAGTTTCAGAAGCAGATTTGGACTACATATGGTCCGTATGTGTAGGAAACACCGTTCTTTTGTTCTGGGCACACTCAGATTTCCTGCTGTATTAGAGACTCTAGAAAGCAAGAGTGTGCTTCTCGCTCTAAAGCAGAGCGTGATCCATGGATGATAACTATGCTGTGTGTTTCCCTTCAGAAATGGACTTAAATCCCAGGCTCTGTGTCTTCCTACAAGCAAGACTTCTTTTCGGGTAAGGGCAGTCACTTTTCAGTTCAAAGGAACTATATCATTCACGAAGCTCAAACGTTTCTCATCTTAACAGACAAGCATTGGATGTTAGAGGACCAGTGCTTTGTATCAGTTTAAGAAGCAGATTTGGACTAGATATGGTCTGTATGTGTAGGAAACACCGTTCTTTTGTTCTCAGCACTCTCACGTTTCCTGCTGTCTTAGAGACTGTAGAAAGCAAGAGCGTGCTTCTCGTTCTAAAGCAGAGTGTGATCCATGGATGAAAACTATGCTGTGTGTTTCACTTCAGAAAAGGAGTTAAATCCCAGGCTCTGAGTCTCCCTACAAGCAAGACTTCGTTTCTGGTAAGGGCAGTCACTTTTCTGCTCAAACGAACTACATCTTTCACGAAGCTCACACGTTTCTCATCTTAACTGACAAGCATTGGATGTTAGAGGACCAGTGCATTCTATCAGTTTCAGAAGAAGGTTTGGGCTACATATAGTCCGTATGTGTAGGAAACTCCGTTCTTTTGTTCTGGGCACACTCAGATTTCCTGCTGTCTTAGAGACTCTAGAAAGCAAGAGTGTGCTTCTTGCTCTAAAGCAGAGTGTGATCCATGGATGAGAACTACACTGTGTGTTTCACTTCAGAAATGGAGTTAAATCCCAGGCTCTGAGTCTTCCTCCAAGCAAGACTTCGTTTCAGGTAAGGCCAGTCACTTTTCTGCTCAAACGAACTACATCGTTCCAGAAGCTCACACGTTTCTCATCTTAAATGACAAGCATTGGATGTTAGAGGACCAGTGCATTCAATAAGTTTCAGAAGAAGTTTTGGACTAGATATGGTCCATAAGTGTAGGAAACACCCTTCTTTTGTTCTCAGCAAAATCACGGTTCATGCTGTATTAGAGACTCTAGAAAGCAAGAGTGTGCTTCTTGTTCTAAAGCAGAGTGTGATCAATGGATGATTACACTGCGGTGTGTTTTACTTCAGAAATGGAGTTAATTCCCAGGCTCTGAGTCTTCCTACAAGCAAGACTTCAATTCAGGTAAGGGCCGTCATTTTTCTGCTCAAAGGAACTACATCGTTCATGAAGCTCACACGTTTCTCATCTTAACAGACAAGCATTGGATGTTAGAGGACCAGTGCTTTGTATCAGTTTAAGAAGCAGATTTGGACTAGATATGGTCCGTCTGTGTAGGAAACACCGTTTTTTTTTTCTCAGCACACTCACGTTTCCTGCTGTCTTAGAGACTCTAGAAAGCAAGAGCGTGCTTCTCTTTCTAAAGCAGAGTGTGATCCATGGATGAAAACTATGCTGTGTGTTACATTTCAGAAAAGGAGTTAAATCCCAGGCTCTGAGTCTCCCTACAAGCAAGACTTCGTTTCAGGTGAGGGCAGTCACTTTTCTGCTCAAATGAACTACATGCTTAACGAAGCTCACACGTTTCTCATCTTAACTGACAAGCATTGGATGTTAGAGGACCAGTGCATTCAATCAGTTTCAGAAGAAGTTTTGGACTACATATAGTCCATATGTGTAGGAAACGCCGTTCTTTTGTTCTCAGCACACTCAAGTTTCCTGCTGTCTTAGAGACTCTAGAAAGCAAGAGCATGCTTCTCACTCTAAAGCAGAGTGTGATCCATGGATGAGAACTATTCTGTGTGTTTGCCTTCAGAAATGGAGTTAACTCCCAGGCTCTGAGTCTTCCTACAAGCAAGACTTTGTTTCAGGTAAGGGCAGTCACTTTTCAGCTCAAAGGAACCTCATCGTTCCAGAAGCTCACACGTTTCTCATCTTAACAGACAAGCATTGGATGTTAGAGGACCAGTGCTTTGTATCACTTTAAGAAGCAGATTTCGACTAGATATGGTCCGTCTGTGTAGGTAACACCGTTTTTTTTTCTCAGTACACTCACGTTTCCTGCTGTCTTAGAGACTCTAGAAAGCAAGAGCGTGCTTCTCCTTCTAAAGCAGAGTGTGATCCATGGATGAAAACTATGCTGTGTGTTTTACTTCAGAAAAGGAGTTAAATCCCAGGCTCTGAGTCTCCCTACAAGAAAGACTTCGTTTCAGGTAAGGGCAGTCACTTTTCTGCTCAAACGAACTACATCTTTGACAAAGCTCACACGTTTCTCATCTTAACTGAGAAGCATTGGATGTTAGAGGACCAGTGCATTCTATCAGTTTCAGAAGAAATTTTGGACTACATATAGTCCGTATGTGTAGGAAACACCGTTCTTTTGTTCTGGGCACACTCACATTTCCTGCTGTCTTAGAGACTCTAGAAAGCAAGAGCGTGCTTCTCGTTCTAAAGCAGAGTGTGATCCATGGATGAGAACTATGCTGTGTGTTTCCCTTCAGAAATGGACTTAAATCCCAGGCTCTGTGTCTTCCTACAAGGAAGACTTCTTGTCAGGTAAGAGCAGTCACTTTTCAGTTCAAAGGAACTATATAGTTCACAAAGCTCACACGTTTCTCATCTTAACAGACAAGCATTGGATGTTAGAGGACCAGTGCTTTGTATCAGTTTCAGAAGCAGAGTTGGACTAGATATGGTCCGTATGTGTAGGAAACACCGTTCTTTTGTTCTCAGCACACTCATGTTTCCTGCTGTCTTAGAGACTCTAGAAAGCAAGAGCGTGCTTCTTGTTCTAAAGCAGAGTGTGATCACTGGATGATTACACTGCTGTGTGTTTTACTTCAGAAATGGAGTTAAATCCCAGGCTCTGAGTCTTCCTACAAGCAAGACTTCAATTCAGGTAAGGGCAGTCACTTTTCTGCTCAAACGAACTACATCGTTCATGAAGCTCACACGTTTCCCATCTTAACTGACAAGCATTGGATGTTAGAGGGTCATTGCTTTGTATCAGTTTTAGAAGCATATTTGGACTTCATATGGTCTGTAGGTGTTAGGAAACACCGTTCTTTTATTCTGGGCACACTCAGATTTCCTGCTGTATTAGAGACTCTAGAAATCAAGAGTGTGCTTCTCGCTCTAAAGCAGAGTGTGATCCATGGATGAGAACTATGCTGTGTGTTTCCCTTCAGAAATGGAGTTACATCCCAGGCTCTGAGTCTTCCTACAAGCAAGACTTCGATTCAGGTAAGGGCAGTCACTTTTCAGCTCAAACGAACTACATCGTTCACTGAGCTCACACGTTTCTCATCTTAACTGACAATTATTGGATGTTAGAGGGTCAGTGCTTTGTATCAGTTTCAGAAGCAGAGTTGGACTACATATGATCCATATGTGTAGGAAACTTCGATCTTTTGTTCTGGGCACACTCACGTTTCCTGCTGTCTTAGAGACTCTAGAAAGCAAGAGTGTGCTTCTCGCTCTAAAGCAGAGTGTGATCCATGGATGAGACTATGCTTTGTGTTTCACTTCAGAAATGGAGTTAAATCCCATGCTCTGTGTCTCCCAACAAGCAAGACTTTGTTTCAGGTAAGTGCAGTCACTTTTCTGCTCAAAGGAACTACATCGTTCACGAAGCTCACAGGTTTCTCATCTTAACTGACAAGCATTGGATGTTAGAGGACCAGTGCTTTGTATCAGTTTCAGAAGCAGAGTTGGTCTAGATATGGTCCGTATATGTAGGAAACACCGTTGTTTTGTTCTCAGCACACTCACGTTTCCTGCTGTCTTAGAGATTTTAGAAAGCAAGAGCGTGCTTCTCGCTCTAAAGCAGAGTGTGATCCATGGATGAGACTATGCTGTGTGTTTCCCTTCAGAAAAGGAGTTAAATCCCAGGCTCTATGTCTTCCAACAAGCAAGACTTCGTTTCAGGTAAGGGCAGTCACTTTTCAGCTCAAACAAACTACATCTTTCACGGAGCTTACATGTTTCTCATCTTAACAGACAAGCATTGGATGTTAGAGGACCAGTGCTTTGTATCAGTTTCAGAAGCAGAGTTGGACTAGATATGGTCTGTATGTGTAGGAAACACCGTTCTTTGTTCTCAGCAAAATCACGTTTCCTGCTGTCTTAGCGACTCTAGAAAGCAAGAGCGTGCTTCTTGTTATAAAGCAGAGTGTGATGAATGGATGATTACACTGCTGTGTGTTTTACTTCAGAAATGGAGTTAAATCCCAGGCTCTGAGTCTTCCTACAGGCAAGATTTAAATTCAGGTAAGGGCAGTCACTTTTCTGCTCAAACGAACTACATCTTTCCCGAAGCACACACGTTTCTCATCTTAACTGACAAGCATTGGATGTTAGAGGACCATTGCATTCTATCTGTTTCAGAAGAAGTTTTAGACTACATATAGTCTGTATGTGTAGGAAACACCGTTCTTTTGTTCTGGGCACACTCACGTTTCCTGCTGTCTTAGAGACTCTAGAAAGCAAGAGCGTGTTTCTCGCTCTAAAGCAGAGTGTGATCCATGGATAAGAACTATGCTGTGTGTTTGCCTTCAGAAATGGAGTTAAATCCCAGGGTCTGAGTCTTCCTACAAGCAAGACTTCAATTCAGGTAAGGCAGTCACTTTTCAGCTCAAACGAACTACATCGTTCACTGAGCTCACACGTTTCTCATCTTAACTGACAAGCATTGGATGTTAGAGGATCAGTGCTTTGTATCAGTTTCAGAAGCAGAGTTGGACTACATATGATCCATATGTGTAGGAAACTTCGATCTTTTGTTCTGGGCACACTCACGTTTCCTGCTGTCTTAGAGACTCTAGAAAGCAAGAGCGTGCTTCTCGCTCTAAAGCAGTGTGTGATCCATGGATGAGACTATGCTTTGTGTTTCACTTCAGAAATGGAGTTAAATCCCATGCTCTGTGTCTCCCAACAAGCAAGACTTCGTTTCAGGTAAGTGCAGTCACTTTTCTGCTCAAAGGAACTACATCGTTCACGAAGCTCACAGGATTCTCATCTTAACTGACAAGCATTGGATGTTAGAGGACCAGTGCTTTGTATCAGTTTCAGAAGCAGAGTTCGTCTAGATATGGTCCGTATATGTAGGAAACACCGTTGTTTTGTTCTCAGCACACTCACGTTTCCTGCTGTCTTAGAGATTTTAGAAAGCAAGAGCGTGCTTCTCGCTCTAAAGCAGAGTGTGATCCATGGATGAAAACTATGCTGTGTGTTTCCCTTCAGAAAAGGAGTTAAATCCCAGGCTCTATGTCTTCCAACAAGCAAGACTTCGTTTCAGGTAAGGGCAGTCACTTTTCAGCTCAAACAAACTACATCTTTCACGGAGCTTACATGTTTCTCATCTTAACAGACAAGCATTGGATGTTAGAGGACCAGTGCTTTGTATCAGGTTCAGAAGCAGAGTTGGACTAGATATGGTCTGTATTTGTAGGAAACACCGTTCTTTGTTCTCAGCAAAATCACGTTTCCTGCTGTCTTAGAGACTCTAGAAAGCAAGAGCGTGCTTCTTGTTATAAAGCAGAGTGTGATGAATGGATGATTACACTGCTGTGTGTTTTACTTCAGAAATGGAGTTAAATCCCAGGCTCTGAGTCTTCCTACAGGCAAGATTTCAATTCAGGTAAGGGCAGTCACTTTTCTGCTCAAACGAACTACATCTTTCCCGAAGCACACACGTTTCTCATCTTAACTGACAAGCATTGGATGTTAGAGGACCATTGCATTCTATCTGTTTCAGAAGAAGTTTTAGACTACATATAGTCTGTATGTGTAGGAAACACCGTTCTTTTGTTCTGGGCACACTCACGTTTCCTGCTGTCTTAGAGACTCTAGAAAGCAAGAGCGTGTTTCTCGCTCTAAAGCAGAGTGTGATCCATGGATAAGAACTATGCTGTGTGTTTGCCTTCAGAAATGGAGTTAAATCCCAGGGTCTGAGTCTTCCTACAAGCAAGACTTCAATTCAGGTAAGGCAGTCACTTTTCAGCTCAAACGAACTACATCGTTCACTGAGCTCACACGTTTCTCATCTTAACTGACAAGCATTGGATGTTAGAGGGTCAGTGCTTTGTATCAGTTTCAGAAGCAGTGTTGGACTACATATGATCCATATGTGTAGGAAACTTCGATCTTTTGTTCTGGGCACACTCACGTTTCCTGCTGTCTTAGAGACTCTAGAAAGCAAGAGCGTGCTTCTCGCTCTAAAGCAGTGTGTGATCCATGGATGAGACTATGCTTTGTGTTTCACTTCAGAAATGGAGTTATATCCCATGCTCTGTGTCTCCCAACAAGCAAGACTTCGTTTCAGGTAAGGGCAGTCACTTTTCTGCTCAAAGGAACTACATCGTTCACGAAGCTCACAGGTTTCTCATCTTAACTGACAAGCATTGGATGTTAGAGGACCATTGCTTTGTATCAGTTTCAGAAGCAGAGTTGGTCTAGATATGGTCCGTATATGTAGGAAACACCGTTGTTTTGTTCTCAGCACACTCACGTTTCCTGCTGTCTTAGAGATTTTAGAAAGCAAGAGCGTGCTTCTCGCTCTAAAGCAGAGTGTGATCCATGGATGAAAACTATGCTGTGTGTTTCCCTTCAGAAAAGGAGTTAAATCCCAGGCTCTATGTCTTCCAACAAGCAAGACTTCGTTTCAGGTAAGGGCAGTCACTTTTCAGCTCAAACAAACTACATCTTTCATGGAGCTTACATGTTTCTCATCTTAACAGACAAGCATTGGATGTTAGAGGACCAGTGCTTTGTATCAGTTTCAGAAGCAGAGTTGGACTAGATATAGTCTGTATGTGTAGGAAACACCGTTCTTTGTTCTCAGCAAAATCACGTTTCCTGCTGTCTTAGAGACTCTAGAAAGCAAGAGCGTGCTTCTTATTCTAAAGCAGAGTGTGATCAATGGATGAGAACACTGCTGTGTGTTTCAATTCAGAAATGGAGTTAAATCCCAGGCTCTGAGTCTTCCTACAAGCAAGACTTCAATTCAGGTAAGGGCTGTCATTTTTCTGCTCAAAGGAACTACATCGTTCATGAAGCTCACACGTTTCCCATCTTAAATGACAAGCATTGGATGTTAGTGGGTCAGTGCTTTGTATCAGTTTCAGAAGCAGAGTTGGACTAGATATGGTCTGTATGTGTAGAAAACACCGTTCTTTTGTTCTGGGCACACTCACGTTTCCTGCTGTGTTAGAGATTCTAGAAAGCAAGAGCGTGCTTCTTGTTCTAAAGCAGAGTGTCATCAATGGATGAGAACACTGCTGTGTGTTTCCCTTCAGAAATGGAGTTAAATCCCAGGCTCTGAGTCTTCCTACAAGCAAGACTTCAATTCAGGTATGGGCAGTCACTTTTTTGCTCAAACGAACTACATCGTTCATGAAGCTCACACGTTTCTCATCTTAACAGACAAGCATTGGATGTTAGAGGACCAGTGCTTTGTATCAGTTTAAGAAGCAGATTTGGACTAGATATGGTCCGTCTGTGTAGGAAACACCGTTTTTTTTTCTCAGCACACTCACGTTTCCTGCTGTCTTAGAGACTCTAGAAAGCAAGAGCGTGCTTCTCCTTCTAAAGCAGAGTGTGATCCATGGATGAAAACTATGCTGTGTGTTACACTTCAGAAAAGGAGTTAAATCCCAGGCTCTGAGTCTCTCTACAAGCAAGACTTCGTTTCAGGTGAGGGCAGTCACTTTTCTGCTCAAATGAACTACATCGTTCACGAAGCTCACACGAACTCATCTTAACTGACAAGCATTGGATGTTAGAGGACCAGGGCAGTCAATCAGTTTCAGAAGAAGTTTTGAACAACATATAGTCCATATGTGTAGGAAACACCGTTCTTTTGTTCTCAGCACACTCAAGTTTCCTGCTGTCTTAGAGACTCTAGAAAGCAAGAGTGTGCTTCTCACTCTAAAGCAGAGTGTGATCCATGGATGAGAACTATTCTGTGTGTTTGCCTTCAGAAATGGAGTTAAATCCCAGGCTCTGAGTCTTCCTACAAGCAAGATTTTGTTTCAGGTAAGGGCAGTCACTTTTCTGCTCAAACGAACTACATCTTTGACGAAGCTCACACGTTTCTCATCTTAACTGAGAAGCATTGGATGTTAGAGGACCAGTGCATTCTATCAGTTTCAGAAGAAATTTTGGACTACATATAGTCCGTATGTGTAGGAAACACCGTTCTTTTGTTCTGGGCACACTCACATTTCCTGCTGTCTTAGAGACTCTAGAAAGCAAGAGTGTGCTTCTTGCTATAAAGCAGAGTGTGATCCATGGATGAGAACTATGCTGTGTGTTTCCTTTCAGAAATGGACTTAAATCCCAGGCTCTGTGTCTTCCTACAAGCAAGACTTCTTTTCAGGTAAGAGCAGTCACTTTTCAGTTCAAAGGAACTATATCGTTCACAAAGCTCACACGTTTCCCATCTTAACTGACAAACATTGGATGTTAGAGGACCAGTGCTTTGTATCAGTTTAAGAAGCAGATTTGGACTATATAATGTCCGTATGTGTAGGAAACAACCTTCTTTTGTTCTCAGCAAAATCACGTTTCCTGCTGTATTAGAGACTCTAGAAAGCAAGAGTGTGCTTCTTGTTCTAAAGCAGAGTGTGATCAATGGATGATTACACTGCTGTGTGTTTTACTTCAGAAATGGAGTTAAATCCCAGGCTCTGAGTCTTCCTACAAGCAAGACTTTGTTTCAGGTAAGGGCAGTCACTTTTCAGCTCAAACGAACTACATCGTTCATGAAGCTCACATGTTTTTCATCTTAACAGACAAGCATTGGATGTTAGAGGACCAGTGCTTTGTATCAGTTTCAGAAGCAGAGTTGGACTATATAATGTCCGTATGTGTAGGAAACACCCTTCTTTTGTTCTCAGCAAAATCACGTTTCCTGCTGTATTAGAGACTCTAGAAAGCAAGAGTGTGCTTCTTGTTCTAAAGCAGTGTGTGATCAATGGATGATTACACTGCTGTGTGTTTTACTTCAGAAATGGAGTTAAATCCCAGGCTCTGAGTCTTCCTACAAGCAAGACTTCAATTCAGGTAAGGGCTGTCATTTTTCTGCTCAAAGGAACTACATCGTTCATGAAGCTCACACGTTTCCCATCTTAACTGACAAGCATTGGATGTTAGTGGGTCAGTGCTTTGTATCAGTTTCAGAAGCAGAGTTGGACTAGATATGGTCTGTATGTGTAGGAAACACCGTTCTTTTGTTCTCAGCACACTCACGTTTCCTGCTGTGTTAGAGATTCTAGAAAGCAAGAGCGTGCTTCTTGTTCTAAAGCAGAGTGTCATCAATGGATGAGAACACTGCTGTGTGTTTCCCTTCAGAAATGGAGTTAAATCCCAGGCTCTGAGTCTTCCTACAAGCAAGACTTCAATTCAGGTATGGGCAGTCACTTTTTTGCTCAAACGAACTACATCGTTCATGAAGCTCACACGTTTCTCATCTTAACAGACAAGCATTGGATGTTAGAGGACCAGTGCTTTGTATCAGTTTAAGAAGCAGATTTGGACTAGATATGGTCCGTCTGTGTAGGAAACACCGTTTTTTTTTCTCAGCACACTCACGTTTCCTGCTGTCTTAGAGACTCTAGAAAGCAAGAGCGTGCTTCTCCTTCTAAAGCAGAGTGTGATCCATGGATGAAAACTATGCTGTGTGTTACACTTCAGAAAAGGAGTTAAATCCCAGGCTCTGAGTCTCCCTACAAGCAAGACTTCGTTTCAGGTGAGGGCAGTCACTTTTCTGCTCAAATGAACTACATCGTTCACGAAGCTCACACGAACTCATCTTAACTGACAAGCATTGGATGTTAGAGGACCAGGGCAGTCAATCAGTTTCAGAAGAAGTTTTGAACTACATATAGTCCATATGTGTAGGAAACACCGTTCTTTTGTTCTCAGCACACTCAAGTTTCCTGCTGTCTTAGAGACTCTAGAAAGCAAGAGTGTGCTTCTCACTCTAAAGCAGAGTGTGATCCATGGATGAGAACTATTCTGTGTGTTTGCCTTCAGAAATGGAGTTAAATCCCAGGCTCTGAGTCTTCCTACAAGCAAGATTTTGTTTCAGGTAAGGGCAGTCACTTTTCTGCTCAAACGAACTACATCTTTGACGAAGCTCACACGTTTCTCATCTTAACTGAGAAGCATTGGATGTTAGAGGACCAGTGCATTCTATCAGTTTCAGAAGAAATTTTGGACTACATATAGTCCGTATGTGTAGGAAACACCGTTCTTTTGTTCTGGGCACACTCACATTTCCTGCTGTCTTAGAGACTCTAGAAAGCAAGAGTGTGCTTCTTGCTATAAAGCAGAGTGTGATCCATGGATGAGAACTATGCTGTGTGTTTCCTTTCAGAAATGGACTTAAATCCCAGGCTCTGTGTCTTCCTACAAGCAAGACTTCTTTTCAGGTAAGAGCAGTCACTTTTCAGTTCAAAGGAACTATATCGTTCACAAAGCTCACACGTTTCCCATCTTAACTGACAAACATTGGATGTTAGAGGACCAGTGCTTTGTATCAGTTTAAGAAGCAGATTTGGACTAGATATGGTCTGTATGTGTAGGAAACAGCGTTCTTTTGTTCTCAGCACACTCACGTTTCCTGCTGTCTTAGAGACTCTAGAAAGCAAGAGCGTGCTTCTCGTTCTAAAGCAGAGTGTGATCCATGGATGAAAACTATACTGTGTATTTCACTTCAGAAAAGGAGTTAAATCCCAGGCTCTGAGTCTCCCTACAAGCAAGACTTCGTTTCTGGTAAGGGCAGTCAGTTTTCTGCTCAAACGAACTACATCTTTCACGAAGCTCACACGTTTCTCATCTTAACTGACAAGCATTGGATGTTAGAGGACCAGTGCATTCTATCAGTTTCAGAAGAAGGTTTGGGCTACATATAGTCCGTATGTGTAGGAAACACCGTTCTTTTGTTCTGGGCACACTCAGATTTCCTGCTGTCTTAGAGACTCTAGAAAGCAAGAGTGTGCTTCTTGCTCTAAAGCAGAGTGTGATCCATGGATGAGAACTACGCTGTGTGTTTCACTTCAGAAATGGAGTTAAATCCCAGGCTCTGAGTCTTCCTCCAAGCAAGACTTCGTTTCAGGTAAGGCCAGTCACTTTTCTGCTCAAACGAACTACATCGTTCCAGAAGCTCACACGTTTATCTTCTTAAATGACAAGCATTGGATGTTAGAGGACCAGTGCTTTCTATCAGTTTCAGAAGCACAGTTGGACTAGATATGGTCCATAAGTGTAGGAAACACCGTTCTTTTGTTCTCAGCACACTCACGTTTCCTGCTGTCTTAGAGACTCTAGAAAGCAAGAGCGTGCCTCTCGCTCTAAAGAAGAGTGTGATCCATGGATGAGAACTATGCTGTGTGTTTGCCTTCAGAAATGGAGTTAAATCCCATGCTCTGAGTCTTCCTACAAGCAAGACTTCGTTTCAGGTAAGGGCAGTCACTTTTCAGCTCAAACGAACTACATCGTTCACGAAGCTCACACGTTTCTCACCTTAACAGACAAGCATTGGATGTTAGAGGACCAGTGCTTTGTATCAGTTTCAGAAGCAGAGTTGGACTATATAATGTCCGTATGTGTAGGAAACACCCTTCTTTTGTTCTCAGCAAAATCACGTTTCCTGCTGTATTAGAGACTCTAGAAAGCAAGAGTGTGCTTCTTGTTCTAAAGCAGAGTGTGATCAATGGATGATTACACTGCTGTGTGTTTTACTTCAGAAATGGAGTTAAATCCCAGGCTCTGAGTCTTCCTACAAGCAAGACTTCAATTCAGGTAAGGGCTGTCATTTTTCTGCTCAAAGGAACTACATCGTGCATGAAGCTCACACGTTTCCCATCTTAACTGACAAGCATTGGATGTTAGTGGGTCAGTGCTTTGTATCAGTTTCAGAAGCAGAGTTGGACTAGATATGGTCTGTATGTGTAGGAAACACCGTTCTTTTGTTCTCAGCACACTCACGTTTCCTGCTGTGTTAGAGATTCTAGAAAGCAAGAGCGTGCTTCTTGTTCTAAAGCAGAGTGTCATCAATGGATGAGAACACTGCTGTGTGTTTCCCTTCAGAAATGGAGTTAAATCCCAGGCTCTGAGTCTTCCTACAAGCAAGACTTCAATTCAGGTATGGGCAGTCACTTTTTTGCTCAAACGAACTACATCGTTCATGAAGCTCACACGTTTCTCATCTTAACAGACAAGCATTGGATGTTAGAGGACCAGTGCTTTGTATCAGTTTCAGAAGCAGATTTCGACTAGATATGGTCCGTCAGTTTAGGAAACACCGTTTTTTTTTTCTCAGCACACTCACGTTTCCTGCTGTCTTAGAGTCTGTAGAAAGCAAGAGCGTGCTTCCCCTTCTAAAGCAGAGTGTGATCCATGGATGAAAACTATGCTGTGTGTTTCACTTCAGAAAAGGAGTTAAATCCCAGGCTCTGAGTCTCCCTACAAGAAAGACTTCGTTTCAGGTAAAGGCAGTCACTTTTCTGCTCAAACGAACTACATCTTTGACGAAGCTCACACGTTTCTCATCTTAACTGACAAGCATTGGATGTTAGAGGACCAGTGCATTCCCTCAGTTTCAGAAGAAATTTTGGACTACATATAGTCCGTATGTGTAGGAAACACCGTTCTTTTGTTCTGGGCACACTCACATTTCCTGCTGTCTTAGAGACTCTAGAAAGCAAGAGTGTGCTTCTTGCTATAAAGCAGAGTGTGATCCATGGATGAGAACTATGCTGTGTGTTTCCCTTCAGAAATGGACTTAAATCCCAGGCTCTGTGTCTTCCTACAAGCAAGACTTCTTTTCAGGTAAGAGCAGTCACTTTTCAGTTCAAAGGAACTATATCGTTCACAAAGCTCAAACGTTTCCCATCTTAACTGACAAACATTGGATGTTAGAGGACCAGTGCTTTGTATCAGTTTAAGAAGCAGATTTGGACTATATATGGTCCGTATGTGTAGGAAACACTGTTCTTTTGTTGTCAGCACACTTACGTTTCCTGCTGTCTTAGACACTCTAGAAAGCAAGAGTGTGCTTCTCGTTCTAAAGCAGAGTGTGATCCTTGGATGAAAACTATGCTGTGTGTTTCACTTCAGAAAAGGAGTTAAATCCCAGGCTCTGAGTCTCCCTACAAGCAAGACTTCGTTTCAGGTGAGGGCAGTCACTTTTCTGCTCAAATGAACTACATCTTTCACGAAGCTCACACGTTTCTCATCTTAACTGACAAGCATTGGATGTTAGAGGACCAGTGCATTCAATCAGTTTCAGAAGCACAGTTGGACTATATAATGTCTGTATGTGTAGGAAACACCCTTCTCTTGTTTTCAGCAAAATCACGTTTCCTGCTGTATTAGAGACTCTAGAAAGCAAGAGTGTGCTTCTTGTTCTAAAGCAGAGTGTGATCAATGGATGATTACGCTGCTGTGTGTTTCAATTCAGAAATGGAGTTAAATCCCATGCTCTGAGTCTTCCTACAAGCAAGACTTCTTTTCAGTTAAGGACAGTTGCTTTTCTGCTCAAAGGAACTACATCGTTCACGAAGCTCACACGTTTCTCACCTTAACAGACAAGCATTGGATGTTAGAGGACCAGTGCTTTGTATCAGTTTCAGAAGCAGAGTTGGACTATATAATGTCCGTATGTGTAGGAAACACCCTTCTTTTGTTCTCAGCAAAATCACGTTTCCTGCTGTATTAGAGACTCTAGAAAGCAAGAGTGTGCTTCTTGTCTAAAGCAGAGTGTGATCAATGGATGATTACACTGCTGTGTGTTTTACTTCAGAAATGGAGTTAAATCCCAGGCTCTGAGTCTTCCTACAAGCAAGACTTCAATTCAGGTAAGGGCTGTCATTTTTCTGCTCAAAGGAACTACATCGTTCATGAAGCTCACACGTTTCCCATCTTAACTGACAAGCATTGGATGTTAGTGGGTCAGTGCTTTGTATCAGTTTCAGAAGCAGAGTTGGACTAGATATGGTCTGTATGTGTAGGAAACACCGTTCTTTTGTTCTCAGTACACTCACGTTTCCTGCTGTGTTAGAGATTCTAGAAAGCAAGAGCGTGCTTCTTGTTCTAAAGCAGAGTGTCATCAATGGATGAGAACACTGCTGTGTGTTTCCCTTCAGAAATGGAGTTAAATCCCAGGCTCTGAGTCTTCCTACAAGCAAGACTTCAATTCAGGTATGGGCAGTCACTTTTTTGCTCAAACGAACTACATCGTTCATGAAGCTCACACGTTTCTCATCTTAACAGACAAGCATTGGATGTTAGAGGACCAGTGCTTTGTATCAGTTTAAGAAGCAGATTTGGACTAGATATCGTCCGTCTGTGTAGGAAACACCGTTTTTTTTTCTCAGCACACTCACGTTTCCTGCTGTCTTAGAGACTCTAGAAAGCAAGAGCGTGCTTCTCCTTCTAAAGCAGAGTGTGATCCATGGATGAAAACTATGCTGTGTGTTACACTTCAGAAAAGGAGTTAAATCCCAGGCTCTGAGTCTCCCTACAAGCAAGACTTCGTTTCAGGTGAGGGCAGTCACTTTTCTGCTCAAATGAACTACATCGTTCACGAAGCTCACACGAACTCATCTTAACTGACAAGCATTGGATGTTAGAGGACCAGGGCAGTCAATCAGTTTCAGAAGAAGTTTTGAACTACATATAGTCCATATGTGTAGGAAACACCGTTCTTTTGTTCTCAGCACACTCAAGTTTCCTGCTGTCTTAGAGACTCTAGAAAGCAAGAGTGTGCTTCTCACTCTAAAGCAGAGTGTGATCCATGGATGAGAACTATTCTGTGTGTTTGCCTTCAGAAATGGAGTTAAATCCCAGGCTCTGAGTCTTCCTACAAGCAAGATTTTGTTTCAGGTAAGGGCAGTCACTTTTCTGCTCAAAGGAACTACATCTTTGACGAAGCTCACACGTTTCTCATCTTAACTGAGAAGCATTGGATGTTAGAGGACCAGTGCATTCTATCAGTTTCAGAAGAAATTTTGGACTACATATAGTCCGTATGTGTAGGAAACACCGTTCTTTTGTTCTGGGCACACTCACATTTCCTGCTGTCTTAGAGACTCTAGAAAGCAAGAGTGTGCTTCTTGCTATAAAGCAGAGTGTGATCCATGGATGAGAACTATGCTGTGTGTTTCCTTTCAGAAATGGACTTAAATCCCAGGCTCTGTGTCTTCCTACAAGCAAGACTTCTTTTCAGGTAAGAGCAGTCACTTTTCAGTTCAAAGGAACTATATCGTTCACAAAGCTCACACGTTTCCCATCTTAACTGACAAACATTGGATGTTAGAGGACCAGTGCTTTGTATCAGTTTAAGAAGCAGATTTGGACTATATATGGTCCGTCTGTGTAGGAAACAACCTTCTTTTGTTCTCAGCAAAATCACGTTTCCTGCTGTATTAGAGACTCTAGAAAGCAAGAGTGTGCTTCTTGTTCTAAAGCAGAGTGTGATCAATGGATGATTACACTGCTGTGTGTTTTACTTCAGAAATGGAGTTAAATCCCAGGCTCTGAGTCTTCCTACAAGCAAGACTTTGTTTCAGGTAAGGGCAGTCACTTTTCAGCTCAAACGAACTACATCGTTCATGAAGCTCACATGTTTCTCATCTTAACAGACAAGCATTGGATGTTAGAGGACCAGTGCTTTGTATCAGTTTAAGAAGCAGATTTGGACTAGATATGGTCTGTATGTGTAGGAAACACCGTTCTTTTGTTCTCAGCACACTCACGTTTCCTGCTGTCTTAGAGACTCTAGAAAGCAAGAGCGTGCTTCTCGTTCTAAAGCAGAGTGTGATCCATGGATGAAAACTATGCTGTGTATTTCACTTCAGAAAAGGAGTTAAATCCCAGGCTCTGAGTCTCCCTACAAGCAAGACTTCGTTTCTGGTAAGGGCAGTCACTTTTCTGCTCAAACGAACTACATCTTTCACGAAGCTCACACGTTTCTCATCTTAACTGACAAGCATTGGATGTTAGAGGACCAGTGCATTCTATCAGTTTCAGAAGAAGGTTTGGGCTACATATAGTCCGTATGTGTAGGAAACACCGTTCTTTTGTTCGGGGCACACTCAGATTTCCTGCTGTCTTAGAGACTCTAGAAAGCAAGAGTGTGCTTCTTGCTCTAAAGCAGAGTGTGATCCATGGATGAGAACTACGCTGTGTGTTTCACTTCAGAAATGGAGTTAAATCCCAGGCTCTGAGTCTTCCTCCAAGCAAGACTTCGTTTCAGGTAAGGCCAGTCACTTTTCTGCTCAAACGAACTACATCGTTCCAGAAGCTCACACGTTTATCTTCTTAAATGACAAGCATTGGATGTTAGAGGACCAGTGCTTTCTATCAGTTTCAGAAGCACAGTTGGACTAGATATGGTCCATAAGTGTAGGAAACACCGTTCTTTTGTTCTCAGCACACTCACGTTTCCTGCTGTCTTAGAGACTCTAGAAAGCAAGAGCGTGCCTCTCGCTCTAAAGAAGAGTGTGATCCATGGATGAGAACTATGCTGTGTGTTTGCCTTCAGAAATGGAGTTAAATCCCAGGCTCTGAAACTTCCTACAAGCAAGACTTCGTTTCAGGTAAGGGCAGTCACTTTTCAGCTCAAACGAACTACATCGTTCACAAAGCTCACACGTTTCTCACCTTAACACACAAGCATTGGATGTTAGAGGACCAGTGCTTTGTATCAGTTTCAGAAGCAGAGTTGGACTATATAATGTCCGTATGTGTAGGAAACACCCTTCTTTTGTTCTGAGCAAAATCACGTTTCCTGCTGTATTAGAGACTCTAGAAAGCAAGAGTGTGCTTCTTGTTCTAAAGCAGAGTGTGATCAATGGATGATTACACTGCTGTGTGTTTTACTTCAGAAATGGAGTTAAATCCCAGGCTCTGAGTCTTCCTACAAGCAAGACTTCAATTCAGGTAAGGGCTGTCATTTTTCTGCTCAAAGGAACTACATCGTGCATGAAGCTCACACGTTTCCCATCTTAACTGACAAGCATTGGATGTTAGTGGGTCAGTGCTTTGTATCAGTTTCAGAAGCAGAGTTGGACTAGATATGGTCTGTATGTGTAGGAAACACCGTTCTTTTGTTCTCAGCACACTCACGTTTCCTGCTGTGTTAGAGATTCTAGAAAGCAAGAGCGTGCTTCTTATTCTAAAGCAGAGTGTCATCAATGGATGAGAACACTGCTGTGTGTTTCCCTTCAGAAATGGAGTTAAATTCCAGGCTCTGAGTCTTCCTACAAGCAAGACTTCAATTCAGGTATGGGCAGTCACTTTTTTGCTCAAACGAACTACATCGTTCATGAAGCTCACACGTTTCTCATCTTAACAGACAAGCATTGGATGTTAGAGGACCAGTGCTTTGTATCAGTTTCAGAAGCAGATTTCGACTAGATATGGTCCGTCTGTTTAGGAAACACCGTTTTTTTTTTCTCAGCACACTCACGTTTCCTGCTGTCTTAGAGTCTGTAGAAAGCAAGAGCGTGTTTCCCCTTCTAAAGCAGAGTGTGATCCATGGATGAAAACTATGCTGTGTGTTTCACTTCAGAAAAGGAGTTAAATCCCAGGCTCTGAGTCTCCCTACAAGAAAGACTTCGTTTCAGGTAAAGGCAGTCACTTTTCTGCTCAAACGAACTACATCTTTGACGAAGCTCACACGTTTCTCATCTTAACTGACAAGCATTGGATGTTAGAGGACCAGTGCATTCCCTCAGTTTCAGAAGAAATTTTGGACTACATATAGTCAGTATGTGTAGGAAACACCGTTCTTTTGTTCTGGGCACACTCACATTTCCTGCTGTCTTAGAGACTCTAGAAAGCAAGAGTGTGCTTCTTGCTATAAAGCAGAGTGTGATCCATAGATGAGAACTATGCTGTGTGTTTCCCTTCAGAAATGGACTTAAATCCCAGGCTCTGTGTCTTCCTACAAGCAAGACTTCTTTTCAGGTAAGAGCAGTCACTTTTCAGTTCAAAGGAACTATATCGTTCACAAAGCTCACACGTTTCCCATCTTAACTGACAAACATTGGATGTTAGAGGACCAGTGCTTTGTATCAGTTTAAGAAGCAGATTTGGACTATATAATGTCCGTATGTGTAGGAAACAACCTTCTTTTGTTCTCAGCAAAATCACGTTTCCTGCTGTTTTAGAGACTCTAGAAAGCAAGAGTGTGCTTCTTGTTCTAAAGCAGAGAGTGATCAATGGATGATTACACTGCTGTGTGTTTTACTTCAGAAATGGAGTTAAATCCCAGGCTCTGAGTCTTACTACAAGCAAGACTTCAATTCAGGTAAGGGCTGTCATTTTTCTGCTCAAAGGAACTACATCGTTCATGAAGCTCACACGTTTCTCATCTTAACTGACAAGCATTGGATGTTAGAGGACCAGTGCATTCAATCAGTTTCAGAAGAAGTTTTGGACTACATATAGTCCATATGTGTAGGAAACACCGTTCTTTTGTTCTCAGCACACTCAAGTTTCCTGCTGTCTTAGAGACTCTAGAAAGCAAGTGCATGCTTCTCACTCTAAAGCAGAGTGTGATCCATGGATGAGAACTATTCTGTGTGTTTGCCTTCAGAAATGCAGTTAAATCCCAGGCTCTGAGTCTTCCTACAAGCAAGACTTTGTTTCAGGTAAGGGCAGTCACTTTTCAGCTCAAACGAACTACATCGTTCATGAAGCTCACATGTTTCTCATCTTAACAGACAAGCATTGGATGTTAGAGGACCAGTGCTTTGTATCAGTTTAAGAAGCAGATTTGGACTAGATATGGTCTGTATGTGTAGGAAACACCGTTCTTTTGTTCTCAGCACACTCACGTTTCCTGCTGTCTTAGAGACTCTCGAAAGCAAGAGCGTGCTTCTCGTTCTAAAGCAGAGTGTGATCCATGGATGAAAACTATGCTGTGTGTTTCACTTCAGAAAAGGAGTTAAATCCCAGGCTCTGAGTCTCCCTACAAGCAAGACTTCGTTTCTGGTAAGGGCAGTCACTTTTCTGCTCAAACGAACTACATCTTTCACGAAGCTCACACGTTTCTCATCTTAACTGACAAGCATTGGATGTTAGAGGACCAGTGCATTCTATCAGTTTCAGAAGAAGGTTTGGGCTACATATAGTCCGTATGTGTAGGAAACACCGTTCTTTTGTTCTGGGCACACTCAGATTTCCTGCTGTCTTAGAGACTCTAGAAAGCAAGAGTGTGCTTCTTGCTCTAAAGCAGAGTGTGATCCATGGATGAGAACTACGCTGTGTGTTTCACTTCAGAAATGGAGTTAAATCCCAGGCTCTGAGTCTTCCTCCAAGCAAGACTTCGTTTCAGGTAAGGCCAGTCACTTTTCTGCTCAAACGAACTACATCGTTCCAGAAGCTCACACGTTTCTCTTCTTAAATGACAAGCATTGGATGTTAGAGGACCAGTGCTTTCTATCAGTTTCAGAAGCAGAGTTGGACTAGATATGGTCCATAAGTGTAGGAAACACCGTTCTTTTGTTCTCAGCACACTCACGTTTCCTGCTGTCTTAGAGACTCTAGAAAGCAAGAGCGTGCTTCTCGCTCTAAAGAAGAGTGTGATCCATGGATGAGAACTATGCTGTGTGTTTGCCTTCAGAAATGGAGTTAAATCCCAGGCTCTGAGTCTTCCTACAAGCAAGACTTCGTTTCAGGTAAGGGCAGTCACTTTTCAGCTCATATGAACTACATTGTTCACGAAGCTCACACGTTTCTCACCTTAACAGACAAGCATTGGATGTTAGAGGACCAGTGCTTTGTATCAGTTTAAGAAGCAGATTTGGACTAGATATGGTCCGTCTGTGTAGGAAACACCGTTTTTTTTTCTCAGCACACTCACGTTTCCTGCTTTCTTAGAGACTCTAGAAAGCAAGAGCGTGCTTCTCCTTCTAAAGCAGAGTGTGATCCATGGATGAAAACTATGTTGTGTGTTACACTTCAGAAAAGGAGTTAAATCCCAGGCTCTGAGTCTCCCTACAAGCAAGACTTCGTTTCAGGTGAGGGCAGTCACTTTTCTGCTCAAATGAACTACATCGTTCACGAAGCTCACACGTTTCTCATCTTAACTGACAAGCATTGGATGTTAGAGGACTAGGGCAGTCAATCAGTTTCAGAAGAAGTTTTGGACTACATATAGTCCATATGTGTAGGAAACACCGTTCTTTTGTTCTCAGCACACTCAAGTTTCCTGCTGTCTTAGAGACTCTAGAAAGCAAGAGTGTGCTTCTCACTCTAAAGCAGAGTGTGATCCATGGATGAGAACGATTCTGTGTGTTTGCCTTCAGAAATGGAGTTAAATCCCAGGCTCTGAGTCTTCCTACAAGCAAGATTTTGTTTCAGGTAAGGGCAGTCACTTTTCAGCTCAAACGAACTACATGGTTCATGAAGCTCACACGTTTCTCATCTTAACAGACAAGCATTGGATGTTAGAGGACCAGTGCTCTGTATCAGTTTCAGAAGCAGATTTCGACTACATATGGTCCGTCTGTGTAGGAAACACCGTTTTTTTTTTCTCAGCACACTCACGTTTCCTGCTGTCTTAGAGAGTCTAGAAAGCAAGAGTGTGCTTCTTGCTATAAAGCAGAGTGTGATCCATGGATGAGAACTATGCTGTGTGTTTCTCTTCAGAAATGGACTTAAATCCCAGGCTCTGTGTCTTCCTACAAGCAAGACTTCTTTTCAGGTAAGAGCAGTCACTTTTCAGTTCAAAGGAACTATATCGTTCACAAAGCTCACAGGTTTCCCATCTTAACTGACAAACATTGGATGTTAGAGGACCAGTGCTTTGTATCAGTTTAAGAAGCAGATTTGGACTAGATATGGTCTGTATGTGTAGGAAACACCGTTCTTTTGTTCTCAGCACACTCACGTTTCCTGCTGTCTTAGAGACTCTAGAAAGCAAGAGCGTGCTTCTCGTTCTAAAGCAGAGTGTGATCCATGGATGAAAACTATGCTGAGTGTTTCACTTCAGAAAAGGAGTTAAATCCCAGGCTCTGAGACTCCCTACAAGCAAGACTTCGTTTCTGGTAAGGGCAGTCACTTTTCTGCTCAAACGAACTACATCTTTCACGAAGCTCACACGTTTCTCTTCTTAACTGACAAGCATTGGATGTTAGAGGACCAGTGCATTCTATCAGTTTCAGAAGAAGGTTTGGGCTACATATAGTCCGTATGTGTAGGAAACACCGTTCTTTTGTTCTGGGCACACTCAGATTACCTGCTGTCTTAGAGACTCTAGAAAGCAAGAGTGTGCTTCTTGCTCTAAAGCAGAGTGTGATCCATGGATGAGAACTACGCTGTGTGTTTCACTTCAGAAATGGAGTTAAATCCCAGGCTCTGAGTCTTCCTCCAAGCAAGACTTCGTTTCAGGTAAGGCCAGTCACTTTTCTGCTCAAACGAACTACATCGTTCCAGAAGCTCACACGTTTCTCACCTTAACAGATAAGCATTGGATGTTAGAGGACCAGTGCTTTGTATCAGTTTCAGAAGCAGAGTTGGACTATATAATGTCCGTATGTGTAGGAAACACCCTTCTTTTGTTCTCAGCAAAATCACGTTTCCTGCTGTATTAGAGACTCTAGAAAGCAAGAGTGTGCTTCTTCTTCTAAAGCAGAGTGTGATCAATGGATGATTACACTGCTGTGTGTTTTACTTCAGAAATGGAGTTAAATCCCAGGCTCTGAGTCTTCCTACAAGCAAGACTTCAATTCAGGTAAGGGCTGTCATTTTTCTGCTCAAAGGAACTACATCGTTCATGAAGCTCACACGTTTCCCATCTTAACTGACAAGCATTGGATGTTAGTGGGTCAGTGCTTTGTATCAGTTTCAGAAGCAGAGTTGGACTAGATATGGTCTGTATGTGTAGGAAACACCGTTCTTTTGTTCTCAGCACACTCACGTTTCCTGCTGTGTTAGAGATTCTAGAAAGCAAGAGCGTGCTTCTTGTTCTAAAGCAGAGTGTCATCAATGGATGAGAACACTGCTGTGTGTTTCCCTTCAGAAATGGAGTTATCCCAGGCTCTGAGTCTTCCTACAAGCAAGATTTTGTTTCAGGTAAGGGCAGTCACTTTTCAGCTCAAACGAACTACATGGTTCATGAAGCTCACACGTTTCTCATCTTAACAGACAAGCATTGGATGTTAGAGAACCAGTGCTTTGTATCAGTTTAAGAAGCAGATTTGGACTAGATATGGTCCGTCTGTGTAGGAAACACCGTTTTTTTTTTCTCAGCACACTCACGTTTCCTGCAGTCTTAGAGACTCTAGAAAGCAAGAGCGTCTTCTCCTTCTAAAGCAGAGTGTGATCCATGGATGAAAACTATGCTGTGTGTTACACTTCAGAAAAGGAGTTAAATCCCAGGCTCTGAGTCTCCCTACAAGAAAGACTTCGTTTCAGGTGAGGGCAGTCACTTTTCTGCTCAAACGAACTACATCGTTCATGAAGCTCACACGTTTCTCATCTTAACAGACAAGCATTGGATGTTAGAGGACCAGTGCTTTGTATCAGTTTCTGAAGCAGATTTCGACTAGATATGGTCCGTCTGTTTAGGAAACACCGTTTTTTTTTCTCAAAAACTCACGTTTCCTGCTGTCTTGGAGTCTGTAGAAAGCAAGAGCGTGCTTCCCCTTCTAAAGCAGAGTGTGATCCGTGGATGAAAACTATGCTGTGTGTTTCACTTCAGAAAAGGAGTTAAATCCCAGGCTCTGAGTCTCCCTACAAGAAAGACTTCGTTTCAGGTAAGGGCCGTCACTTTTCTGCTCAAACGAACTACATCTTTGACGAAGCTCACACGTTTCTCATCTTAACTGACAAGAATTGGATGTTAGAGGACCAGTGCATTCCCTCAGTTTCAGAAGAAATTTTGGACTACATATAGTCAGTATGTGTAGGAAACACCGTTCTTTTGTTCTGGGCACACTCACATTTCCTGCTGTCTTAGAGACTCTAGAAAGCAAGAGTGTGCTTCTTGCTATAAAGCAGAGTGTGATCCATGGATGAGAACTATGCTGTGTGTTTCCCTTCAGAAATGGACTTAAATCCCAGGCTCTGTGTTTTCCTACAAGCAAGACTTCTTTTCAGGTAAGAGCAGTCACTTTTCAGTTCAAAGGAACTATATCGTTCACAAAGCTCACACGTTTCCCATCTTAACTGACAAACATTGGATATTAGAGGACCAGTGCTTTGTATCAGTTTAAGAAGCAGATTTGGACTATATAATGTCCGTATGTGTAGGAAACAACCTTCTTTTGTTCTCAGCAAAATCACGTTTCCTGCTGTATTAGAGACTCTAGAAAGCAAGAGTGTGCTTCTTGTTCTAAAGCAGAGAGTGATCAATGGATGATTACACTGCTGTGTGTTTTACTTCAGAAATGGAGTTAAATCCCAGGCTCTGAGTCTTACTACAAGCAAGACTTCAATTCAGGTAAGGGCTGTCATTTTTCTGCTCAAAGGAACTACATCGTTCATGAAGCTCACACGTTTCCCATCTTAACTGACAAGCATTGGATGTTACTGGGTCAGTGCATTGTATCAGTTTCAGAAGCAGAGTTGGACTAGATATGGTCTGTATGTGTAGGAAACACCGTTCTTTTGTTCTCAGCACACTCACGTTTCCTGCTGTGTTAGAGACTCTAGAAAGCAAGAGCGTGCTTCTTGTTCTAAAGCAGAGTGTCATCAATGGATGAGAACACTGCTGTGTGTTTCCCTTCAGAAATGGAGTTAAATCCCAGGCTCTGAGTCTTCCTACAAGCAAGACTTCAATTCAGGTAAGGGCAGTCACTTTTTTGCTCAAACGAACTACATCGTTCATGAAGCTCACACGTTTCTCATCTTAACAGACAAGCATTGGATGTTAGAGAACCAGTGCTTTGTATCAGTTTAAGAAGCAGATTTGGACTAGATATGGTCCGTCTGTGTAGGAAACACCGTTTTTTTTTTTCTCAGCACACTCACGTTTCCTGCTGTCTTAGAGACTCTAGAAAGCAAGAGCGTCTTCTCCTTCTAAAGCAGAGTGTGATCCATGGATGAAAACTATGCTGTGTGTTACACTTCAGAAAAGGAGTTAAATCCCAGGCTCTGAGTCTCCCTACAAGAAAGACTTCGTTTCAGGTGAGGGCAGTCACTTTTCTGCTCAAACGAACTACATCGTTCATGAAGCTCACACGTTTCTCATCTTAACAGACAAGCATTGGATGTTAGAGGACCAGTGCCTTGTATCAGTTTCTGAAGCAGATTTCGACTAGATATGGTCCGTCTGTTTAGGAAACACCGTTTTTTTTTTCTCAGCACACTCACGTTTCCTGCTGTCTTAGAGTCTGTAGAAAGCAAGAGCGTGCTTCCCCTTCTAAAGCAGAGTGTGATCCATGGATGAAAACTATGCTGTGTGTTTCACTTCAGAAAAGGAGTTAAATCCCAGGCTCTGAGTCTCCCTACAAGAAAGACTTCGTTTCAGGTAAGGGCAGTCACTTTTCTGCTCAAACGAACTACATCTTTGACGAAGCTCACACGTTTCTCATCTTAACTGACAAGCATTGGATGTTAGAGGACCAGTGCATTCCCTCAGTTTCAGAAGAAATTTTGGACTACATATAGTCAGTATGTGTAGGAAACACCGTTCTTTTGTTCTCAGCACACTCACATTTCCTGCTGTCTTAGAGACTCTAGAAAGCAAGAGTGTGCTTCTTGCTATAAAGCAGAGTGTGATCCATGGATGAGAACTATGCTGTGTGTTTCCCTTCAGAAATGGACTTAAATCCCAGGCTCTGTGTTTTCCTACAAGCAAGACTTCTTTTCAGGTAAGAGCAGTCACTTTTCAGTTCAAAGGAACTATATCGTTCACAAAGCTCACACGTTTCCCATCTTAACTGACAAACATTGGATGTTAGAGGACCAGTGCTTTGTATCAGTTTAAGAAGCAGATTTGGACTATATAATGTCCGTATGTGTAGGAAACAACCTTCTTTTGTTCTCAGCAAAATCACGTTTCCTGCTGTATTAGAGACTCTAGAAAGCAAGAGTGTGCTTCTTGTTCTAAAGCAGAGAGTGATCAATGGATGATTACACTGCTGTGTGTTTTACTTCAGAAATGGAGTTAAATCCCAGGCTCTGAGTCTTACTACAAGCAAGACTTCAATTCAGGTAAGGGCTGTCATTTTTCTGCTCAAAGGAACTACATCGTTCATGAAGCTCACACGTTTCCCATCTTAACTGACAAGCATTGGATGTTACTGGGTCAGTGCATTGTATCAGTTTCAGAAGCAGAGTTGGACTAGATATGGTCTGTATGTGTAGGAAACACCGTTCTTTTGTTCTCAGCACACTCACGTTTCCTGCTGTGTTAGAGACTCTAGAAAGCAAGAGCGTGCTTCTTGTTCTAAAGCAGAGTGTCATCAATGGATGAGAACACTGCTGTGTGTTTCCCTTCAGAAATGGAGTTAAATCCCAGGCTCTGAGTCTTCCTACAAGCAAGACTTCAATTCAGGTAAGGGCAGTCACTTTTTTGCTCAAACGAACTACATCGTTCATGAAGCTCACACGTTTCTCATCTTAACAGACAAGCATTGGATGTTAGAGGACCAGTGCTTTGTATCAGTTTAAGAAGCAGATTTGGACTAGATATGGTCCATCTGTGTAGGAAACACCGTTTTTTTTTTTCTCAGCACAGTCACGTTTCCTGCTGTCTTAGAGACTCTAGAAAGCAAGAGCGTGCTTCTCCTTCTAAAGCAGAGTGTGATCCATGGATGAAAACTATACTGCGTGTTACACTTCAGAAAAGGAGTTAAATCCCAGGCTCTGAGTCTCCTTACAAGCAAGACTTTGTTTCAGGTGAGGGCAGTCACTTTTCTGCTCAAATGAACTACATCGTTCACGAAGCTCACACGTTTCTCATCTTAACTGACAAGCATTGGATGTTAGAGGACCAGTGCATTCAATCAGTTTCAGAAGAAGTTTTGGACTACATATAGTCCGTATGTGTAGGAAACACCGTTCTTTTGTTCTCAGCACACTCAAGTTTCCTGCTGTCTTAGAGACTCTAGAAAGCAAGTGCATGCTTCTCACTCTAAAGCAGATTGTGATCCATGGATGAGAACTATTCTGTGTGTTTGCCTTCAGAAATGGAGTTAAATCCCAGGCTCTGAGTCTTCCTACAAGCAAGACTTTGTTTCAGGTAAGGGCAGTCACTTTTCAGCTCAAACGAACTACATCATTCATGAAGCTCACATGTTTCTCATCTTAACAGACAAGCATTGGATGTTAGAGGACCAGTGCTTTGTATCAGTTTAAGAAGCAGATTTGGACTAGATATGGTCTGTATGTGTAGGAAACACCGTTCTTTTGTTCTCAGCACACTCACGTTTCCTGCTGTCTTAGAGACTCTAGAAAGCAAGAGCGTGCTTCTCGTTCTAAAGCAGAGTGTGATCCATGGATGAAAACTATGCTGTGTGTTTCACTTCAGAAAAGGAGTTAAATCCCAGGCTCTGAGTCTCCCTACAAGCAAGACTTCGTTTCTGGTAAGGGCAGTCACTTTTCTGCTCAAACGAACTACATCTTTCACGAAGCTCACACGTTTCTCATCTTAACTGACAAGCATTGGATGTTAGAGGACCAGTGCATTCTATCAGTTTCAGAAGAAGGTTTGGGCTACATATAGTCCGTATGTGTAGGAAACACCGTTCTTTTGTTCTGGGCACACTCAGATTTCCTGCTGTCTTAGAGACTCTAGAAAGCAAGAGTGTGCTTCTTGCTCTAAAGCAGAGTGTGATCCATGGATGAGAACTACGCTGTGTGTTTCACTTCAGAAATGGAGTTAAATCCCAGGCTCTGAGTCTTCCTCCAAGCAAGACTTCGTTTCAGGTAAGGCCAGTCACTTTTCTACTCAAACGAACTACATCGTTCCAGAAGCTCACACGTTTCTCTTCTTAAATGACAAGCATTGGATGTTAGAGGACCAGTGCTTTCTATCAGTTTCAGAAGCAGAGTTGGACTAGATATGGTCCATAAGTGTAGGAAACACCGTTCTTTTGTTCTCAGCACACTCACGTTTCCTGCTGTCTTAGAGACTCTAGAAAGCAAGAGCGTGCTTCTCGCTCTAAAGAAGAGTGTGATCCATGGATGAGAACTATGCTGTGTGTTTGCCTTCAGAAATGGAGTTAAATCCCAGGCTCTGAGTCTTCCTACAAGCAAGACTTCGTTTCAGGTAAGGGCAGTCACTTTTCAGCTCAAACGAACTACATTGTTCACGAAGCTCACACGTTTCTCACCTTAACAGACAAGCATTGGATGTTAGAGGACCAGTGCTTTGTATCAGTTTAAGAAGCAGATTTGGACTAGATATGGTCCGTCTGTGTAGGAAACACCGTTTTTTTTTTCTCAGCACACTCACGTTTCCTGCTGTCTTAGAGACTCTAGAAAGCAAGAGCGTGCTTGTCCTTCTAAAGCAGAGTGTGATCCATGGATGAAAACTATGCTGTGTGTTACACTTCAGAAAAGGAGTTAAATCCCAGGCTCTGAGTCTCCCTACAAGCAAGACTTCGTTTCAGGTGAGGGCAGTCACTTTTCTGCTCAAATGAACTACATCGTTCACGAAGCTCACACGTTTCCCATCTTAACTGAGAAACATTGGATGTTAGAGGACCAGTGCTTTGTATCAGTTTAAGAAGCAGATTTGGACTATATAATGTCTGTATGTGTAGGAAACAACCTTCTTTTGTTCTCAGCAAAATCACGTTTCCTGCTGTATTAGAGACTCTAGAAAGCAAGAGTGTGCTTCTTGTTCTAAAGCAGAGTGTGATCAATGGATGATTACACTGCTGTGTGTTTTACTTCAGAAATGGAGTTAAATCCCAGGCTCTGAGTCTTACTACAAGCAAGACTTCAATTCAGGTAAGGGCTGTGATTTTTCTGCTCAAAGGAACTACATCGTTCATGAAGCTCACACGTTTCTCATCTTAACAGACAAGCATTGGATGTTAGAGGACCAGTGCTTTGTATCAGTTTCAGAAGCAGATTTGGACTAGATATGGTCCGTCTGTGTAGGAAACACCGTTTTTTTTTCTCAGCACACTCACGTTTCCTGCTGTCTTAGAGACTCTAGAAAGCAAGAGCGTGCTTCTCCTTCTAAAGCAGAGTGTGATCCATGGATGAAAACTATGCTGTGTGTTACACTTCAGAAAAGGAGTTAAATCCCAGGCGCTGAGTCTCCTTACAAGCAAGACTTTGTTTCAAGTGAGGGCAGTCACTTTTCTGCTCAAATGAACTACATCGTTCACGAAGATCACACGTTTCTCATCTTAACTGACAAGCATTGGATGTTAGAGGACCAGTGCATTCAATCAGTTTCAGAAGAAGTTTTGGACAACATATAGTCCATATGTGTAGGAAACACCGTTCTTTTGTTCTCAGCACACTCAAGTTTCCTGCTGTCTTAGAGACTCTAGAAAGCAAGAGCATGCTTCTCACTCTAAAGCAGAGTGTGATCCATGGATGAGAACTATGCTGTGTGTTTGCCTTCAGAAATGGAGTTAAATCCCAGGCTCTGAGTCTTCCTACAAGCAAGACTTTGTTTCAGGTAAGGGCAGTCACTTTCAGCTCAAACGAACTACATCGTTCATGAAGCTCACATGTTTCTCATCTTAACAGACAAGCATTGGATGTTAGAGGACCAGTGCTTTGTATCAGTTTAAGAAGCAGATTTGGACTAGATATGGTCTGTATGTGTAGGAAACACCGTTCTTTTGTTCTCAGCACACTCACGTTTCCTGCTGTCTTAGAGACTCTAGAAAGCAAGAGCGTGGTTCTCGTTCTAAAGCAGAGTGTGATCCATGGATGAAATCTATGCTGTGTGTTTCACTTCAGAAAAGGAGTTAAATCCCAGGCTCTGAGACTCCCTACAAGCAAGACTTCGTTTCTGGTAAGGGCAGTCACTTTTCTGCTCAAACGAACTACATCTTTCACGAAGCTCACACGTTTCTCATCTTAACTGACAAGCATTGGATGTTAGAGGACCAGTGCATTCTATCAGTTTCAGAAGAAGGTTTGGGCTACATATAGTCCGTATGTGTAGGAAACACCGTTCTTTTGTTCTGGGCACACTCAGATTACTTGCTGTCTTAGAGACTCTAGAAAGCAAGAGTGTGCTTCTTGCTCTAAAGCAGAGTGTGATCCATGGATGAGAACTACGCTGTGTGTTTCCCTTCAGAAATGGAGTTAAATCCCAGGCTCTGAGTCTTCCTCCATGCAAGACTTCGTTTCAGGTAAGGCCAGTCACTTTTCTGCTCAAACGAACTACATCGTTCCAGAAGCTCACACGTTTCTCTTCTTAAATGACAAGCATTGGATGTTAGAGGACCAGTGCTTTCTATCAGTTTCAGAAGCAGAGTTGGACTAGATATGGTCCATAAGTGTAGGAAACACCGTTCTTTTGTTCTCAGCACACTCACTTTTCCTGCTGTCTTAGAGACTCTAGAAAGCAAGAGCGTGCTTCTCGCTCTAAAGAAGAGTGTGATCCATGGATGAGAACTATGCTGTGTGTTTGCCTTCAGAAATGGAGTTAAATCCCAGGCTCTGAGTCTTCCTACAAGCAAGACTTCGTTTCAGGTAAGGGCAGTCACTTTTCAGCTCAAACGAACTACATCGTTCACGAAGCTCACACGTTTCTCACCTTAACAGACAAGCATTGGATGTTAGAGGACCAGTGCTTTGTATCAGTTTCAGAAGCAGAGTTGGACTATATAATGTCCGTATGTGTAGGAAACACCCTTCTTTTGTTCTCAGCAAAATCACGTTTCCTGCTGTATTAGAGACTCTAGAAAGCAAGAGTGTGCTTCTTGTTCTAAAGCAGAGTGTGATCAATGGATGATTACACTGCTGTGTGTTTTACTTCAGAAATGGAGTTAAATCCCAGGCTCTGAGTTTTCCGACAAGCAAGACTTCAATTCAGGTAAGGGCTGTCATTTTTCTGCTCAAAGGAACTACATCGTTCATGAAGCTCACACGTTTCCCATCTTAACTGACAAGCATTGGTGTTAGTGGGTCAGTGCTTTGTATCAGTTTCAGAAGCAGAGTTGGACTAGATATGGTCTGTATGTGTAGGAAACACCGTTCTTTTGTTCTCAGCACACTCACGTTTCCTGCTGTGTTAGAGATTCTAGAAAGCAAGAGCGTGCTTCTTGTTCTAAAGCAGAGTGTCATCAATGGATGAGAACACTGCTGTGTGTTTCCCTTCAGAAATGGAGTTAAATCCCAGGCTCTGAGTCTTCCTACAAGCAAGATTTTGTTTCAGGTAAGGGCAGTCACTTTTCAGCTCAAACGAACTACATGGTTCATGAAGCTCACACGTTTCTCATCTTAACAGACAAGCATTGGATGTTAGAGAACCAGTGCTTTGTATCAGTTTCTGAAGCAGATTTCGACTAGATATGGTCCGTCTGTTTAGGAAACACCGTTTTTTTTTTTTCTCATCACACTCACGTTTCCTGCTGTCTTAGAGTCTGTAGAAAGCAAGAGCATGCTTCCCCTTCTAAAGCAGAGTGTGATCCATGGATGAAAGCTATGCTGTGTGTTTCACTTCAGAAAAGGAGTTAAATCCCAGGCTCTGAGTCTCCCTACAAGAAAGACTTCGTTTCAGGTAAGGGCAGTCACTTTTCTGCTCAAACGAACTACATCTTTGACGAAGCTCACACGTTTCTCATCTTAACTGACAAGCATTGGATGTTAGAGGACCAGTGCATTCCCTCAGTTTCAGAAGAAATTTTGGACTACATATAGTCAGTATGTGTAGGAAACACCGTTCTTTTGTTCTGGGCACACTCACATTTCCTGCTGTCTTAGAGACTCTAGAAAGCAAGAGTGTGCTTCTTGCTATAAAGCAGAGTGTGATCCATGGATGAGAACTATGCTGTGTGTTTCCCTTCAGAAATGGACTTAAATCCCAGGCTCTGTGTTTTCCTACAAGCAAGACTTCTTTTCAGGTAAGAGCAGTCACTTTTCAGTTCAAAGGAACTATATCGTTCACAAAGCTCACACGTTTCCCATCTTAACTGACAAACATTGGATGTTAGAGGACCAGTGCTTTGTATCAGTTTAAGAAGCAGATTTGGACTATATAATGTCCGTATGTGTAGGAAACAACCTTCTTTTGTTCTCAGCAAAATCACGTTTCCTGCTGTATTAGAGACTCTAGAAAGCAAGAGTGTGCTTCTTGTTCTAAAGCAGAGAGTGATCAATGGATGATTACACTGCTGTGTGTTTTACTTCAGAAATGGAGTTAAATCCCAGGCTCTGAGTCTTACTACAAGCAAGACTTCAATTCAGGTAAGGGCTGTCAGTTTTCTGCTCAAAGGAACTACATCGTTCATGAAGCTCACACGTTTCCCATCTTAACTGACAAGCATTGGATGTTACTGGGTCAGTGCATTGTATCAGTTTCAGAAGCAGAGTTGGACTAGATATGGTCTGTATGTGTAGGAAACACCGTTCTTTTGTTCTCAGCACACTCACGTTTCCTGCTGTGTTAGAGACTCTAGAAAGCAAGAGCGTGCTTCTTGTTCTAAAGCAGAGTGTCACCAATGGATGAGAACACTGCTGTGTGTTTCCCTTCAGAAATGGAGTTAAATCCCAGGCTCTGAGTCTTCCTCCAAGCAAGACTTCGTTTCAGGTAAGGCCAGTCACTTTTCTGCTCAAACGAACTACATTGTTCCAGAAGCTCACACGTTTCTCTTCTTAAATGACAAGCATTGGATGTTAGAGGACCAGTGCTTTCTATCAGTTTCAGAAGCAGAGTTGGACTAGATATGGTCCATAAGTGTAGGAAACACCGTTCTTTTGTTCTCAGCACACTCACTTTTCCTGCTGTCTTAGAGACTCTAGAAAGCAAGAGCGTGCTTCTCGCTCTAAAGAAGAGTGTGATCCATGGATGAGAATTATGCTGTGTGTTTGCCTTCAGAAATGGAGTTAAATCCCAGGCTCTGAGTCTTCCTACAAGCAAGACTTCGTTTCAGGTAAGGGCAGTCACTTTTCAGCTCAAACGAACTACATCGTTCACGAAGCTCACACGTTTCTCACCTTAACAGACAAGCATTGGATGTTAGAGGACCAGTGCTTTGTATCAGTTTCAGAAGCAGAGTTGGACTATATAATGTCCGTATGTGTAGGAAACACCCTTCTTTTGTTCTCAGCAAAATCACGTTTCCTGCTGTATTAGAGACTCTAGAAAGCAAGAGTGTGCTTCTTGTTCTAAAGCAGAGTGTGATCAATGGATGATTACACTGCTGTGTGTTTTACTTCAGAAATGGAGTTAAATCCCAGGCTCTGAGTCTTCCGACAAGCAAGACTTCAATTCAGGTAAGGGCTGTCATTTTTCTGCTCAAAGGAACTACATCGTTCATGAAGCTCACACGTTTCCCATCTTAACTGACAAGCATTGGATGTTAGTGGGTCAGTGCTTTGTATCAGTTTCAGAAGCAGAGTTGGACTAGATATGGTCTGTATGTGTAGGAAACACAGTTCTTTTGATCTCAGCACACTCACGTTTCCTGCTGTGTTAGAGATTCTAGAAAGCAAGAGCGTGCTTCTTGTTCTAAAGCAGAGTGTCATCAATGGATGAGAACACTGCTGTGTGTTTCCCTTCAGAAATGGAGTTAAATCCCAGGCTCTGAGTCTTCCTACAAGCAAGATTTTGTTTCAGGTAAGGGCAGTCACTTTTCAGCTCAAACGAACTACATGGTTCATGAAGCTCACACGTTTCTCATCTTAACAGACAAGCATTGGATGTTAGAGAACCAGTGCTTTGTATCAGTTTCTGAAGCAGATTTCGACTAGATATGGTCCGTCTGTTTAGGAAACACCGTTTTTTTTTTTCTCATCACACTCACGTTTCCTGCTGTCTTAGAGTCTGTAGAAAGCAAGAGCGTGCTTCCCCTTCTAAAGCAGAGTGTGATCCATGGATGAAAGCTATGCTGTGTGTTTCACTTCAGAAAAGGAGTTAAATCCCAGGCTCTGAGTCTCCCTACAAGAAAGACTTCGTTTCAAGTAAGGGCAGTCACTTTTCTGCTCAAACGAACTACATCTTTGACGAAGCTCACACGTTTCTCATCTTAACTGACAAGCATTGGATGTTAGAGGACCAGTGCATTCCCTCAGTTTCAGAAGAAATTTTGGACTACATATAGTCAGTATGTGTAGGAAACACCGTTCTTTTGTTCTGGGCACACTCACATTTCCTGCTGTCTTAGAGACTCTAGAAAGCAAGAGTGTGCTTCTTGCTATAAAGCAGAGTGTGATCCATGGATGAGAACTATGCTGTGTGTTTCCCTTCAGAAATGGACTTAAATCCCAGGCTCTGTGTTTTCCTACAAGCAAGACTTCTTTTCAGGTAAGAGCAGTCACTTTTCAGTTCAAAGGAACTATATCGTTCACAAAGCTCACACGTTTCCCATCTTAACTGACAAACATTGGATGTTAGAGGACCAGTGCTTTGTATCAGTTTAAGAAGCAGATTTGGACTATATAATGTCCGTATGTGTAGGAAACAACCTTCTTTTGTTCTCAGCAAAATCACGTTTCCTGCTGTATTAGAGACTCTAGAAAGCAAGAGTGTGCTTCTTGTTCTAAAGCAGAGAGTGATCAATGGATGATTACACTGCTGTGTGTTTTACTTCAGAAATGGAGTTAAATCCCAGGCTCTGAGTCTTACTACAAGCAAGACTTCAATTCAGGTAAGGGCTGTCAGTTTTCTGCTCAAAGGAACTACATCGTTCATGAAGCTCACACGTTTCCCATCTTAACTGACAAGCATTGGATGTTACTGGGTCAGTGCATTGTATCAGTTTCAGAAGCAGAGTTGGACTAGATATGGTCTGTATGTGTAGGAAACACCGTTCTTTTGTTCTCAGCACACTCACGTTTCCTGCTGTGTTAGAGACTCTAGAAAGCAAGAGCGTGCTTCTTGTTCTAAAGCAGAGTGTCACCAATGGATGAGAACACTGCTGTGTGTTTCCCTTCAGAAATGGAGTTAAATCCCAGGCTCTGAGTCTTCCTACATGCAAGACTTCAATTCAGGTAAGGGCAGTCACTTTTTTGCTCAAACGAACTACATCGTTCATGAAGCTCACACGTTTCTCATCTTAACAGACAAGCATTGGATGTTAGAGAACCAGTGCTTTGTATCAGTTTAAGAAGCAGATTTGGACTAGATATGGCCCGTCTGTGTAGGAAACACCGTTTTTTTTTTCTCAGCACACTCACGTTTCCTGCTGTCTTAGAGACTCTAGAAAGCAAGAGCGTCTTCTCCTTCTAAAGCAGAGTGTGATCCATGGATGAAAACTATGCTGTGTGTTACACTTCAGAAAAGGAGTTAAATCCCAGGCTCTGAGTCTCCCTACAAGAAAGACTTCGTTTCAGGTGAGGGCAGTCACTTTTCTGCTCAAACGAACTACATCGTTCATGAAGCTCACACGTTTCTCATCTTAACAGACAAGCATTGGATGTTAGAGGACCAGTGCTTTGTATCAGTTTCTGAAGCAGATTTCGACTAGATATGGTCCGTCTGTTTAGGAAACACCGTTTTTTTTTTCTCAGCACACTCACGTTTCCTGCTGTCTTAGAGTCTGTAGAAAGCAAGAGCGTGCTTCCCCTTCTAAAGCAGAGTGTGATCCATGGATGAAAACTATGCTGTGTGTTTCACTTCAGAAAAGGAGTTAAATCCCAGGCTCTGAGTCTCCCTACAAGAAAGACTTCGTTTCAGGTAAGGGCAGTCACTTTTCTGCTCAAACGAACTACATCTTTGACGAAGCTCACACGTTTCTCATCTTAACTGACAAGCATTGGATGTTAGAGGACCAGTGCATTCCCTCAGTTTCAGAAGAAATTTTGGACTACATATAGTCAGTATGTGTAGGAAACACCGTTCTTTTGTTCTGGGCACACTCACATTTCCTGCTGTCTTAGAGACTCTAGAAAGCAAGAGTGTGCTTCTTGCTATAAAGCAGAGTGTGATCCATGGATGAGAACTATGCTGTGTGTTTCCCTTCAGAAATGGACTTAAATCCCAGGCTCTGTATTTTCCTACAAGCAAGACTTCTTTTCAGGTATGAGCAGTCACTTTTCAGTTCAAAGGAACTATATCGTTCACAAATCTCACACGTTTCCCATCTTAACTGACAAACATTGGATGTTAGAGGACCAGTGCTTTGTATCAGTTTAAGAAGCAGATTTGGACTATATAATGTCTGTATGTGTAGGAAACAACCTTCTTTTGTTCTCAGCAAAATCACGTTTCCTGCTGTATTAGAGACTCTAGAAAGCAAGAGTGTGCTTCTTGTTCTAAAGCAGAGAGTGATCAATGGATGATTACACTGCTGTGTGTTTTACTTCAGAAATGGAGTTAAATCCCAGGCTCTGAGTCTTACTACAAGCAAGACTTCAATTCAGGTAAGGGCTGTCATTTTTCTGCTCAAAGGAACTACATCGTTCATGAAGCTCACACGTTTCCCATCTTAACTGACAAGCATTGGATGTTACTGGGTCAGTGCATTGTATCAGTTTCAGAAGCAGAGTTGGACTAGATATGGTCTGTATGTGTAGGAAACACCGTTCTTTTGTTCTCAGCACACTCACGTTTCCTGCTGTGTTAGAGACTCTAGAAAGCAAGAGCGTGCTTCTTGTTCTAAAGCAGAGTGTCATCAATGGATGAGAACACTGCTGTGTGTTTCCCTTCAGAAATGGAGTTAAATCCCAGGCTCTGAGTCTTCCTACAAGCAAGACTTCAATTCAGGTAAGGGCAGTCACTTTTTTGCTAAAACGAACTACATCGTTCATGAAGCTCACACGTTTCTCATCTTAACAGACAAGCATTGGATGTTAGAGGACCAGTGCTTTGTATCAGTTTAAGAAGCAGATTTGGACTAGATATGGTCCGTCTGTGTAGGAAACACCGTTATTTTTTTCTCAGCACAGTCACGTTTCCTGCTGTCTTAGAGACTCTAGAAAGCAAGTGCATGCTTCTCACTCTAAAGCAGAGTGTGATCCATGGATGAGAACTATTCTGTGTGTTTGCCTTCAGAAATGGAGTTAAATCCCAGGCTCTGAGTCTTCCTCCAAGCAAGACTTCGTTTCAGGTAAGGCCAGTCACTTTTCTGCTCAAACGAACTACATCATTCCAGAAGCTCACACGTTTCTCTTCTTAAATGACAAGCATTGGATGTTAGAGGACCAGTGCTTTCTATCAGTTTCAGAAGCAGAGTTGGACTAGATATGGTCCATAAGTGTAGGAAACACCGTTCTTTTGTTCTCCGCACACTTACGTTTCCTGCTGTCTTAGAGACTCTAGAAAGCAAGAGCGTGCTTCTCGCTCTAAAGAAGAGTGTGATCCATGGATGAGAACTATGCTGTGTGTTTGCCTTCAGAAATGGAGTTAAATCCCAGGCTCTGAGTCTTCCTACAAGCAAGACTTCGTTTCAGGTAAGGGCAGTCACTTTTCAGCTCAAACGAACTACATTGTTCACGAAGCTCACACGTTTCTCACCTTAACAGACAAGCATTGGATGTTAGAGAACCAGTGCTTTGTATCAGTTTAAGAAGCAGATTTGGACTAGATATGGTCCGTTTGTGTAGGAAACACCGTTTTTTTTTTCTCAGCACACTCACGTTTCCTGCTGTCATAGAGACTCTAGAAAGCAAGAGCGTGCTTGTCCTTCTAAAGCAGAGTGTGATCCATGGATGAAAACTATGCTGTGTGTTACACTTCAGAAAAGGAGTTAAATCCCAGGCTCTGAGTCTCCCTACAAGCAAGACTTCGTTTCAGGTGAGGGCAGTCACTTTTCTGCTCAAATGAACTACATCGTTCACGAAGCTCACACGTTTCTCATCTTAACTGACAAGCATTGGATGTTAGAGGACCAGGGCAGTCAATCAGTTTCAGAAGAAGTTTTGGACTACATATAGTCCATATGTGTAGGAAACACCGTTCTTTTGTTCTCAGCACACTCAAGTTTCCTGCTGTCTAAGAGACTCTAGAAAGCAAGAGTGTGCTTCTCACTCTAAAGCAGAGTGTGATCCATGGATGAGAACTATTCTGTGTGTTTGCGTTCAGAAATGGAGTTAAATCCCAGGCTCTGAGTCTTCCTACAAGCAAGATTTTGTTTCAGGTAAGGGCAGTCACTTTTCAGCTCAAACGAACTACATGGTTCATGAAGCTCACACGTTTCTCATCTTAACAGACAAGCATTGGATGTTAGAGGACCAGTGCTTTGTATCAGTTTCAGAAGCATATTTCGACTACATATGGTCCGTCTGTGTAGGAAATATCGTTTTTTTTTTCTCAGCACACTCACGTTTCCTGCTGTCTTAGAGTCTCTAGAAAGCAAGAGCGTGCTTCCCCTTCTAAAGCAGAGTGTGATCCATGGATGAAAACTATGCTGTGTGTTTCACTTCAGAAAAGGAGTTAAATCCCAGGCTCTGAGTCTCCCTACAAGAAAGACTTCGTTTCAGGTGAGGGCAGTCACTTTTCTGCTCAAACGAACTACATCTTTGACGAAGCTCACACGTTTCTCATCTTAACTGACAAGCATTGGATGTTAGAGGACCAGTGCATTCTATCAGTTTCAGAAGAAATTTTGGACTACATATAGTCCGTATGTGTAGGAAACACCATTCTTTTGTTCTGGGCACACTCACATTTCCTGCTGTCTTAGAGACTCTAGAAAGCAAGAGTGTGCTTCTTGCTATAAAGCAGAGTGTGATCCATGGATGAGAACTATGCTGTGTGTTTCCCTTCAGAAATGGACTTAAATCCCAGGCTCTGTGTCTTCCTACAAGCAAGACTTCTTTTCAGGTAAAAGCAGTCACTTTTCAGTTCAAAGGAACTATATCGTTCACAAAGCTCACACGTTTCCCATCTTAACTGACAAACATTGGATGTTAGAGGACCAGTGCTTTGTATCAGTTTAAGAAGCAGATTTGGACTATATAATGTCCGTATGTGTAGGAAACAACCTTCTTTTGTTCTCAGCAAAATCACGTTTCCTGCTGTATTAGAGACTCTAGAAAGCAAGAGTGTGCTTCTTGTTCTAAAGCAGAGTGTGATCAATGGATGATTACACTGCTGTGTGTTTTACTTCAGAAATGGAGTTAAATCCCAGGCTCTGAGTCTTACTACAAGCAAGACTTCAATTCAGGTAAGGGCTGTCATTTTTCTGCTCAAAGGAACTACATCGTTCATGAAGCTCACACGTTTCCCATCTTAACTGACAAGCATTGGATGTTACTGGGTCAGTGCATTGTATCAGTTTCAGAAGCAGAGTTGGACTAGATATGGTCTGTATGTGTAGGAAACACCGTTCTTTTGTTCTCAGCACACTCACGTTTCCTGCTGTGTTAGAGACTCTAGAAAGCAAGAGCATGCTTCTTGTTCTAAAGCAGAGTGTCATCAATGGATGAGAACACTGCTGTGTGTTTCCCTTCAGAAATGGAGTTAAATCCCAGGCTCTGAGTCTTCCTACAAGCAAGACTTCAATTCAGGTAAGGGCAGTCACTTTTTTGCTCAAACGAACTACATCGTTCATGAAGCTCACACGTTTCTCATCTTAACAGACAAGCATTGGATGTTAGAGGACCAGTGCTTTGTATCAGTTTCAGAAGCAGATTTGGACTAGATATGGTCCGTCTGTGTAGGATACACCGTTCTTTTTTTCTGGGCACACTCAGATTTCCTGCTGTCTTAGAGTCTCTAGAAAGCAAGAGCGTGCTTCTCCTTCTGAAGCAGAGTGTGATCCATGGATGAAAACTATGCTGTGTGTTACACTTCAGAAAAGGAGTTGAATCCCAGGCTCTGAGTCTCCTTACAAGGAAGACTTTGTTTCAGGTGAGGGCAGTCACTTTTCTGCTCAAATGAACTACATCGTTCACGAAGCTCACACGTTTCTCATCTTAACTGACAAGCATTGGATGTTAGAGGACCAGTGCATTCAATCAGTTTCAGAAGAAGTTTTGGACAACATATAGTCCATATGTGTAGGAAACACCGTTCTTTTGTTCTCAGCACACTCAAGTTTCCTGCTGTCTTAGAGACTCTAGAAAGCAAGAGCATGCTTCTCACTCTAAAGCAGAGTGTGATCCATGGATGAGAACTATTCTGTGTGTTTGCCTTCAGAAATGGAGTTAAATCCCAGGCTCTGAGTCTTCCTACAAGCAAGACTTTGTTTCAGGTAAGGGCAGTCACTTTCAGCTCAAAAGAACTACATCGTTCATGAAGCTCACACGTTTCTCATCTTAACAGACAAGCATTGGATGTTAGAGGACCAGTGCTTTGTATCAGTTTAAGAAGCAGATTTGGACTAGACATGGTCTGTATGTGTAGGAAACACCGTTCTTTTGTTCTCAGCACACTCACGTTTCCTGCTGTCTTAGAGACTCTAGAAAGCAAGAGCGTGCTTCTCGTTCTAAAGCAGAGTGTGATCCATGGATGAAAACTATGCTGTGTGTTTCACTTCAGAAAAGGAGTTAAATCCCAGGCTCTGAGTCTCCCTACAAGCAAGACTTCGTTTCTGGTAAGGGCAGTCACTTTTCTGCTCAAACGAACTACATCTTTCACGAAGCTCACACGTTTCTCATCTTAACTGACAAGCATTGGATGTTAGAGGACCAGTGCATTCTATCAGTTTCAGAAGAAGGTTTGGGCTACATATAGTCCGTATGTGTAGGAAACACCGTTCTTTTGTTCTGGGCACACTCAGATTACCTGCTGTCTTAGAGACTCTAGAAAGCAAGAGTGTGCTTCTTGCTCTAAAGCAGAGTGTGATCCATGGATGAGAACTACGCTGTGTGTTTCACTTCAGAAATGGAGTTAAATCCCAGGCTCTGAGTCTTCCTCCAAGCAAGACTTCGTTTCAGGTAAGGCCAGTCACTTTTCTGCTCAAACGAACTACATCGTTCCAGAAGCTCACACGTTTCTCTTCTTAAATGACAAGCATTGGATGTTAGAGGACCAGTGCTTTCTATCAGTTTCAGAAGCAGAGTTGGACTAGATATGGTCCATAAGTGTAGGAAACACCGTTCTTTTGTTCTCAGCACACTCACTTTTCCTGCTGTCTTAGAGACTCTAGAAAGCAAGAGCGTGCTTCTCGCTCTAAAGAAGAGTGTGATCCATGGATGAGAACTATGCTGTGTGTTTGCCTTCAGAAATGGAGTTAAATCCCAGGCTCTGAGTCTTCCTACAAGCAAGACTTCGTTTCAGGTAAGGGCAGTCACTTTTCAGCTCAAACGAACTACATCGTTCACGAAGCTCACACGTTTCTCACCTTAACAGACAAGCATTGGATGTTAGAGGACCAGTGCTTTGTATCAGTTTCAGAAGCAGAGTTGGACTATATAATGTCCTTATGTGTAGGAAACACCCTTCTTTTGTTCTCAGCAAAATCACGTTTCCTGCTGTATTAGAGACTCTAGAAAGCAAGAGTGTGCTTCTTGTTCTAAAGCAGACTGTGATCAATGGATGATTACACTGCTGTGTGTTTTACTTCAGAAATGGAGTTAAATCCCAGGCTCTGAGTCTTCCTACAAGCAAGACTTCAATTCAGGTAAGGGCTGTCATTTTTCTGCTCAAAGGAACTACATCGTTCATGAAGCTCACACGTTTCCCATCTTAACTGACAAGCATTGGATGTTAGTGGGTCAGTGCTTTGTATCAGTTTCAGAAGCAGAGTTGGACTAGATATGGTCTGTATGTGTAGGAAACACCGTTCTTTTGTTCTCAGCACACTCACGTTTCCTGCTGTGTTAGAGACTCTAGAAAGCAAGAGCGTGCTTCTTGTTCTAAAGCAGAGTGTCATCAATGGATGAGAACACTGCTGTGTGTTTCCCTTCAGAAATGGAGTTAAATCCCAGGCTCTGAGTCTCCTACAAGCAAGACTTCAATTCAGGTAAGGGCAGTCACTTTTTTGCTCAAACGAACTACATCGTTCATGAAGCTCACACGTTTCTCATCTTAACAGACAAGCTTTGGATGTTAGAGGACCAGTGCTTTGTATCAGTTTCAGAAGCAGATTTGGACTAGATATGGTTCGTCTGTGTAGGAAACACCGTTTTTTTTTTCTCAGCACACTCACGTTTCCTGCTGTCTTAGAGACTCTAGAAAGCAAGAGCGTGCTTCTCCTTCTAAAGCAGAGTGTGATCCATGCATGAGAACTATGCTGTGTGTTTCTCTTAAGAAATGGAGTTAAATCCCAGGCTCTGTTTCTTACTACAAGCAAGACTTCGTTTCAGGTAAGGGCAGTCACTTTTCAGTTCAAAGGAACTACATCATTCACAAATCTCACACGTTTCTCATCTTAACTGACAAGCATTGGATGTTAGAGGACCATTGCTTTGTATCAGTTTCAGAAGCAGAGTTGAACTAGATATGGTCCGTATGTGTAGGAAACACCGTTCTTTTGTTCTCAGCAAAATCACGTTTCCTGCTGTCTTAGAGAGTCTAGAAAGCAATAGCATGCTTCTTGTTCTAAAGCAGAGTGTGATCAATGGATGATTACACTGCTGTGTGTTTTACTTCAGAAATGGCGTTAAATCCCAGGCTCTGAGTCTTCCTACAAGCAAGACTTTGTATCAAGGTAAGGGCAGTCACTTTTCAGCTCAAACTAACTATATCGTTCACGAAGCTCACACGTTTCTCACCTTAACAGACAAGCATTGGATGTTAGAGGACCAGTGCTTTGTATCAGTTTCAGAAGCAGAGTTGGACTAGATATGGTCCATATGTGTAGGAAACACCGTTCTTTTGTTCTCAGCAAAATCACGTTTCCTGCTGTCTTAGAGACTCTAGAAAGCAAGAGCGTGCTTCTTGTTCTAAAGCAGAGTGTGATCACTGGATGATTACACTGCTGTGTGTTTTACTTCAGAAATGGAGTTAAATCCCAGGCTCTGAGTCCTCCTACAAGCAAGACTTCAATTCAGGTAAGGGCCGTCACTTTTCTGCTCAAACGAACTACATCGTTCATGAAGATCACACGTTTCCCATCTTAACTGACAAGCATTGGATGTTAGAGGGTCAGTGCTTTGTATCAGTTTCAGAAGCAGATTTGGACTACATATGGTCCGTATGTGTAGGAAACACCGTTCTTTTGTTCTGGGCACACTCAGATTTCCTGCTGTATTAGAGACTCTAGAAAGCAAGAGTGTGCTTCTTGCTCTAAAGCAGAGCGTGATCCATGGATGAGAACTATGCTGTGTGTTTCCCTTCAGAAATGGAGTTAAATCCCAGGCTCTGTGTCTTCCTACAAGCAAGACTTCGATTCAGGTAAGGGCAGTCACTTTTCAGCTCAAACGAACTACATCGTTCACTGAGCTCACACGTTTCTCATCTTAACTGACAAGCATTCGATGTTAGAGGGTCAGTGCTTTGTATCAGTTTCAGAAGCAGAGTTGGACTACATATGATCCATATGTGTAGGAAACCTCGATCTTTTGTTCTGGGCACAGTCACGTTTCCTGCTGTCTTAGAGACTCTAGAAAGCAAGAGCGTGCTTCTGGCTCTAAAGCAGAGTGTGATCCATGGATGAGAACACTGCTGTGTGTTTCCCTTCAGAAATGGAGTTAAATCCCAGGCTCTGAGTCTTCCTACCATCAAGACTTCGTTTAAGGTAAGGGCAGTTACTTTTCTGCTCAAACGAACTACATCGTTCATGAAGCTCACACGTTTCCCATCTTAACTGACAAGCATTGGATGTTAGAGGACCAGTGCTTTGTATGAGTTTCAGAAGCAGAGTTGGACTAGATATGGTCCGTATGTGTAGGAAACACCGTTCTTTTGTTCTCAGCACACTCACGTTTCCTGCTGTGTTAGAGACTCTATAAAGCAAGAGCGTGCTTCTCGCTCTAAAGCAGATTGTGATCCATGGATGAGAACTATGCTGTGTGTTTCCCTTCAGAAATGGAGTTAAATCCCAATCTCTGTGTCTTCCTACAAGCAAGACTTCGTTTCAGGTAAGGGCAGTCACTTTTCAGCTCAAACGAACTACATCGTTAACAAAGATCACACGATTCTCATCTTAACTGACAAGCATTGGATGTTAGAACACCAGTGCATTGTATCAGTTTCAGAAGCAGATTTGGACCACATATGGTCCGTATATGTAGGAAACACCGTTCTTATGTTCTGGGCACACTCAGATTTCCTGCTATATTAGAGACTCTAAAAGCAAGAGCGTGCTTCTCGCTCTAAAGCAGAGTGTGATCCATGCATGAGAACTATGCTGTGTGTTTCTCTTAAGAAATGGAGTTAAATCCCAGGCTCTGTTTCTTACTACAAGCAAGACTTCGTTTCAGGTAAGGGCAGTCACTTTTCAGTTCAAAGTAACTACATCATTCACAAATCTCACACGTTTCTCATCTTAACTGACAAGCATTGGATGTTAGAGGACCATTGCTTTGTATCAGTTTCAGAAGCAGAGTTGAACTAGATATGGTCCGTATGTGTAGGAAACACCGTTCTTTTGTTCTCAGCAAAATCACGTTTCCTGCTGTCTTAGAGACTCTAGAAAGCAAGAGCGTGCTTCTTGTTAGAAAGCAGAGTGTGATGAATGGATGATTACACTGCTGTGTGTTTTACTTCAGAAATGGAGTTAAATCCCAGGCTCTGAGTCTTCCTACAGGCAAGACTTCAATTCAGGTAAGGGCAGTCACTTTTCTGCTCAAACGAACTACATCTTTCCCGAAGGACACACGTTTCTCATCTTAACTGACAAGCATTGGATGTTAGAGGACCATTGCATTCTATCTGTTTCAGAAGAAGTTTTAGACTACATATAGTCCGTATGTGTAGGAAACACCGTTCTTTTGCTCTGGGCTAACTCACGTTTCCTGCTGTCTTAGAGACTCTAGAAAGCAAGAGCGTGCTTCTCGCTCTAAAGCAGAGTGTGATCCATGGATAAGAACTATGCTGTGTGTTTGCTTTCAGAAATGGAGTTAAATCCCAGGCTCTGAGTCTTCCTACAAGCAAGACTTCAATTCAGGTAATGCAGTCACTTTTCTGCTCAAACAAACTACATCGTTCATGAAGCTCACACGTTTCCCATCTTAACTGACAAGCATTGGATGTTAGAGGGTCATTGCTTTGTATCAGTTTCAGAAGCAGATTTGGACTAGATATGGTCTGTAAGTGTAGGAAACTCCGTTCTTTTGTTCTCAGCAAAATCACGTTTCCTCCTGTCTTAGAGACTCTAAAAAGCAAGAGCGTGCTTCTTATTCTAAAGCAGAGTGTGATCAATGGATGAGAACACTGCTGTGTGTTTCAATTCAGAAATGGAGTTAAATCCCAGGCTCTGAGTCTGCAAACAAGCAAGACTTCGTTTAAGGTATGGGCAGTCACTTTTTTGCTCAAACGAACTACATCGTTCATGAAGCTCACACTTTTCCCATCGTGAATGACAAGCATTGGATTTTAGAGGACCAGTGCTTTGTATCAGTTTCAGAAGATGAGATGTACTAGATATGGTCCGTATGTGTAGGAAACACCGTTCTATTGTTCTGGGCACACTCAAATTTCCTGTTGTCTTAGAGACTCTAGAAAGCAAGAGTGTGCTTCTCGCTCTAACCACAGTGTGATCCATGGATGAATACTATGCTGTGTGTTTCCCTTCAGAAATGGAGTTAAATCCCAGGTTCTGTGTCTTCCTACAAGCAAGAATTCGTTTCAGGTAAGGGTAGTCACTTTGCAGTTCAAAGGAACTACATCATTCACAAAGCTCACACGTATCTCATCTTAACTGACAAACATTGGATGTTAGAAGACCAGTGATTTGTATCAGTTTCAGAAGCAGAGTTGAACTAGATATGGTCCATATGTGTAGGAAACACCGTTCTTTTGTTCTCAGCACACTCACGTTTCCTGCTGTCTTAGAGACTCTAGAAAGCAAGAGCGTGCTTCTTGTTCTAAAGCAGAGTGTGATCAATGGATGAGAACACTGCTGTGTGTTTCAATTCAGAAATGGAGTTAAATCCCAGGCTCTGAGTCTTCCTACAAGCAAGACTTCGTTTAAGGTAAGGGCAGTTACTTTTCTGCTCAAACGAACTACATCGTTCATGAAGCTCACACGTTTCCCATCTTAACTGACAAGCATTGGATGTTAGAGGACCAGTGCTTTGTATGAGTTTCAGAAGCAGAGTTGGACTAGATATGGTCCGTATGTGTAGGAAACACCGTTCTTTTGTTCTCAGCACACTCACGTTTCCTGCTGTGTTAGAGACTCTATAAAGCAAGAGCGTGCTTCTCGCTCTAAAGCAGATTGTGATCCATGGATGAGAACTATGCTGTGTGTTTCCCTTCAGAAATGGAGTTAAATCCAAATCTCTGTGTCTTCCTACAAGCAAGACTTCGTTTCAGGTAAGGGCAGTCACTTTTAAGCTCAAACGAACTACATCATTAACAAAGATCACACGATTCTCATCTTAACTGACAAGCATTGGATGTTAGAACACCAGTGCATTGTATCAGTTTCAGAAGCAGATTTGGACTACATATAGTCCGTATATGTAGGAAACACCGTTCTTTTGTTCTGGGCACACTCAGATTTCCTGCTATATTAGAGACTCTAAAAGCAAGAGCGTGCTTCTCGCTCTAAAGCAGAGTGTGATCCATGCATGAGAACTATCCTGTGTGTTTCTCTTAAGAAATGGAGTTAAATCCCAGGCTCTGTTTCTTACTACAAGCAAGACTTCGTTTCAGGTAAGGGCAGTCACTTTTCAGTTCAAAGGAACTACATCATTCACAAATCTCACACGTTTCTCATCTTAACTGACAAGCATTGGATGTTAGAGGACCATTGCTTTGTATCAGTTTCAGAAGCAGAGTTGAACTAGATATGGTCCGTATGTGTAGGAAACACCGTTCTTTTGTTCTCAGCAAAATCACGTTTCCTGCTGTCTTAGAGACTCTAGAAAGCAAGAGCGTGCTTCTTGTTATAAAGCAGAGTGTGATGAATGGATGATTACACTGCTGTGTGTTTTACTTCAGTAATGGAGTTAAATCCCAGGCTCTGAGTCTTCCTACAGGCAAGACTTCAATTCAGGTAAGGGCAGTCACTTTTCTGCTCAAACGAACTACATCTTTCCCGAAGCACACACGTTTCTCATCTTAACTGACAAGCATTGGATGTTAGAGGACCATTGCATTCTATCTGTTTCAGAAGAAGTTTTAGGCTACATATAGTCCGTATGTGTAGGAAACACCGTTCTTTTGCTCTGGGCTAACTCACGTTTCCTGCTGTCTTAGAGACTCTAGAAAGCAAGAGCGTGCTTCTCGCTCTAAAGCAGAGTGTGATCCATGGATAAGAACTATGCTGTGTGTTTGCTTTCAGAAATTGAGTTAAATCCCAGGCTCTGAGTCTTCCTACAAGCAAGACTTCAATTCAGGTAAGGCAGTCACTTTTCTGCTCAAACAAACTACATCGTTCATGAAGCTCACACGTTTCCCATCTTAACTGACAAGCATTGGATGTTAGAGGGTCATTGCTTTGTATCAGTTTCAGAAGCAGATTTGGTCTAGATATGGTCCGTATGTGTAGGAAACTCCGTTCTTTTGTTCTCAGCAAAATCACGTTTCCTCCTGTCTTAGAGACTCTAAAAAGCAAGAGCGTGCTTCTTATTCTAAAGCAGAGTGTGATCAATGGATGAGAACACTGCTGTGTGTTTCAATTCAGAAATGGAGTTAAATCCCAGGCTCTGAGTTTGCAAACAAGCAAGACTTCGTTTAAGGTATGGGCAGTCACTTTTTTGCTCAAACGAACTACATCGTTCATGAAGCTCACACTTTTCCCATCGTGAATGACAAGCATTGGATTTTAGAGGACCAGTGCTTTGTATCAGTTTCAGAAGATGAGATATACTAGATATGGTCCGTATGTGTAGGAAACACCGTTCTATTGTTCTGGGCACACTCAAATTTCCTGTTGTCTTAGAGACTCTAGAAAGCAAGAGTGTGCTTCTCGCTCTAACCACAGTGTGATCCATGGATGAATACTATGCTGTGTGTTTCCCTTCAGAAATGGAGTTAAATCCCAGGTTCTGTGTCTTCCTACAAGCAAGAATTCGTTTCAGGTAAGGGTAGTCACTTTGAGTTCAAAGGAACTACATCATTCACAAAGCTCACACGTATCTCATGTTAACTGACAAACATTGGATGTTAGAGGACCAGTGATTTGTATCAGTTTCAGAAGCAGGGTTGAACTAGATATGGTCCGTATGTGTAGGAAACACCGTTCTTTTGTTCTCAGCACACTCACGTTTCCTGCTGTCTTAGAGACTCTAGAAAGCAAGAGCGTGCTTCTTGTTGTAAAGCAGAGTGTGATCAATGGATGAGACCACTGCTGTGTGTTTCAATTCAGAAATGGAGTTAAATCCCAGGCTCTGAGTCTTCCTACAAACAAGACTTCGTTTAAGGTAAGGGCAGTTACTTTTCTGCTCAAACGAACTACATCGTTCATGAAGCTCACACGTTTCCCATCTTAACTGACAAGCATTGGATGTTAGAGGACCAGTGCTTTGTATGGGTTTCAGAAGCAGAGTTGGACTAGATATGGTCCGTATGTGTAGGAAACACCGTTCTTTTGTTCTCAGCACACTCACGTTTCCTGCTGTGTTAGAGACTCTATAAAGGAAGAGCGTGCTTCTTGCTCTAAAGCAGATTGTGATCCATGGATGAGAACTATGCTGTGTGTTTCCCTTCAGAAATGGAGTTAAATCCCAATCTCTGTTTCTTCCTACAAGCAAGACTTCGTTTCAGGTAAGGGCAGTCACTTTTCACCTCAAACGAACTACATCGTTCACTGAGCTCACACATTTCTCATCTTAACAGACAAGCATTGGATGTTAGAGGACCAGTGCTTTGTATCAGTTTCAGAAGCAGAGTTGGACTATATGATGTCTGTATGTGTAGGAAACACCGTTCTTTTGTTCTCAGCAAAATCACGTTTCCTGCTGTCTTAGAGACTCTAGAGAGCAAGAGTGTGCTTCTCGCTCTAAAGCAGAGTGTGATCCATGGATGAGAACTATGCTGTGTTTGCCTTCAGAAATGGAGTTAAAATCCAGTCTCTGATTCTTCCTACAAGCAAGACTTCAATTCAGGTAAGGCAGTCACTTTTCTGCTCAAACGAACTACATCGTTCATGAAGCTCACACGTTTCCCATCTTAACTGACATACATTGGATGTTAGAGGGTCAGTGCTTTGTATCAGTTTCAGAAGCAGATTTGGACTAGATATGGTCCGTATGTGTAGGAAACACCGTTCTTTTGTTCTCAGCAAAATCACGTTTCCTGCTGTCTTAGAGAGTCTAGAAAGCAATAGCATGCTTCTTGTTCTAAAGCAGAGTGTGATCACTGGATGATTATACTGCTGTGTGTTTTACTTCAGAAATGGAGTTAAATCCCAGGCTCTGAGTCCTCCTACAAGCAAGACTTCAATTCAGGTAAGGGCCGTCACTTTTCTGCTCAAACGAACTACATCGTTCATGAAGATCACACGTTTCCCATCTTAACTGACAAGCATTGGATGTTAGAGGGTCAGTGCTTTGTATCAGTTTTAGAAGCAGATTTAGACTACATATGGTCCGTATGTGTTAGGAAACACCGTTCTTTTATTCTGGGCACACTCAGATTTCCTGCTGTATTAGAGACTCTAGAAAGCAAGAGTGTGCTTCTCGCTCTAAAGCAGAGTGTGATCCATGGATGAGAACTATGCTGTGTGTTTCCCTTCAGAAATGGAGTTAAATCCCAGGCTCTGTTTCTTACTACAAGCAAGACTTCGTTTCAGGTAAGGGCAGTCACTTTTCAGTTCAAAGGAACTACATCATTCACAAATCTCACACGTTTCTCATCTTAACTGACAAGCATTGGATGTTAGAGGACCATTGCTTTGTATCAGTTTCAGAAGCAGAGTTGAACTAGATATGGTCCGTATGTGTAGGAAACACCGTTCTTTTGTTCTCAGCAAAATCACGTTTCCTGCTGTCTTAGAGACTCTAGAAAGCAAGAGCGTGCTTCTTGTTATAAAGCAGAGTGTGATGAATGGATGATTACACTGCTGTGTGTTTTACTTCAGTAATGGAGTTAAATCCCAGGCTCTGAGTCTTTCTACAGGCAAGACTTCAATTCAGGTAAGGGCAGTCACTTTTCTGCTCAAACGAACTACATCTTTCCCGAAGCACACACGTTTCTCATCTTAACTGACAAGCATTGGATGTTAGAGGGTCAGTGCTTTGTATCAGTTTCAGAAGCAGATTTGGACTAGATATGGTCCGTATGTGTAGGAAACACCGTTCTTTTGTTCTCAGCAAAATCACGTTTCCTGCTGTCTTAGAGAGTCTAGAAAGCAATAGCATGCTTCTTGTTCTAAAGCAGAGTGTGATCACTGGATGATTATACTGCTGTGTGTTTTACTTCAGAAATGGAGTTAAATCCCAGGCTCTGAGTCCTCCTACAAGCAAGACTTCAATTCAGGTAAGGGCCGTCACTTTTCTGCTCAAACGAACTACATCGTTCATGAAGATCACACGTTTCCCATCTTAACTGACAAGCATTGGATGTTAGAGGGTCAGTGCTTTGTATCAGTTTTAGAAGCAGATTTAGACTACATATGGTCCGTATGTGTTAGGAAACACCGTTCTTTTATTCTGGGCACACTCAGATTTCCTGTTGTATTAGAGACTCTAGAAAGCAAGAGTGTGCTTCTCGCTCTAAAGCAGAGTGTGATCCATGGATGAGAACTATGCTGTGTGTTTCCCTTCAGAAATGGAGTTAAATCCCAGGCTCTGTTTCTTACTACAAGCAAGACTTCGTTTCAGGTAAGGGCAGTCACTTTTCAGTTCAAAGGAACTACATCATTCACAAATCTCACACGTTTCTCATCTTAACTGACAAGCATTGGATGTTAGAGGACCATTGCTTTGTATCAGTTTCAGAAGCAGAGTTGAACTAGATATGGTCCGTATGTGTAGGAAACACCGTTCTTTTGTTCTCAGCAAAATCACGTTTCCTGCTGTCTTAGAGACTCTAGAAAGCAAGAGCGTGCTTCTTGTTATAAAGCAGAGTGTGATGAATGGATGATTACACTGCTGTGTGTTTTACTTCAGTAATGGAGTTAAATCCCAGGCTCTGAGTCTTTCTACAGGCAAGACTTCAATTCAGGTAAGGGCAGTCACTTTTCTGCTCAAACGAACTACATCTTTCCCGAAGCACACACGTTTCTCATCTTAACTGACAAGCATTGGATGTTAGAGGACCATTGCATTCTATCTGTTTCAGAAGAAGTTTTAGACTACATATAGTCCGTATGTGTAGGAAACACCGTTCTTTTGCTCTGGGCTAACTCACGTTTCCTGCTGTCTTAGAGACTCTAGAAAGCAAGAGCGTGCTTCTCGCTCTAAAGCAGAGTGTGATCCATGGATAAGAACTATGCTGTGTGTTTGCTTTCAGAAATGGAGTTAAATCCCAGGCTCTGAGTCTTCCTACAAGCAAGACTTCAATTCAGGTAAGGCAGTCACTTTTCTGCTCAAACAAACTACATCGTTCATGAAACTCACACGTTTCCCATCTTAACTGACAAGCATTGGATGTTAGAGGGTCATTGCTTTGTATCAGTTTCAGAAGCAGATTTGGTCTAGATATGGTCCGTATGTGTAGGAAACTCCGTTCTTTTGTTCTCAGCAAAATCACGTTTCCTCCTGTCTTAGAGACTCTAAAAAGCAAGAGCGTGCTTCTTATTCTAAAGCAGAGTGTGATCAATGGATGAGAACACTGCTGTGTGTTTCAATTCAGAAATGGAGTTAAATCCCAGGCTCTGAGTTTGCAAACAAGCAAGACTTCGTTTAAGGTATGGGCAGTCACTTTTTTGCTCAAACGAACTACATCGTTCATGAAGCTCACACTTTTCCCATCGTGAATGACAAGCATTGGATTTTAGAGGACCAGTGCTTTGTATCAGTTTCAGAAGATGAGATGTACTAGATATGGTCCGTATGTGTAGGAAACACCGTTCTATTGTTCTGGGCACACTCAAATTTCCTGTTGTCTTAGAGACTCTAGAAAGCAAGAGTGTGCTTCTCGCTCTAACCACAGTGTGATCCATGGATGAATACTATGCTGTGTGTTTCCCTTCAGAAATGGAGTTAAATCCCAGGTTCTGTGTCTTCCTACAAGCAAGAATTCGTTTCAGGTAAGGGTAGTCACTTTGCAGTTCAAAGGAACTACATCATTCACAAAGCTCACACGTATCTCATCTTAACTGACAAACATTGGATGTTAGAAGACCAGTGATTTGTATCAGTTTCAGAAGCAGAGTTGAACTAGATATGGTCCATATGTGTAGGAAACACCGTTCTTTTGTTCTCAGCACACTCACGTTTCCTGCTGTCTTAGAGACTCTAGAAAGCAAGAGCGTGCTTCTTGTTGTAAAGCAGAGTGTGATCAATGGATGAGAACACTGCTGTGTGTTTCCCTTCAGAAATGGAGTTAAATCCAAATCTCTGTGTCTTCCTACAAGCAAGACTTCATTTCAGGTAAGGGCAGTCACTTTTAAGCTCAAACGAACTACATCGTTAACAAAGATCACACGATTCTCATCTTAACTGACAAGCATTGGATGTTAGAACACCAGTGCAATGTATCAGTTTCAGAAGCAGATTTGGACTACATATGGTCCGTATATGTAGGAAACACCGTTCTTTTGTTCTGGGCACACTCAGATTTCCTGCTATATTAGAGACTCTAAAAGCAAGAGCGTGCTTCTCGCTCTAAAGCAGAGTGTGATCCATGCATGAGAACTATCCTGTGTGTTTCTCTTAAGAAATGGAGTTAAATCCCAGGCTCTGTTTCTTACTACAAGCAAGACTTCGTTTCAGGTAAGGGCAGTCACTTTTCAGTTCAAAGGAACTACATCATTCACAAATCTCACACGTTTCTCATCTTAACTGACAAGCATTGGATGTTAGAGGACCATTGCTTTGTATCAGTTTCAGAAGCAGAGTTGAACTAGATATGGTCCGTATGTGTAGGAAACACCGTTCTTTTGTTCTCAGCAAAATCACGTTTCCTGCTGTCTTAGAGACTCTAGAAAGCAAGAGCGTGCTTCTTGTTATAAAGCAGAGTGTGATGAATGGATGATTACACTGCTGTGTGTTTTACTTCAGTAATGGAGTTAAATCCCAGGCTCTGAGTCTTCCTACAGGCAAGACTTCAATTCAGGTAAGGGCAGTCACTTTTCTGCTCAAATGAACTACATCTTTCCCGAAGCACACACGTTTCTCATCTTAACTGACAAGCATTGGATGTTAGAGGACCATTGCATTCTATCTGTTTCAGAAGAAGTTTTAGACTACATATAGTCCGTATGTGTAGGAAACACCGTTCTTTTGCTCTGGGCTAACTCACGTTTCCTGCTGTCTTAGAGACTCTAGAAAGCAAGAGCGTGCTTCTCGCTCTAAAGCAGAGTGTGATCCATGGATAAGAACTATGCTGTGTGTTTGCTTTCAGAAATGGAGTTAAATCCCAGGCTCTGAGTCTTCCTACAAGCAAGACTTCAATTCAGGTAAGGCAGTCACTTTTCTGCTCAAACAAACTACATCGTTCATGAAGCTCACACGTTTCCCATCTTAACTGACAAGCATTGGATGTTAGAGGGTCATTGCTTTGTATCAGTTTCAGAAGCAGATTTGGTCTAGATATGGTCCGTATGTGTAGGAAACTCCGTTCTTTTGTTCTCAGCAAAATCACGTTTCCTCCTGTCTTAGAGACTCTAAAAAGCAAGAGCGTGCTTCTTATTCTAAAGCAGAGTGTGATCAATGGATGAGAACACTGCTGTGTGTTTCAATTCAGAAATGGAGTTAAATCCCAGGCTCTGAGTTTGCAAACAAGCAAGACTTCGTTTAAGGTATGGGCAGTCACTTTTTTGCTCAAACGAACTACATCGTTCATGAAGCTCACACTTTTCCCATCGTGAATGACAAGCATTGGATTTTAGAGGACCAGTGCTTTGTATCAGTTTCAGAAGATGAGATGTACTAGATATGGTCCGTATGTGTAGGAAACACCGTTCTATTGTTCTGGGCACACTCAAATTTCCTGTTGTCTTAGAGACTCTAGAAAGCAAGAGTGTGCTTCTCGCTCTAACCACAGTGTGATCCATGGATGAATACTATGCTGTGTGTTTCCCTTCAGAAATGGAGTTAAATCCCAGGTTCTGTGTCTTCCTACAAGCCTGACTTCGTTTCAGGTGAGGGCAGTTACTTTTCTGCTCAAACGAACTACATCGTTCATGAAGCTCACACGTTTCCCATCTTAACTGACAAGCATTGGATGTTAGAGGACCAGTGCTTTGTATGAGTTTCAGAAGCAGAGTTGGACTAGATATGGTCCGTATGTGTAGGAAACACCGTTCTTTTGTTCTCAGCACACTCACGTTTCCTGCTGTGTTAGAGACTCTATAAAGCAAGAGCGTGCTTCTCGCTCTAAAGCAGATTGTGATCCATGGATGAGAACTATGCTGTGTGTTTCCCTTCAGAAATGGAGTTAAATCCAAATCTCTGTGTCTTCCTACAAGCAAGACTTCATTTCAGGTAAGGGCAGTCACTTTTAAGCTCAAACGAACTACATCGTTAACAAAGATCACACGATTCTCATCTTAACTGACAAGCATTGGATGTTAGAACACCAGTGCAATGTATCAGTTTCAGAAGCAGATTTGGACTACATATGGTCCGTATATGTAGGAAACACCGTTCTTTTGTTCTGGGCACACTCAGATTTCCTGCTATATTAGAGACTCTAAAAGCAAGAGCGTGCTTCTCGCTCTAAAGCAGAGTGTGATCCATGCATGAGAACTATCCTGTGTGTTTCTCTTAAGAAATGGAGTTAAATCCCAGGCTCTGTTTCTTACTACAAGCAAGACTTCGTTTCAGGTAAGGGCAGTCACTTTTCAGTTCAAAGGAACTACATCATTCACAAATCTCACACGTTTCTCATCTTAACTGACAAGCATTGGATGTTAGAGGACCATTGCTTTGTATCAGTTTCAGAAGCAGAGTTGAACTAGATATGGTCCGTATGTGTAGGAAACACCGTTCTTTTGTTCTCAGCAAAATCACGTTTCCTGCTGTCTTAGAGACTCTAGAAAGCAAGAGCGTGCTTCTTGTTATAAAGCAGAGTGTGATGAATGGATGATTACACTGCTGTGTGTTTTACTTCAGTAATGGAGTTAAATCCCAGGCTCTGAGTCTTCCTACAGGCAAGACTTCAATTCAGGTAAGGGCAGTCAATTTTCTGCTCAAACGAACTACATCTTTCCCGAAGCACACACGTTTCTCATCTTAACTGACAAGCATTGGATGTTAGAGGACCATTGCATTCTATCTGTTTCAGAAGAAGTTTTAGACTACATATAGTCCGTATGTGTAGGAAACACCGTTCTTTTGCTCTGGGCTAACTCACGTTTCCTGCTGTCTTAGAGACTCTAGAAAGCAAGAGCGTGCTTCTCGCTCTAAAGCAGAGTGTGATCCATGGATAAGAACTATGCTGTGTGTTTGCTTTCAGAAATGGAGTTAAATCCCAGGCTCTGAGTCTTCCTACAAGCAAGACTTCAATTCAGGTAAGGCAGTCACTTTTCTGCTCAAACAAACTACATCGTTCATGAAGCTCACACGTTTCCCATCTTAACTGACAAGCATTGGATGTTAGAGGGTCATTGCTTTGTATCAGTTTCAGAAGCAGATTTGGTCTAGATATGGTCCGTATGTGTAGGAAACTCCGTTCTTTTGTTCTCAGCAAAATCACGTTTCCTCCTGTCTTAGAGACTCTAAAAAGCAAGAGCGTGCTTCTTATTCTAAAGCAGAGTGTGATCAATGGATGAGAACACTGCTGTGTGTTTCAATTCAGAAATGGAGTTAAATCCCAGGCTCTGAGTTTGCAAACAAGCAAGACTTCGTTTAAGGTATGGGCAGGCACTTTTTTGCTCAAACGAACTACATCGTTCATGAAGCTCACACTTTTCCCATCGTGAATGACAAGCATTGGATTTTAGAGGACCAGTGCTTTGTATCAGTTTCAGAAGATGAGATGTACTAGATATGGTCCGTATGTGTAGGAAACACCGTTCTATTGTTCTGGGCACACTCAAATTTCCTGTTGTCTTAGAGACTCTAGAAAGCAAGAGTGTGCTTCTCGCTCTAACCACAGTGTGATCCATGGATGAATACTATGCTGTGTGTTTCCCTTCAGAAATGGAGTTAAATCCCAGGTTCTGTGTCTTCCTACAAGCAAGAATTCGTTTCAGGTAAGGGTAGTCACTTTGCAGTTCAAAGGAACTACATCATTCACAAAGCTCACACGTATCTCATGTTAACTGACAAACATTGGATGTTAGAGGACCAGTGATTTGTATCAGTTTCAGAAGCAGAGTTGAACTAGATATGGTCCGTATGTGTAGGAAACACCGTTCTTTTGTTCTCAGCACACTCACGTTTCCTGCTGTCTTAGAGACTCTAGAAAGCAAGAGCGAGCTTCTTGTTCTAAAGCAGAGTGTGATCAATGGATGAGAACACTGCTGTGTGTTTCAATTCAGAAATGGAGTTAAATCCCAGGCTCTGAGTCTTCCTACAAACAAGACTTCGTTTAAGGTAAGGGCAGTTACTTTTCTGCTCAAACGAACTACATCGTTCATGAAGCTCACACGTTTCCCATCTTAACTGACAAGCATTGGATGTTAGAGGGTCAGTGCTTTGTATCAGTTTCAGAAGCAGATTTGGACTAGATATGGTCCGTATGTGTAGGAAACACCGTTCTTTTGTTCTCAGCAAAATCACGTTTCCTGCTGTCTTAGAGAGTCTAGAAAGCAATAGCATGCTTCTTGTTCTAAAGCAGAGTGTGATCACTGGATGATTATACTGCTGTGTGTTTTACTTCAGAAATGGAGTTAAATCCCAGGCTCTGAGTCCTCCTACAAGCAAGACTTCAATTCAGGTAAGGGCCGTCACTTTTCTGCTCAAACGAACTACATCGTTCATGAAGATCACACGTTTCCCATCTTAACTGACAAGCATTGGATGTTAGAGGGTCAGTGCTTTGTATCAGTTTTAGAAGCAGATTTAGACTACATATGGTCCGTATGTGTTAGGAAACACCGTTCTTTTATTCTGGGCACACTCAGATTTCCTGTTGTATTAGAGACTCTAGAAAGCAAGAGTGTGCTTCTCGCTCTAAAGCAGAGTGTGATCCATGGATGAGAACTATGCTGTGTGTTTCCCTTCAGAAATGGAGTTAAATCCCAGGCTCTGTTTCTTACTACAAGCAAGACTTCGTTTCAGGTAAGGGCAGTCACTTTTCAGTTCAAAGGAACTACATCATTCACAAATCTCACACGTTTCTCATCTTAACTGACAAGCATTGGATGTTAGAGGACCATTGCTTTGTATCAGTTTCAGAAGCAGAGTTGAACTAGATATGGTCCGTATGTGTAGGAAACACCGTTCTTTTGTTCTCAGCAAAATCACGTTTCCTGCTGTCTTAGAGACTCTAGAAAGCAAGAGCGTGCTTCTTGTTATAAAGCAGAGTGTGATGAATGGATGATTACACTGCTGTGTGTTTTACTTCAGTAATGGAGTTAAATCCCAGGCTCTGAGTCTTTCTACAGGCAAGACTTCAATTCAGGTAAGGGCAGTCACTTTTCTGCTCAAACGAACTACATCTTTCCCGAAGCACACACGTTTCTCATCTTAACTGACAAGCATTGGATGTTAGAGGACCATTGCATTCTATCTGTTTCAGAAGAAGTTTTAGACTACATATAGTCCGTATGTGTAGGAAACACCGTTCTTTTGCTCTGGGCTAACTCACGTTTCCTGCTGTCTTAGAGACTCTAGAAAGCAAGAGCGTGCTTCTCGCTCTAAAGCAGAGTGTGATCCATGGATAAGAACTATGCTGTGTGTTTGCTTTCAGAAATGGAGTTAAATCCCAGGCTCTGAGTCTTCCTACAAGCAAGACTTCAATTCAGGTAAGGCAGTCACTTTTCTGCTCAAACAAACTACATCGTTCATGAAGCTCACACGTTTCCCATCTTAACTGACAAGCATTGGATGTTAGAGGGTCATTGCTTTGTATCAGTTTCAGAAGCAGATTTGGTCTAGATATGGTCCGTATGTGTAGGAAACTCCGTTCTTTTGTTCTCAGCAAAATCACGTTTCCTCCTGTCTTAGAGACTCTAAAAAGCAAGAGCGTGCTTCTTATTCTAAAGCAGAGTGTGATCAATGGATGAGAACACTGCTGTGTGTTTCAATTCAGAAATGGAGTTAAATCCCAGGCTCTGAGTTTGCAAACAAGCAAGACTTCGTTTAAGGTATGGGCAGTCACTTTTTTGCTCAAACGAACTACATCGTTCATGAAGCTCACACTTTTCCCATCGTGAATGACAAGCATTGGATTTTAGAGGACCAGTGCTTTGTATCAGTTTCAGAAGATGAGATGTACTAGATATGGTCCGTATGTGTAGGAAACACCGTTCTGTTGTTCTGGGCACACTCAAATTTCCTGTTGTCCTAGAGACTCTAGAAAGCAAGAGTGTGCTTCTCGCTCTAACCACAGTGTGATCCATGGATGAATACTATGCTGTGTGTTTCCCTTCAGAAATGGAGTTAAATCCCAGGCTCTGTGTCTTCCTACAAGCAAGAATTCGTTTCAGGTAAGGGTAGTCACTTTGCAGTTCAAAGGAACTACATCATTCACAAAGCTCACACGTATCTCATCTTAACTGACAAACATTGGATGTTAGAAGACCAGTGATTTGTATCAGTTTCAGAAGCAGAGTTGAACTAGATATGGTCCATATGTGTAGGAAACACCGTTCTTTTGTTCTCAGCACACTCACGTTTCCTGCTGTCTTAGAGACTCTAGAAAGCAAGAGCGTGCTTCTTGTTCTAAAGCAGAGTGTGATCAATGGATGAGAACACTGCTGTGTGTTTCAATTCAGAAATGTAGTTAAATCCCAGGCTCTGAGTCTTCCTACAAGCAAGACTTCGTTTAAGGTAAGGGCAGTTACTTTTCTGCTCAAACGAACTACATCGTTCATGAAGCTCACACGTTTCCCATCTTAACTGACAAGCATTGGATGTTAGAGGACCAGTGCTTTGTATGAGTTTCAGAAGCAGAGTTGGACTAGATATGGTCCGTATGTGTAGGAAACACCGTTCTTTTGTTCTCAGCACATTCACGTTTCCTGCTGTGTTAGAGACTCTATAAAGCAAGAGCGTGCTTCTCGCTCTAAAGCAGATTGTGATCCATGGATGAGAACTATGCTGTGTGTTTCCCTTCAGAAATGTAGTTAAATCCCAGGCTCTGTGTCTTCCTACAAGCAAGACTTCGTTTCAGGTAAGGGCAGTCACTTTTAAGCTCAAACGAACTACATCGTTAACAAAGATCACACGATTCTCATCTTAACTGACAAGCATTGGATGTTAGAACACCAGTGCATTGTATCAGTTTCAGAAGCAGATTTGGACTACATATGGTCCGTATATGTAGGAAACACCGTTCTTTTGCTCTGGGCTAACTCACGTTTCCTGCTATATTAGAGACTCTAAAAGCAAGAGCGTGCTTCTCGCTCTAAAGCAGAGTGTGATCCATGCATGAGAACTATCCTGTGTGTTTCTCTTAAGAAATGGAGTTAAATCCCAGGCTCTGTTTCTTACTACAAGCAAGACTTCGTTTCAGGTAAGGGCAGTCACTTTTCAGTTCAAAGGAACTACATCATTCACAAATCTCACACGTTTCTCATCTTAACTGACAAGCATTGGATGTTAGAGGACCATTGCTTTGTATCAGTTTCAGAAGCAGAGTTGAACTAGATATGGTCCGTATGTGTAGGAAACACCGTTCTTTTGTTCTCAGCAAAATCACGTTTCCTGCTGTCTTAGAGACTCTAGAAAGCAAGAGCGTGCTTCTTGTTATAAAGCAGAGTGTGATGAATGGATGATTACACTGCTGTGTGTTTTACTTCAGTAATGGAGTTAAATCCCAGGCTCTGAGTCTTTCTACAGGCAAGACTTCAATTCAGGTAAGGGCAGTCACTTTTCTGCTCAAACGAACTACATCTTTCCCGAAGCACACACGTTTCTCATCTTAACTGACAAGCATTGGATGTTAGAGGACCATTGCATTCTATCTGTTTCAGAAGAAGTTTTAGACTACATATAGTCCGTATGTGTAGGAAACACCGTTCTTTTGCTCTGGGCTAACTCACGTTTCCTGCTGTCTTAGAGACTCTAGAAAGCAAGAGCGTGCTTCTCGCTCTAAAGCAGAGTGTGATCCATGGATAAGAACTATGCTGTGTGTTTGCTTTCAGAAATGGAGTTAAATCCCAGGCTCTGAGTCTTCCTACAAGCAAGACTTCAATTCAGGTAAGGCAGTCACTTTTCTGCTCAAACAAACTACATCGTTCATGAAGCTCACACGTTTCCCATCTTAACTGACAAGCATTGGATGTTAGAGGGTCATTGCTTTGTATCAGTTTCAGAAGCAGATTTGGTCTAGATATGGTCCGTATGTGTAGGAAACTCCGTTCTTTTGTTCTCAGCAAAATCACGTTTCCTCCTGTCTTAGAGACTCTAAAAAGCAAGAGCGTGCTTCTTATTCTAAAGCAGAGTGTGATCAATGGATGAGAACACTGCTGTGTGTTTCAATTCAGAAATGGAGTTAAATCCCAGGCTCTGAGTTTGCAAACAAGCAAGACTTCGTTTAAGGTATGGGCAGTCACTTTTTTGCTCAAACGAACTACATCGTTCATGAAGCTCACACTTTTCCCATCGTGAATGACAAGCATTGGATTTTAGAGGACCAGTGCTTTGTATCAGTTTCAGAAGATGAGATGTACTAGATATGGTCCGTATGTGTAGGAAACACCGTTCTGTTGTTCTGGGCACACTCAAATTTCCTGTTGTCCTAGAGACTCTAGAAAGCAAGAGTGTGCTTCTCGCTCTAACCACAGTGTGATCCATGGATGAATACTATGCTGTGTGTTTCCCTTCAGAAATGGAGTTAAATCCCAGGCTCTGTGTCTTCCTACAAGCAAGAATTCGTTTCAGGTAAGGGTAGTCACTTTGCAGTTCAAAGGAACTACATCATTCACAAAGCTCACACGTATCTCATCTTAACTGACAAACATTGGATGTTAGAAGACCAGTGATTTGTATCAGTTTCAGAAGCAGAGTTGAACTAGATATGGTCCATATGTGTAGGAAACACCGTTCTTTTGTTCTCAGCACACTCACGTTTCCTGCTGTCTTAGAGACTCTAGAAAGCAAGAGCGTGCTTCTTGTTCTAAAGCAGAGTGTGATCAATGGATGAGAACACTGCTGTGTGTTTCAATTCAGAAATGTAGTTAAATCCCAGGCTCTGAGTCTTCCTACAAGCAAGACTTCGTTTAAGGTAAGGGCAGTTACTTTTCTGCTCAAACGAACTACATCGTTCATGAAGCTCACACGTTTCCCATCTTAACTGACAAGCATTGGATGTTAGAGGACCAGTGCTTTGTATGAGTTTCAGAAGCAGAGTTGGACTAGATATGGTCCGTATGTGTAGGAAACACCGTTCTTTTGTTCTCAGCACATTCACGTTTCCTGCTGTGTTAGAGACTCTATAAAGCAAGAGCGTGCTTCTCGCTCTAAAGCAGATTGTGATCCATGGATGAGAACTATGCTGTGTGTTTCCCTTCAGAAATGTAGTTAAATCCCAGGCTCTGTGTCTTCCTACAAGCAAGACTTCGTTTCAGGTAAGGGCAGTCACTTTTAAGCTCAAACGAACTACATCGTTAACAAAGATCACACGATTCTCATCTTAACTGACAAGCATTGGATGTTAGAACACCAGTGCATTGTATCAGTTTCAGAAGCAGATTTGGACTACATATGGTCCGTATATGTAGGAAACACCGTTCTTTTGCTCTGGGCTAACTCACGTTTCCTGCTATATTAGAGACTCTAAAAGCAAGAGCGTGCTTCTCGCTCTAAAGCAGAGTGTGATCCATGCATGAGAACTATCCTGTGTGTTTCTCTTAAGAAATGGAGTTAAATCCCAGGCTCTGTTTCTTACTACAAGCAAGACTTCGTTTCAGGTAAGGGCAGTCACTTTTCAGTTCAAAGGAACTACATCATTCACAAATCTCACACGTTTCTCATCTTAACTGACAAGCATTGGATGTTAGAGGACCATTGCTTTGTATCAGTTTCAGAAGCAGAGTTGAACTAGATATGGTCCGTATGTGTAGGAAACACCGTTCTTTTGTTCTCAGCAAAATCACGTTTCCTGCTGTCTTAGAGACTCTAGAAAGCAAGAGCGTGCTTCTTGTTATAAAGCAGAGTGTGATGAATGGATGATTACACTGCTGTGTGTTTTACTTCAGTAATGGAGTTAAATCCCAGGCTCTGAGTCTTCCTACAGGCAAGACTTCAATTCAGGTAAGGGCAGTCACTTTTCTGCTCAAACGAACTACATCTTTCCCGAAGCACACACGTTTCTCATCTTAACTGACAAGCATTGGATGTTAGAGGACCATTGCATTCTATCTGTTTCAGAAGAAGTTTTAGACTACATATAGTCCGTATGTGTAGGAAACACCGTTCTTTTGCTCTGGGCTAACTCACGTTTCCTGCTGTCTTAGAGACTCTAGAAAGCAAGAGCGTGCTTCTCGCTCTAAAGCAGAGTGTGATCCATGGATAAGAACTATGCTGTGTGTTTGCTTTCAGAAATGGAGTTAAATCCCAGGCTCTGAGTCTTCCTACAAGCAAGACTTCAATTCAGGTAAGGCAGTCACTTTTCTGCTCAAACAAACTACATCGTTCATGAAGCTCACACGTTTCCCATCTTAACTGACAAGCATTGGATGTTAGAGGGTCATTGCTTTGTATCAGTTTCAGAAGCAGATTTGGTCTAGATATGGTCCGTATGTGTAGGAAACTCCGTTCTTTTGTTCTCAGCAAAATCACGTTTCCTCCTGTCTTAGAGACTCTAAAAAGCAAGAGCGTGCTTCTTATTCTAAAGCAGAGTGTGATCAATGGATGAGAACACTGCTGTGTGTTTCAATTCAGAAATGGAGTTAAATCCCAGGCTCTGAGTTTGCAAACAAGCAAGACTTCGTTTAAGGTATGGGCAGTCAATTTTTTGCTCAAACGAACTACATCGTTCATGAAGCTCACACTTTTCCCATCGTGAATGACAAGCATTGGATTTTAGAGGACCAGTGCTTTGTATCAGTTTCAGAAGATGAGATGTACTAGATATGGTCCGTATGTGTAGGAAACACCGTTCTATTGTTCTGGGCACACTCAAATTTCCTGTTGTCTTAGAGACTCTAGAAAGCAAGAGTGTGCTTCTCGCTCTAACCACAGTGTGATCCATGGATGAATACTATGCTGTGTGTTTCCCTTCAGAAATGGAGTTAAATCCCAGGTTCTGTGTCTTCCTACAAGCAAGAATTCGTTTCAGGTAAGGGTAGTCACTTTGCAGTTCAAAGGAACTACATCATTCACAAAGCTCACACGTATCTCATGTTAACTGACAAACATTGGATGTTAGAGGACCAGTGATTTGTATCAGTTTCAGAAGCAGAGTTGAACTAGATATGGTCCGTATGTGTAGGAAACACCGTTCTTTTGTTCTCAGCACACTCACGTTTCTTGCTGTCTTAGAGACTCTAGAAAGCAAGAGCGTGCTTCTTGTTCTAAAGCAGAGTGTGATCAATGGATGAGACCACTGCTGTGTGTTTCAATTCAGAAATGGAGTTAAATCCCAGGCTCTGAGTCTTCCTACAAACAAGACTTCGTTTAAGTTAAGGGCAGTTACTTTTCTGCTCAAACGAACTACATCGTTCATGAAGCTCACACGTTTCCCATCTTAACTGACAAGCATTGGATGTTAGAGGACCAGTGCTTTGTATGAGTTTCAGAAGCAGAGTTGGACTAGATATGGTCCGTATGTGTAGGAAACACCGTTCTTTTGTTCTCAGCACACTCACGTTTCCTGCTGTGTTAGAGACTCTATAAAGGAAGAGCGTGCTTCTCGCTCTAAAGCAGATTGTGATCCATGGATGAGAACTATGCTGTGTGTTTCCCTTCAGAAATGGAGTTAAATCCCAATCTCTGTGTCTTCCTACAAGCAAGACTTCGTTTCAGGTAAGGGCAGTCACTTTTCACCTCAAACGAACTACATCGTTCACTGAGCTCACACATTTCTCATCTTAACAGACAAGCATTGGATGTTAGAGGACCAGTGCTTTGTATCAGTTTCAGAAGCAGAGTTGGACTATATGATGTCTGTATGTGTAGGAAACACCGTTCTTTTGTTCTCAGCAAAATCACGTTTCCTGCTGTCTTAGAGACTCTAGAGAGCAAGAGTGTGCTTCTCGCTCTAAAGCAGAGTGTGATCCATGGATGAGAACTATGCTGTGTTTGCCTTCAGAAATGGAGTTAAAATCCAGTCTCTGATTCTTCCTACAAGCAAGACTTCAATTCAGGTAAGGCAGTCACTTTTCTGCTCAAACGAACTACATCGTTCATGAAGCTCACACGTTTCCCATCTTAACTGACAAGCATTGGATGTTAGAGGGTCAGTGCTTTGTATCAGTTTCAGAAGCAGATTTGGACTAGATATGGTCCGTATGTGTAGGAAACACCGTTCTTTAGTTCTCAGCAAAATCACGTTTCCTGCTGTCTTAGAGAGTCTAGAAAGCAATAGCATTCTTCTTGTTCTAAAGCAGAGTGTGATCACTGGATGATTATACTGCTGTGTGTTTTACTTCAGAAATGGAGTTAAATCCCAGGCTCTGAGTCCTCCTACAAGCAAGACTTCAATTCAGGTAAGGGCCGTCACTTTTCTGCTCAAACGAACTACATCGTTCATGAAGATCACACGTTTCCCATCTTAACTGACAAGCATTGGATGTTAGAGGGTCAGTGCTTTGTATCAGTTTTAGAAGCAGATTTAGACTACGTATGGTCGGTATGTGTTAGGAAACACCGTTCTTTTATACTGGGCACACTCAGATTTCCTGCTGTATTAGAGACTCTAGAAAGCAAGAGTGTGCTTCTCGCTCTAAAGCAGAGTGTGATCCATGGATGAGAACTATGCTGTGTGTTTCCCTTCAGAAATGGAGTTAAATCCCAGGTTCTGTGTCTTCCTACAAGCAAGAATTCGTTTCAGGTAAGGGTAGTCACTTTGCAGTTCAAAGGAACTACATCATTCACAAAGCTCACACGTATCTCATGTTAACTGACAAACATTGGATGTTAGAGGACCAGTGATTTGTATCAGTTTCAGAAGCAGAGTTGAACTAGATATGGTCCGTATGTGTAGGAAACACCGTTCTTTTGTTCTCAGCACACTCACGTTTCCTGCTGTCTTAGAGACTCTAGAAAGCAAGAGCGTGCTTCTTGTTCTAAAGCAGAGTGTGATCAATGGATGAGAACACTGCTGTGTGTTTCAATTCAGAAATGGAGTTAAATCCCAGGCTCTGAGTCTTCCTACAAACAAGACTTCGTTTAAGTTAAGGGCAGTTACTTTTCTGCTCAAACGAACTACATCGTTCATGAAGCTCACACGTTTCCCATCTTAACTGACAAGCATTGGATGTTAGAGGACCAGTGCTTTGTATGAGTTTCAGAAGCAGAGTTGGACTAGATATGGTCCGTATGTGTAGGAAACACCGTTCTTTTGTTCTCAGCACACTCACGTTTCCTGCTGTGTTAGAGACTCTATAAAGGAAGAGCGTGCTTCTCGCTCTAAAGCAGATTGTGATCCATGGATGAGAACTATGCTGTGTGTTTCCCTTCAGAAATGGAGTTAAATCCCAATCTCTGTGTCTTCCTACAAGCAAGACTTCGTTTCAGGTAAGGGCAGTCACTTTTCACCTCAAACGAACTACATCGTTCACTGAGCTCACACATTTCTCATCTTAACAGACAAGCATTGGATGTTAGAGGACCAGTGCTTTGTATCAGTTTCAGAAGCAGAGTTGGACTATATGATGTCTGTATGTGTAGGAAACACCGTTCTTTTGTTCTCAGCAAAATCACGTTTCCTGCTGTCTTAGAGACTCTAGAGAGCAAGAGTGTGCTTCTCGCTCTAAAGCAGAGTGTGATCCATGGATGAGAACTATGCTGTGTTTGCCTTCAGAAATGGAGTTAAAATCCAGTCTCTGATTCTTCCTACAAGCAAGACTTCAATTCAAGTAAGGCAGTCACTTTTCTGCTCAAACGAACTACATCGTTCATGAAGCTCACACGTTTCCCATCTTAACTGACAAGCATTGGATGTTAGAGGGTCAGTGCTTTGTATCAGTTTCAGAAGCAGATTTGGACTAGATATGGTCCGTATGTGTAGGAAACACCGTTCTTTAGTTCTCAGCAAAATCACGTTTCCTGCTGTCTTAGAGAGTCTAGAAAGCAATAGCATGCTTCTTGTTCTAAAGCAGAGTGTGATCACTGGATGATTATACTGCTGTGTGTTTTACTTCAGAAATGGAGTTAAATCCCAGGCTCTGAGTCCTCCTACAAGCAAGACTTCAATTCAGGTAAGGGCCGTCACTTTTCTGCTCAAACGAACTACATCGTTCATGAAGATCACACGTTTCCCATCTTAACTGACAAGCATTGGATGTTAGAGGGTCAGTGCTTTGTATCAGTTTTAGAAGCAGATTTAGACTATGTATGGTCGGTATGTGTTAGGAAACACCGTTCTTTTATTCTGGGCACACTCAGATTTCCTTCTGTATTAGAGACTCTAGAAAGCAAGAGTGTGCTTCTCGCTCTAAAGCAGAGTGTGATCCATGGATGAGAACTATGCTGTGTGTTTCCCTTCAGAAATGGAGTTAAATCCCAGGCTCTGTTTCTTACTACAAGCAAGACTTCGTTTCAGGTAAGGGCAGTCACTTTTCAGTTCAAAGGAACTACATCATTCACAAATCTCACACGTTTCTCATCTTAACTGACAAGCATTGGATGTTAGAGGACCATTGCTTTGTATCAGTTTCAGAAGCAGAGTTGAACTAGATATGGTCCGTATGTGTAGGAAACACCGTTCTTTTGTTCTCAGCACACTCACGTTTCCTGCTGTCTTAGAGACTCTAGAAAGCAAGAGCGTGCTTCTTGTTATAAAGCAGAGTGTGATGAATGGATGATTACACTGCTGTGTGTTTTACTTCAGTAATGGAGTTAAATCCCAGGCTCTGAGTCTTTCTACAGGCAAGACTTCAATTCAGGTAAGGGCAGTCACTTTTCTGCTCAAACGAACTACATCTTTCCCGAAGCACACACGTTTCTCATCTTAACTGACAAGCACTGGATGTTAGATGACCATTGCATTCTATCTGTTTCAGAAGAAGTTTTAGACTACATATAGTCCGTATGTGTAGGAAACACCGTTCTTTTGCTCTGGGCTAACTCACGTTTCCTGCTGTCTTAGAGACTCTAGAAAGCAAGAGCGTGCTTCTCGCTCTAAAGCAGATTGTGATCCATGGATGAGAACTATGCTGTGTGTTTCCCTTCAGAAATGGAGTTAAATCCCAATCTCTGTGTCTTCCTACAAGCAAGACTTCGTTTCAGGTAAGGGCAGTCACTTTTCACCTCAAACGAACTACATCGTTCACTGAGCTCACACATTTCTCATCTTAACAGACAAGCATTGGATGTTAGAGGACCAGTGCTTTGTATCAGTTTCAGAAGCAGAGTTGGACTATATGATGTCTGTATGTGTAGGAAACACCGTTCTTTTGTTCTCAGCAAAATCACGTTTCCTGCTGTCTTAGAGACTCTAGAGAGCAAGAGTGTGCTTCTCGCTCTAAAGCAGAGTGTGATCCATGGATGAGAACTATGCTGTGTTTGCCTTCAGAAATGGAGTTAAAATCCAGTCTCTGATTCTTCCTACAAGCAAGACTTCAATTCAGGTAAGGCAGTCACTTTTCTGCTCAAACGAACTACATCGTTCATGAAGCTCACACGTTTCCCATCTTAACTGACAAGCATTGGATGTTAGAGGGTCAGTGCTTTGTATCAGTTTCAGAAGAAGAGTTGGACTAGATATGGTCCGAATGTGTAGGAAACACCGTTCTTTTGTTCTCAGCAAAATCACATTTCCTGCTGTCTTAGAGACTCTAGAAAGCAAGAGCGTGCTTCTTGTTCTAAAGCAGAGTGTGATCAATGGATGATTACACTGCTGTGTGTTTTACTTCAGAAATGGAGTTAAATCCCAGGCTCTGAGTCTTCCTACAAGCAAGACTTCAATTCCGGTAAGGGCAGTCACTTTTCTGCTCAAACGAACTACATCGTTCATGAAGCTCACACGTTTCCCATCTTAGCTGACCACCATTGGATGTTAGAGGGTCAGTGCTTTATATCAGTTTTAGAAGCAGAGTTGTACTAGATATGTTCCGTATGTGTAGGAAACACCGTTCTTTTGTTCTCAGCACACTCATGTTTCCTGCTGTCTTAGAGACTCTGGAAAGCAAGAGCGTGCTTCTCGCTCTAAAGCAGAGTGTGATCCATGGATGAGAACTATGCTGTGTGTTTACCTTCAGAAATGGAGTTAAATCCCAGGCTCTGTGTCTTCCTACAAGCAAGAATTCGTTTCGGGTAAGGGCAGTCACTTTTCAGCTCAAACGTACTACATCGTTCACTGAGCTCACACGTTTCTCATCTTAACAGACAAGCATTGGATGTTAGAGGACCAGAGCTTTGTATCAGTTTCAGAAGCAGAGTTGGACTAGTTATGGTCCGTATGTGTAGGAAACACCGTTCTTTTGTTCTCAGCACACTCAGGTTTCCTGCTGTCTTAGAGACTTTAGAAAGCAAGAGCGTGCTTCTCGCTCTAAAGCAGAGTGTGATCCTTGGATTAGAACTATGCTGTGTGTTTGCCTTCTGAAATGGAGTTAAATCCCAGGCTCTGAGTCTTCCTACAAGCAAGACTTCGTTTCAGGTAAGGGCAGTCACTTTTCAGCTCAAACAAAGTACATCGTTCACGAAGCTCACACGTTTCTCACCTTAACAGACAAGCATCGGATGTTAGAGGACCAGAGTTTTGTATCAGTTCCAGAAGCAGAGTTGGACTATATAATGTCCGTATGTGTAGGAAACACCGTTCTTTTGTTCTCAGCAAAATCACGTTTCCTTCTGTCTTAGAGACTCTAGAAAGCAAGAGCGTGCTTCTTGTTCTAAAGCAGAGTGTGATGAATGGATGATTACACTGCTGTGTGTTTTACTTCAGAAATAGAGTTAAATCCCAGGCTCTGAGTCTTCCTACAAGCAAGACTACAATTCAGGTAAGGGCAGTCACTTTTCTGCTCAAACGAACTACATCTTTCCCGAAGCACACACGTTTCTCATCTTAAATGACAAGCATTGGATGTTAGAGGACCATTGCATTCTATCTGTTTCAGAAGAAGTTTTAGACTACATATAGTCCGTATGTGTAGGAAACACCGTTCTTTTGCTCTGGGCTAACTCACCTTTCCTGCTGTCTTAGAGACTCTAGAAAGCAAGAGCGTGCTTCTCGCTCTAAAGCAGAGTGTGATCCATGGATAAGAACTATGCTGTGTGTTTGCTTTCAGAAATGGAGTTAAATCCCAGGCTCTGAGTCTTCCTACAAGCAAGACTTCAATTCAGGTAAGGCAGTCACTTTTCTGCTCAAACAAACTACATCTTTCATGAAGCTCACACGTTTCCCATCTTAACAGACAAGCATTGTATGTTAGGGGACCAGTGCTTTATATCAGTTTCAGAAGCAGAGTTGGACTATATAATGTCCGTATGTGTAGCAAACACCGTTCTTTTATTCTCAGCAAAATCAAGTTTCCTGCTGTCTTAGAGAATCTAGAAAACAAGAGCGTGCTTCTTGTTCTAAAGCAGAGTGTGATCAATCGATGATTACACTGCTGTGTGTTGTACTTCAGAAATGGAGTTAAATCCCAGGCTCTGAGTCATCCTACAAACAAGACTTCAATACAGGTAAGGGCAGTCACTTTTCTGCTCAAAAGAACTACATCATTCATGAAGCTCACACGTTTCCCATCCTAACTGACATGCATTGGATGCTAGAGGGTCAGTGCTTGTATCAGTTTCAGAAGCAGATTTGGACTACATATGGTCCGTATGTGTAGGAAACACCGTTCTTTTGTTCTCAGCACACTCACGTTTCCTGCTGTCTTAGAGATTCTAGCAAGCAAGAGTGTGCTTCTCGTTCTAAAGCAGAGTGTGATCCATGGATGAAAACTATGCTGTGTGTTTCACTTCAGAAAAGGAGTTAAATCCCAGGCTCTGAGTCTCCCTACAAGCAAGACTTCGTTTCAGGTAAGGGCTGTCACTTTTCTGCTCAAACGAACTACATCTTTCACGAAGCTCACATGTTTCTCATCTTAACTGACAAGCATTGAATGTTAGAGGACCAGTGCATTCAATCAGTTTCAGAATAAGTTTTGTACTGCATATAGTCTGTATGTGTAGGAAACACCGTTCTTTTGTTCTGGGCACACTCAGATTTCCTGCTGTCTTAGAGACTCTAGAAAGCAAGAGTGTGCTCCTTGCTCTAAAGCAGAGTGTGATCCATGGATGAGAAATATGCTGTGTGTTTCAATTCAGAAATGGAGTTAAATCCCAGGCTCTGAGTCTTCCTCCAAGCAAGACTTCGTTTCAGGTAATGGCATTCACTTTTCTGCTCAAACGAACTACATCGTTCACGAAGCTCACATGTTTCTCATCTTAAGTGACAAGCATTGGATGTTAGAGGACCAGTGCTTTGTATCAGTTTCAGAAGAAGAGTTGGACTAGATATGGTCCGAATGTGTAGGAAACACCGTTCTTTTGTTCTCAGCAAAATCACATTTCCTGCTGTCTTAGAGACTCTAGAAAGCAAGAGCGTGCTTCTTGTTCTAAAGCAGAGTGTGATCAATGGATGATTACACTGCTGTGTGTTTTACTTCAGAAATGGAGTTAAATCCCAGGCTCTGAGTCTTCCTACAAGCAAGACTTCAATTCCGGTAAGGGCAGTCACTTTTCTGCTCAAACGAACTACATCGTTCATGAAGCTCACACGTTTCCCATCTTAACTGACCACCATTGGATGTTAGAGGGTCAGTGCTTTATATCAGTTTTAGAAGCAGAGTTGTACTAGATATGTTCCGTATGTGTAGGAAACACCGTTCTTTTGTTCTCAGCACACTCATGTTTCCTGCTGTCTTAGAGACTCTGGAAAGCAAGAGCGTGCTTCTCGCTCTAAAGCAGAGTGTGATCCATGGATGAGAACTATGCTGTGTGTTTACCTTCAGAAATGGAGTTAAATCCCAGGCTCTGTGTCTTCCTACAAGCAAGAATTCGTTTCGGGTAAGGGCAGTCACTTTTCAGCTCAAACGTACTACATCGTTCACTGAGCTCACACGTTTCTCATCTTAACAGACAAGCATTGGATGTTAGAGGACCAGAGCTTTGTATCAGTTTCAGAAGCAGAGTTGGACTAGTTATGGTCCGTATGTGTAGGAAACACCGTTCTTTTGTTCTCAGCACACTCAGGTTTCCTGCTGTCTTAGAGACTTTAGAAAGCAAGAGCGTGCTTCTCGCTCTAAAGCAGAGTGTGATCCATGGATTAGAACTATGCTGTGTGTTTGCCTTCTGAAATGGAGTTAAATCCCAGGCTCTGAGTCTTCCTACAAGCAAGACTTCGTTTCAGGTAAGGGCAGTCACTTTTCAGCTCAAACAAAGTACATCGTTCACGAAGCTCACACGTTTCTCACCTTAACAGACAAGCATCGGATGTTAGAGGACCAGAGTTTTGTATCAGTTCCAGAAGCAGAGTTGGACTATATAATGTCCGTATGTGTAGGAAACACCGTTCTTTTGTTCTCAGCAAAATCACGTTTCCTTCTGTCTTAGAGACTCTAGAAAGCAAGAGCGTGCTTCTTGTTCTAAAGCAGAGTGTGATCAATGGATGATTACACTGCTGTGTGTTTTACTTCAGAGATGGAGTTAAATCCCAGGCTCTGAGTCTTCCTACAAGCAAGACTTCAATTCCGGTAAGGGCAGTCACTTTTCTGCTCAAACGAACTACATCGTTCATGAAGCTCACACGTTTCCCATCTTAACTGACCACCATTGGATGTTAGAGGGTCAGTGCTTTGTATCAGTTTTAGAAGCAGAGTTGTACTAGATATGTTCCGTATGTGTAGGAAACACCGTTCTTGTGTTCTCAGCACACTCACGTTTCCTGCTGTCTTAGAGACTTTAGAAAGCAAGAGCGTGCTTATCGCTCTAAAGCAGAGTGTTATCCATGGAAGAAAACTATGCTGTGTGTTTCTCTTCAGAAAAGGAGTTAAATCCCAGGCTCTATGTCTTCCAACATGCAAGACTTCATTTCAGGTAAGGGCAGTCACTTTTCAGCTCAAACGAACTACATCTTTCACGGAGCTCACACGTTTCTCATCTTAACAGACAAGCATTGAATGTTAGAGGACCAGTGCTTTGTATCAGTTTCTGAAGCAGAGTTGGACTAGATATGGTCTGTATGTGTAGGAAACACCGTTCTTTTGTTCTCAGCAAACTCACGTTTCCTGCTGTCTTAGAGAATCTAGAAAGCAAGAGCGTGCTTCTTGTTCTAAAGCAGAGTGTGATCAATGGATGAGACAATGCTGTGTGTTTCACTTCAGAAATGTAGTTAAATCCCATGCTCTGAGTCTCCCTACAAGCAAGACTTCTTTTCAGGTAAGGGCAGTCACTTTTTTGCTCAAGGGAACTACATCGTTCACGAAGCTCACACGTTTCTCATCTTAACTGACAAGCATTGGATGTTCGAGGACCAGTGCATTGTATCAGTTTCAAAAGAAGATTTGGACTACATATAGTCCGTATGTGTAGGAAACTCTGTTCTTTTGTTCTGGGCACACTCTGATTTCCTGCTGTATTAGAGAATCTAGAAAGCAAGAGTATGATTCTCGCTCTAAAGCAGAGTGTGATCCATGGATGAGAACTATGCTGTGTGTTTCCCTTCAGAAATAGAGTTAAACCCCAGGCTCTGTGTCTTCCTACAAGCAAGACTTCGTTTCAGGTAAGGGTAGTCACTTTTCAGCTCAAACGAACTACATCGTTCACTGAGCTCACACGTTTCTCATCTTAACTGACAAGCATTGGATGTTAGAGGACCAGTGCTTTGTATCAGTTTCAGAAGCAGAGTTGGACTAGATATGGTCCGTATGTGTAGGAAACACCGTTCTTTTCTTCTCAGCACACTCACGTTTCCTGCTGTCTTAGAGATTTTAGAAAGCAAGAGCGTGCTTCTCGCTCTAAAGCAGAGTGTGATCCATGGATGAAAACTATGCTGTGTGTTTCCCTTCAGAAAAGGAGTTAAATCCCAGGCTCTGTGTCTTCCAACAAGCAAGACTTTGTTTCAGGTAAGGGCAGTCACTTTTCAGCTCAAACGAACTACATCTTTCACGGAGCTCACACGTTTCTCATCTTAACATACAAGCATTGGATGTTAGAGGACCAGTGCTTTGTATCAGTTTCAGAAGCAGAGTTGGACTAGATAGGGTCTTTATGTGTAGGAAACACCGTTTTTTTTTTCTCAGCAAACTCACGTTTCCTGCTGTCTTAGAGACTCTAGAAAGCAAGAGCGTGCTTCTTGTTCTAAAGCAGAGTGTGATTAATGGATGAGAAAACTGCTGTGTGTTTCATTTCAGAAATGGAGTTAAATCCCAGGCTCTGAGTCTTCCTACAAGCAAGACTTCGTTTCTGGTAAGGGCAGTCAGTTTTCTGCTCAAACGAACTACATCGTTCACGAAGCTCACACGTTTCTCATCTTAATTGACAAGCATTGGATGTTAGAGGACCAGTGCATTCTATCAGTTTCAGAAGAAGAGTTGGACTAGATATGGTCCGTATGTGTAGGAAACACTGTTCTTTTGTTCTCAGCACACTCATGTTTCCTGCTGTCTTAGAGACTCTGGAAAGCAAGAGCGTGCTTCTCGCTCTAAAGCAGAGTGTGATCCATGGATGAGAACTATGCTGTGTGTTTACCTTCAGAAATGGAGTTAAATCCCAGGCTCTGTGTCTTCCTACAAGCAAGAATTCGTTTCGGGTAAGGGCAGTCACTTTTCAGCTCAAACGACTACATCGTTCACTGAGCTCACACGTTTCTCATCTTAACAGACAAGCATTGGATGTTAGAGGACCAGTGCTTTGTATCAGTTTCAGAAGCAGAGTTGGACTAGTTATGGTCCGTATGTGTAGGAAACACCGTTCTTTTGTTCTCAGCACACTCAGGTTTCCTGCTGTCTTAGAGACTCTAGAAAGCAAGAGCGTGCTTCTTGTTCTAAAGCAGAGTGTGATTAATGGATGAGAACACTGCTATGTGTTTCACTTCAGAAATGGAGTTAAATCCCAGGATCTGAGTCTTGTTACAAGCAAGACTTCGTTTCAGGTAAGGGCAGTCAGTTTTCTGCTCAAATGAACTACATCGTTCACGAAGCTCACACGTTTCTCATCTCAATTGACAAGCATTGGATGTTAGAGTACCAGTTCTTTGTATCAGTTTCAAAAGAAGATTTGGACTACATATAGTCCGTATGTGTAGGAAACTCCGTTCTTTTGTTCTGGGCACAATCTGATTTCCTGCTGTATTAGAGAATCTAGAAAGCAAGAGTATCATTCTCGTGCTAAAGCAGAGTGTGATGCATGGATGAGAACTATACTGTGTGTTTGCCTTCAGAAATGGAGTTAAATCCCCAGGCTCTGAGTCTTCCTACAAGCAAGACTTCGTTTCAAGTAAGGGCAGTCACTTTTCAGCTCAAACGAACTACATCGTTCACGAAGCTCACACGTTTCTCACCTTAACAGACAAGCATTGGATGTTAGAGGATGAGTGCTTTGTATCAGTTTCAGAGGCAGAGTTGGACTATATAATGTCTATATGTGTAGGAAACACCGTTCTTTTGTTCTCAGCAAAATCACGTTTCCTGCTGTCTTAGAGACTCTAGAAAGCAAGAGCGTGCTTCTTGTTCTAAAGCAGAGTGTGATCAATGGATGATTACACTGCTGTGTGTTTTACTTCAGAAATGGAGTTAAATCCCAGGCTCTGAGTCTTCCTACAAGCAAGACTTCAAATCAGGTAAGGGCAGTCACTTTTCTGCTCAAACGAACTACATCGTTCATGAAGCTCACACTTTTCCCATCTTAACTGACAAGCATTGGATGTTAGAGGGTCATTGCTTTGTATCAGTTCCAGAAGCAGTTTTGGACTACATATGGTCCGTATGTGTAGGAAACACTGTTCTATTGTTCTGGGCACACTCAGATTTCATGGTGTATTAGGGACTATAGAAAGCAATAGTGTTCTTCTCGCTCTAAAGCAGAGTGTGATCCATGGATGAGAACTATGCTGTGTGTTTCCCTTCAGAAATGGACGTAAATACCAGGCTCTGTGTCTTCCTATAAGCAAGACTTCTTTGAAGGTAAGGGCAGTCACTTTTCAGTTCAAAGGAACTATATCGTTCACAAAGCTCACACGTTTCTCATCTTAACAGACAAGCATTGGATGTTAGAGGACCAGTGCTTTGTATCAGTTTAAGAAGCAGATTTGGACTAGATATGGTCCGTATGTGTAGGAAACACAGTTCTTTTGTTCTCAACACACTCTCGTTTCCTGCTGTCTTAGAGTGTCTAGAAAGCAAGAGCGTGCTTCTCGCTCTAAAGCAGAGTGTGATCCATGGATGAGAACTATGCTGTGTGTTTGCCTTCAGAAATGGAGTTAAATCCCAGGCTCTGAGTCTTCCTACAAGCAAGACTTCGTTTCAGGTAAGGGCAGTCACTTTTCAGCTCAAACGAACTCCATCGTTCACTGAGCTCACGCGTTTCTCATCTTAACTGACAAGCATTGGAAGTTAGAGGGTCAGTGCTTTGTGTCAGTTTCAGAAGCAGAGTTTCACTACATATGATCCATATGTGTAGGAAACCCGGATCTTTTGTTCTGGGCACACTCACGTTTCCTGCTGTCTTAGAGACTCTAGAAAGCAAGAACGTGCTTCTCCCTCTAAAGCAGATTGTGATCCATAGATGAGACTATGCTGTGTGTTTCACTTCAGAAATGGAGTTAAATCCGATGCTCTGTGTCTCCCAACAAGCAAGACTTCGTTTCAGGTAAGTGTAGTCACTTTTCTGCTCAAAGGAACTACATCGTTCATGAAGCTCACACGTTTCCCATCTTAACTGACAAGCATTGGATGTTAGAGGACCAGTGCTTTGTATGAGTTTCAGAAGCAGAGTTGGACTAGATATGGTCCGTATGTGTAGGAAACACCGTTCTTTTGTTCTCAGCACACTCACGTTTCCTGCTGTGTTAGAGACTCTATAAAGGAAGAGCGTGCTTCTCGCTCTAAAGCAGATTGTGATCCATGGATGAGAACTATGCTGTTTGTTTCCCTTCAGAAATGGAGTTAAATCCCAATCTCTGTGTCTTCCTACAAGCAAGACTTCGTTTCAGGTAAGGGCAGTCACTTTTCACCTCAAACGAACTACATCGTTCACTGAGCTCACACATTTCTCATCTTAACAGACAAGCATTGGATGTTAGAGGACCAGTGCTTTGTATCAGTTTCAGAAGCAGAGTTGGACTATATGATGTCTATATGTGTAGGAAACACCGTTCTTTTGTTCTCAGCAAAATCACGTTTCCTGCTGTCTTAGAGACTCTAGAGAGCAAGAGTGTGCTTCTCGCTCTAAAGCAGAGTGTGATCCATGGATGAGAACTATGCTGTGTTTGCCTTCAGAAATGGAGTTAAAATCCAGTCTCTGATTCTTCCTACAAGCAAGACTTCAATTCAGGTAAGGCAATCACTTTTCTGCTCAAACGAACTACATCGTTCATGAAGGTCACACGTTTCCCATCTTAACTGACAAGCATTGGATGTTAGAGGGTCAGTGCTTTGTATCAGTTTCAGAAGCAGATTTGGACTAGATATGGTCCGTATGTGTAGGAAACACCGTTCTTTTGTTCTCAGCAAAATCACGTTTCCTGCTGTCTTAGAGAGTCTAGAAAGCAATAGCATGCTTCTTGTTCTAAAGCAGAGTGTGATCACTGGATGATTATACTGCTGTGTGTTTTACTTCAGAAATGGAGTTAAATCCCAGGCTCTGAGTCCTCCTACAAGCAAGACTTCAATTCAGGTAAGGGCCGTCACTTTTCTGCTCAAACGAACTACATCGTTCATGAAGATCACACGTTTCCCATCTTAACTGACAAGCATTGGATGTTAGAGGGTCAGTGCTTTGTATCAGTTTTAGAAGCAGATTTAGACTACGTATGGTCGGTATGTGTTAGGAAACACCGTTCTTTTATTCTGGGCACACTCAGATTTCCTGCTGTATTAGAGACTCTAGAAAGCAAGAGTGTGCTTCTCGCTCTAAAGCAGAGTGTGATCCATGGATGAGAACTATGCTGTGTGTTTCCCTTCAGAAATGGAGTTAAATCCCAGGCTCTGTTTCTTACTACAAGCAAGACTTCGTTTCAGGTAAGGGCAGTCACTTTTCAGTTCAAAGGAACTACATCATTCACAAATCACACACGTTTCTCATCTTAACTGACAAGCATTGGATGTTAGAGGACCATTGCTTTGTATCAGTTTCAGAAGCAGAGTTGAACTAGATACGGTCCGTATGTGTAGGAAACACCGTTCTTTTGTTCTCAGCAAAATCACGTTTCCTGCTGTCTTAGAGACTCTAGAAAGCAAGAGCGTGCTTCTTGTTATAAAGCAGAGTGTGATGAATGGATGATTACACTGCTGTGTGTTTTACTTCAGTAATGGAGTTAAATCCCAGGCTCTGAGTCTTTCTACAGGCAAGACTTCAATTCAGGTAAGGGCAGTCACTTTTGTGCTCAAACGAACTACATCTTTCCCGAAGCACACACGTTTCTCATCTTAACTGACAAGCATTGGATGTTAGAGGACCATTGCATTCTATCTGTTTCAGAAGAAGTATTAGACTACATATAGTCCGTATGTGTAGGAAACACCGTTCTTTTGCTCTGGGCTAACTCACGTTTCCTGCTGTCTTAGAGACTCTAGAAAGCAAGAGCGTGCTTCTCGCTCTAAAGCAGATTGTGATCCATGGATGAGAACTATGCTGTGTGTTTCCCTTCAGAAATGGAGTTAAATCCCAATCTCTGTGTCTTCCTACAAGCAAGACTTCGTTTCAGGTAAGGGCAGTCACTTTTCACCTCAAACGAACTACATCGTTCACTGAGCTCACACATTTCTCATCTTAACAGACAAGCATTGGATGTTAGAGGACCAGTGCTTTGTATCAGTTTCAGAAGCAGAGTTGGACTATATGATGTCTGTATGTGTAGGAAACACCGTTCTTTTGTTCTCAGCAAAATCACGTTTCCTGCTGTCTTAGAGACTCTAGAGAGCAAGAGTGTGCTTCTCGCTCTAAAGCAGAGTGTGATCCATGGATGAGAACTATGCTGTGTTTGCCTTCAGAAATGGAGTTAAAATCCAGTCTCTGATTCTTCCTACGAGCAAGACTTCAATTCAGGTAAGGCAGTCACTTTTCTGCTCAAATGAACTACATCGTTCATGAAGCTCACACGTTTCCCATCTTAACTGACAAGCATTGGATGTTAGAGGGTCAGTGCTTTGTATCAGTTTCAGAAGCAGATTTGGACTAGATATGGTCCGTATGTGTAGGAAACACCGTTCTTTTGTTCTCAGCAAAATCACGTTTCCTGCTGTCTTAGAGAGTCTAGAAAGCAATAGCATGCTTCTTGTTCTAAAGCAGAGTGTGATCACTGGATGATTATACTGCTGTGTGTTTTACTTCAGAAATGGAGTTAAATCCCAGGCTCTGAGTCCTCCTACAAGCAAGACTTCAATTCAGTTAAGGGCCGTCACTTTTCTGCTCAAACGAACTACATCGTTCATGAAGATCACACGTTTCCCATCTTAACTGACAAGCATTGGATGTTAGAGGGTCAGTGCTTTGTATCAGTTTTAGAAGCAGATTTAGACTACATATGGTCCGTATGTGTTAGGAAACACCGTTCTTTTATTCTGGGCACACTCAGATTTCCTGCTGTATTAGAGACTCTAGAAAGCAAGAGTGTGCTTCTTGCTCTAAAGCAGAGTGTGATCCATGGATGAGAACTATGCTGTGTGTTTGCCTTCAGAAATGGAGTTAAATCCCAGGCTCTGAGTCTTCCTACAAGCAAGACTTCGTTTCAGGTAAGGGCAGTCACTTTTCAGCTCAAACGAACTCCATCGTTCACTGAGCTCACGCGTTTCTCATCTTAACTGACAAGCATTGGAAGTTAGAGGGTCAGTGCTTTGTGTCAGTTTCAGAAGCAGAGTTTCACTACATATGATCCATATGTGTAGGAAACCCGGATCTTTTGTTCTGGGCACACTCACGTTTCCTGCTGTCTTAGAGACTCTAGAAAGCAAGAACGTGCTTCTCCCTCTAAAGCAGATTGTGATCCATAGATGAGACTATGCTGTGTGTTTCACTTCAGAAATGGAGTTAAATCCGATGCTCTGTGTCTCCCAACAAGCAAGACTTCGTTTCAGGTAAGTGTAGTCACTTTTCTGCTCAAAGGAACTACATCGTTCACGAAGCTCACACGTTTCCCATCTTAACTGACAAGCATTGGATGTTAGAGGACCAGTGCTTTGTATGAGTTTCAGAAGCAGAGTTGGACTAGATATGGTCCGTATGTGTAGGAAACACCGTTCTTTTGTTCTCAGCACACTCACGTTTCCTGCTGTGTTAGAGATTCTATAAAGGAAGAGCGTGCTTCTCGCTCTAAAGCAGATTGTGATCCATGGATGAGAACTATGCTGTTTGTTTCCCTTCAGAAATGGAGTTAAATCCCAATCTCTGTGTCTTCCTACAAGCAAGACTTCGTTTCAGGTAAGGGCAGTCACTTTTTACCTCAAACGAACTACATCGGTCACTGAGCTCACACATTTCTCATCTTAACAGACAAGCATTGGATGTTAGAGGACCAGTGCTTTGTATCAGTTTCAGAAGCAGAGTTGGACTAGATATGGTCCGTATGTGTAGGAAACACCGTTCTTTTGTTCTCAGCACACTCACGTTTCCTGCTGTGTTAGAGACTCTATAAAGGAAGAGCGTGCTTCTCGCTCTAAAGCAGAGTGTGATCCATGGATGAGAACTATGCTGTGTTTGCCTTCAGAAATGGAGTTAAAATCCAGTCTCTGATTCTTCCTACAAGCAAGACTTCAATTCAGGTAAGGCAATCACTTTTCTGCTCAAACGAACTACATCGTTCATGAAGCTCACACGTTTCCCATCTTAACTGACAAGCATTGGATGTTAGAGGGTCATCGCTTTGTATCAGTTCCAGAAGCAGATTTGGACTACATATGGTCCGTATGTGTAGGAAACACTGTTCTATTGTTCTGGGCACACTCAGATTTCATGGTGTATTAGAGACTATAGAAAGCAATAGTGTTCTTCTCGCTCTAAGGCAGAGTGTGATCCATGGATGAGAACTATGCTGTGTGTTTCCCTTCAGAAATGGACATAAATACCAGGCTCTGTGTCTTCCTATAAGCAAGACTTCTTTGAAGGTAAGGGCAGTCACTTTTCAGTTCAAAGGAACTATATCGTTCACAAAGCTCACACGTTTCTCATCTTAACAGACAAGCATTGGATGTTAGAGGACCAGTGCTTTGTATCAGTTTAAGAAGCAGATTTGGACTAGATATGGTCCGTATGTGTAGGAAACACAGTTCTTTTGTTCTCAGCACACTCTCGTTTCCTGCTGTCTTAGAGTCTCTAGAAAGCAAGAGCGTGCTTCTCCTTCTAAAGCAGAGTGTGATCCATGGATGAAAACTATGCTGTGTGTTTCACTTGAGAAAAGGAGTTAAATCCCAGGATCTGTGTCTCCCTACAAGCAAGACTTCGTTTCAGGTGACGGCAGTCGCTTTTCTGCTCAAACGAACTACATCTTTCACGAAGCTCACACGTTTCTCATCTTAACTGACAAGCATTGGATGTTAGAGGACCAGTGCATTAAATCAGTTTCAGAAGAAGTTTTGGACTACATATAGTCTGTATGTGTAGGAAACACCGTTCTTTTGTTCTGGGCACACTCAGATTTCCTGCTGTCTTAGAGACCCTAGAAAGCAAGAGTGTGCTTTTTGCTCTAAAGCAGAGTGTGATCCATGGATGAGAACTACGCTGTGTGTTTCACTTCAGAAATGGAGTTAAATCCCAGGCTCTGAGTCTTCCTCCAAGCAAGACTTCTTTTCAGGTAATGGCAGTCACTTTTCTGCTCAAACGAACTACATCGTTCACGAAGCTGACACGTTTCTCATCTTAACTGACAAGCATTGGATGTTAGAGGACCAGTGCTTTGTATCAGTTTCAGAAGAAGAGTTGGACTAGATATGGTCCGAATGTGTAGGAAACACCATTCTTTTGTTCACAGCACACTCACGTTTCCTGCTGTCTTAGAGACTCTAGAAAGCAAGAGCGTGCTTCTCGCTCTAAAGCAGAGTGTGATCCATGGGTGAGAACTATGCTGTGTGTTTGCCTTCAGAAATGGAGTTAAATCCCAGGCTATGAGTCTTCCTACAAGCAAGACTTCGTTTCAGGTAAGGGCAGTCACTTTTCAGCTCAAACGAACTACATCGCTCACTGAGCTCACGCGTTTCTCATCTTAACTGACAAGCATTGGAAGTTAGAGGGTCAGTGCTTTGTGTCTGTTTCAGAAGCAGAGTTGGACTACATATGATCGATATGTGTAGGAAACCCCGATCTTTTGTTCTGGGCACACTCACGTTTCCTGCTGTCTTAGAGACTCTAGAAAGCAAGAACGTGCTTCTCCCTCTAAAGCAGACTGTGATCCATAGATGAGACTATGCTGTGTGTTTCACTTCAGAAATGGAGTTAAATTCGATGCTCTGTGTCTCCCAACAAGCAAGACTTCGTTTCAGGTAAGTGTAGTCACTTTTCTGCTCAAAGGAACTACATCGTTCACGAAGCTCACACGTTTCTCTTCTTAACTGACAAGCATTGGATGTTAGAGGACCAGTGCTTTGTATCATTTTCAGAAGCAGTGTTGGACTAGATATGTTCCGTATGTGTAGGAAACACCGTTCTTTTGTTCTCAGCACACTCATGTTTCCTGCTGTCTTAGAGATTTTAGAAAGCAAGAGCGTGCTTCTCGCTCTAAAGCAGAGTGTGATACATGGATGAGAACTATGCTGTGTGTTTCACTTCAGAAATGGAGTTAAATCCCGAGGTCTGAGTCTTCCTCCAAGCAAGACTTCGTTTCAGGTAATGGCAGTCACTTTTCTGCTCAAACGAACTACATCGTTGACGAAGCTCACACGTTTCTCATCTTAACTGACAAGCATTGGATGTTAGAGGACCAGTGCTTTGTATCAGTTTCAGAAGAAGAGTTGGAGTAGATATGGTCCATATGTGTAAGAAACACCGTTCTTTTGTTCTCAGCACACTCACTTTTCCTGATATCTTAGAGACTCTAGAAAGCAAGAGCGTGCTTCTCGCTCTAAAGCAGAGTGTGATCCATGGATGAGAACTTTGCTGTGTGTTTTACTTCAGAAATGGAGTTAAATCCCAGGCTCTGAGTCTTCCTACAAGCAAGACTGCAATTCACGTAACGGCAGTCACTTTTCTCCTCAAACGAACTACATTGTTCATGAAGCTCAGACGTTTCCCATCTTAACTGACAAGCATTGGATTTTAGAGGGTCAGTGCTTTGTATCAGTTTTAGAAGCAGATTTGGACTACATATGGTCCGTATGTGTAGGAAACACCGTTCTTTTGTTTTCAGCAAACTCACGTTTCCTGCTGTCTTAGAGAATCTAGAAAGCAAGAGCGTGCTTCTTGTACTAAAGCAGAGTGTGATTAATGGATGAGAACACTGCTGTGTGTTTCACTTCAGAAATGGAGTTAATTCCCAGGCTCTGAGTCTTCCTACAAGCAAGACTTCGTTTCAGGTAAGGGCAGTCACTTTTCTGCTCAAAGGAACTACATCGTTCACGAATCACACACGTTTCTCATCTTAACTGACAAGCATTGGATGTTAGAGGACCAGTGCACTATATCAGTTTCAAAAGAAGATTTGGACTACATATAGTCCTTATGTGTAGGAAACACCATTCTTTTTTTCTGGGCACACTCAGATTTCCTGCTGTATTAGAGAATCTAGAAAGCAAGAGTATGATTCTCACTCTAAATCAGAGTTTGATCCATGGATGAGAACTATGCTGTGTGTTTCCCTTCAGAAATGGAGTTAAATCCCAGGTTCTGTGTCTTCCTACAAGCAAGACTTCGTTTCAGGTAAGGGCAGTCACTTTTCAACTCAAACGAACTACATCCTTCACTGAGCTCACACGTTTCTCATCTTAACTGACAAGCATTGGATGTTAGAGGACCAGTGCTTTGTATCAGTTTCAGAAGCAGAATTGGACTAGATATGGTCCGTGTGTGTAGGAAACACCGTTCTATTGTTCTCAGCACACTCACGTTTCCTGCTGTCTTAGAGACTCTAGAAAGCTAGAGCGTGCTTCTGGTTCTAAAGCAGAGTGTGATCCATGGATGAAAACTATGCTGTGTGTTTCACTTCAGAAAAGGAGTTAAATCCCAGGCTCTGAGTCTCCCTACAAGCAAGACTTCATTTCAGGTGAGGGCAGTCACTTTTCTGCTCAATGAACTACATCTTTCACGAAGCTCACACGTTTCTCATCTTAACTGACAAGCATTGGATGTTAGAGGACCAGTGATTTCAATCAGTTTTAGAAGAAGTTTTGGACTACATATAGTCCGTATGTGTAGGAAACACCATTCTTTTGTTCTGGGCACACTCAGATTTCCTGCTGTCCTAGAGACTCTAGAAAGCAAGAGTGTTCTTCTCGCTCTAAAGCAGAGTGTGATCCACTGGATGAGAACTATGCTGTGTGTTTCCCTTCAGAAGTGGACGTAAATCCCAGGCTCTGTGTCTTCCTATAAGCAAGACTTCTTTGAAGGTAAGGGCAGTCACTTTTCAGTTCAAAAGAACTATATCGTTCACAAATCTCACACGTTTCTCATCATAACAGACAAGCATTGGATGTTAGAGGACCAGTGCTTTGTATCAGTTTCAGTAGAAGAGTTGGAGTAGATATGGTCCATATGTGTAGGAAACACCATTCTTTTGTTCTGGGCACACTCAGATTTCCTGCTGTCCTAGAGACTCTAGAAAGCAAGAGCATGCTTCTTGTTCTAATGCAGAGTGTGATCAATGGATGATTACAGTGCTGTGTGTTTTACTTCAGAAATGGAGTTAAATCCCAGGCTCTGAGTCTTCCTACAAGCAAGACTGCAATTCAGGTAATGGCAGTCACTTTTCTCCTCAAACGAACTACGTCGTTCATGAAGCTCAGACGTTTCCCATCTTAACTGACAAGCATTGGATGTTAGAGGGTCAGTGCTTTGTATCAGTTTTAGAAGCAGATTTGGACTACATATGGTCCGTATGTGTAGGAAACACCGTTCTTTTGTTCTCAGCAAACTCACGTTTCCTGCTGTCTTAGAGAATCTAGAAAGCAAGAGCGTGCTTCTTGTACTAAAGCAGAGCGTGATTAATGGATGAGAACACTGCTGTGTGTTTCACTTCAGAAATGGAGTTAAATCCCAGGCTCTGAGTCTTCCTACAAGCAAGACTTCGTTTCAGGTAAGGGCAGTCACTTTTCTGCTCAAAGGAACTACGTCGTTCACGAAGCACACACGTTTCTCATCTTAACTGACAAGCATTGATGTTAGAGGACCAGTGCACTGTATCAGTTTGAAAAGAAGATTTGGACTACATATAGTCCGTATGTGTAGGAAACACCATTCTTTTTTTCTGGGCACACTCAGATTTCCTGCTGTATTAGAGAATCTAGAAAGCAAGAGTATGATTCTCACTCTAAAGCAGAGTGTGATCCATGGATGAGAACTATGCTGTGTGTTTCCCTTCAGAAATGGAGTTAAATCCCAGGCTCTGTGTCTTCCTACAAGCAAGACTTCGTTTCAGGTAAGGGCAGTCACTTTTCAACTCAAACGAACTACATCCTTCACTGAGCTCACACGTTTCTCATCTTAACTGACAAGCATTGGATGTTAGAGGACCAGTGCTTTGTATCAGTTTCAGAAGCAGAATTGGACTAGATATGGTCCGTGTGTGTAGGAAACACCGTTCTTTTTTTCTCAGCACACTCACGTTTCCTGCTGTCTTAGAGACTCTATAAAGCTAGAGCGTGCTTCTGGTTCTAAAGCAGAGTGTGATCCATGGATGAAAACTATGCTGTGTGTTTCACTTCAGAAAAGGAGTTAAATCCCAGGCTCTGAGTCTCCCTACAAGCCAGACTTCATTTCAGGTGAGGGCAGTCACTTTTCTGCTCAATGAACTACATCTTTCACGAAGCTCACACGTTTCTCATCTTAACTGACAAGCATTGGATGTTAGAGGACCAGTGCACTCAATCAGTTTTAGAAGAAGTTTTGGACTACATATAGTCCGTATGTGTAGGAAACACCATTCTTTTGTTCTGGGCACACTCAGATTTCCTGCTGTCCTAGAGACTCTAGAAAGCAAGAGTGGGCTTCTTGCTCTAAAGCAGAGTGTGATCCTTGGATGAGAACTATGCTGTGTGTTTCACTTCAGATATGGAGTTAAATCCCAGGCTCTGAGTCTTCCTACAAGCAAGACTTCGTTTCAGGTAATGGCAGTCACTTTTCTGCTCAAACGAACTACATCGTTGACGAAGCTCACACGTTTCTCATCTTAACTGACAAGCATTGAATGTTAGAGGACCAGTGCTTTGTATCAGTTTCAGAAGAAGAGTTGGACTAGATATGGTCCGTATGTGTTGGAAACACCGTACTTTTATTCTGGGCACACTCAGATTTCCTGCTGTATTAGAGACTCTAGAAAGCAAGAGTGTGCTTCTCGCTCTAAAGCAGAGTGTGATCCATGGATGAAAACTATGCTGTGTGTTTCCCTTCAGAAAAGGTGTTAAATCCCAGGCTCTATGTCTTCCAACAAGCAAGATTTCGTTTCAGGTAAGGGCAGTCACTTTTCAGCTCAAACGAACTACATCTTTCGCGCAGCTCACACGTTTCTCATCTTAACAGACAAGCATTGGATGTTAGAGGACCAGTGCTTTGTATCAGTTTCAGAAGAAGAGTTGGAGTAGATATGGTCCATATGTGTAGGAAACACCGTTCTTTTGTTCTCAGCACACTCACATTTCCTGATGACTTAGAGACTCTAGAAAGCAAGAGCGTGCTTCTCGCTCTAAAGCAGAGTGTGATCCATGGATGAGAACTATGCTGTGTGTTTCCCTTCAGAAATGGAGTTAAATCCCAGGCTCTGAGTCTTCCTACAAGCAAGAATTCGTTTCAGGTAGGGCAGTCACTTTTCTGCTCAAAGGAACTACGTCGTTCAAGAAGCACACACGTTTCTCATCTTAACTGACAAGCATTGATGTTAGAGGACCAGTGCACTGTATCAGTTTCAAAAGAAGATTTGGACTACATATAGTCTGTATGTATAGGAAACACCATTGTTTTTTTCTGGGCACACTCAGATTTCCTGCTGTATTAGAGAATCTAGAAAGTAAGAGTATGATTCTCACTCTAAAGCAGAGTGTGATCCATGGATGAGAACTATGCTGTGTGTTTCCCTTCAGAAATGGAGTTAAATCCCAGGCTCTGTGTCTTCCTACTAGCAAGACTTCGTTTCAGGTAAGGGCAGTCACTTTTCATCTCAAACGAACTACATCCTTCACTGAGCTCACACGTTTCTCATCTTAACTGACAAGCATTGGATGTTAGAGGACCAGTGCTTTGTATCAGTTTCAGAAGCAGAATTGGACTAGATATGGTCCGTGTGTGTAGGAAACACCGTTCTTTTGTTCTCAGCACACTCACGTTTCCTGCTGTCTTAGAGACTCTAGAAAGCTAGAGCGTGCTTCTGGTTCTAAAGCAGAGTGTGATCCATGGATGAAAACTATGCTGTGTGTTTCACTTCAGAAGAGGAGTTAAATCCCAGGCTCTGAGTCTCCCTACAAGCCAGACTTCATTTCAGGTGAGGGCAGTCACTTTTCTGCTCAATGAACTACATCTTTCACGAAGCTCACACGTTTCTCATCTTAACTGACAAGCATTGGATGTTAGAGGACCAGTGCATTCAATCAGTTTTAGAAGAAATTTTGGACTACATATAGTCCGTATGTGTAGGAAACACCATTCTTTTGTTCTGGGCACACTCAGATTTCCTGCTGTCCTAGAGACTCTAGAAAGCAAGAGTGGGCTTCTTGCTCTAAAGCAGAGTGTGATCCTTGGATGAGAACTATGCTGTGTGTTTCACTTCAGAAATGGAGTTAAATCCCAGGCTCTGAGTCTTCCTCCAAGCAAGACTTCGTTTCAGGTAATGGCAGTCACTTTTCTGCTCAAACGAACTACATCGTTGACGAAGCTCACACGTTTCTCATCTTAACTGACAAGCATTGAATGTTAGAGGACCAGTGCTTTGTATCAGTTTCAGAAGAAGAGTTGGACTAGATATGGTCCGTATGTGTTGGAAACACCGTTCTTTTATTCTGGGCACACTCAGATTTCCTGCTGTATTAGAGACTCTAGAAAGCAAGAGTGTGCTTCTCGCTCTAAAGCAGAGTGTGATCCATGGATGAAAACTATGCTGTGTGTTTCCCTTCAGAAAAGGTGTTAAATCCCAGGCTCTATGTCTTCCAACAAGCAAGATTTCGTTTCAGGTAAGGGCAGTCACTTTTCAGCTCAAACGAACTACATCTTTCGCGGAGCTCACACGTTTCTCATCTTAACAGACAAGCATTGGATGTTAGAGGACCAGTGCTTTGTATCAGTTTCAGAAGAAGAGTTGGAGTAGATATGGTCCATATGTGTAGGAAACACCGTTCTTTTGTTCTCAGCACACTCACATTTCCTGATGACTTAGAGACTCTAGAAAGCAAGAGCGTGCTTCTCGCTGTAAAGCAGAGTGTGATCCATGGATGAGAACTATGCTGTGTGTTTCCCTTCAGAAATTTAGTTAAATCCCCAGGCTCTGTGTCTTCCTACAAGCAAGACTTCGTTTCAGGTAAGGGCAGTCACTTTTCAGCTCAAACGAACTACATCGTTCACGAAGCTCACACGTTTCTCACCATAACAGACAAGCATTGGATGTTAGAGTATGAGTGCTTTGTATCAGTTTCAGAAGCAGAGTTGGACTATATAATGTCTGTATTTGTAGGAAACACCGTTCTTTTGTTCTCAGCAAAATCACTTTTCCTGCTGTCTTAGAGACTCTTGAAAGCAAGAGCATGCTTCTTGTTCTAATGCAGAGTGTGATCAATGGATGATTACACTGCTGTGTGTTTTACTTCAGAAATGGAGTTAAATCCCAGGCTCTGAGTCTTCCTACAAGCAAGACTGCAATTCAGGTAACGGCAGTCACTTTTCTCCTCAAACGAACTACATCGTTCATGAAGCTCAGACGTTTCCCAATTTAACTGACAAGCATTGGATGTTAGAGGGTCAGTGCTTTGCATCAGTTTTAGAAGCAGATTTGGACTACATATGGTCCGTATGTTTAGGAAACACCGTTCTTTTGTTCTCAGCAAACTCACGTTTCCTGCTGTCTTAGAGAATCTAGAAAGCAAGAGCGTGCTTCTTGTACTAAAGCAGAGTGTGATTAATGGATGAGAACACTGCTGTGTGTTTCACTTCAGAAATGGAGTTAAATCCCAGGCTCTGAGTCTTCCTACAAGCAAGACTTCGTTTCAGGTAATGGCAGTCACTTTTCTGCTCAAAGGAACTACGTCGTTCACGAAGCACACACGTTTCTCATCTTAACTGACTAGCATTGATGTTAGAGGACCAGTGCACTGTATCAGTTTCAAAAGAAGATTTGGACTACATATAGTCCGTATGTGTAGGAAACACCATTGTTTTTTTCTGGGCACACTCAGATTTCCTGCTGTATTAGAGAATCTAGAAAGCAAGAGTATGATTCTCACTCTAAAGCAGAGTGTGATCCATGGATGAGAACTATGCTGTGTGTTTCCCTTCAGAAATGGAGTTAAATCCCAGGCTCTGTGTCTTCCTACAAGCAAGACTTCGTTTCAGGTAAGGGCAGTCACTTTTCAACTCAAACGAACTACATCCTTCACTGAGCTCACACGTTTCTCATCTTAACTGACAAGCATTGGATGTTAGAGGACCAGTGCTTGGTATCAGTTTCAGAAGCAGAATTGGACTAGATATGGTCCGTGTGTGTAGGAAACACCGTTCTTTTGTTCTCAGCACACTCACGTTTCCTGCTGTCTTAGAGACTCTAGAAAGCTAGAGCGTGCTTCTGGTTCTAAAGCAGAGTGTGATCCATGGATGAAAACTATGCTGTGTGTTTCACTTCAGAAAAGGAGTTAAATCCCAGGCTCTGAGTCTCCCTACAAGCCAGACTTCATTTCAGGTGAGGGCAGTCACTTTTCTGCTCAATGAACTACATCTTTCACGAAGCTCACACGTTTCTCATCTTAACTGACAAGCATTGGATGTTAGAGGACCAGTGCATTCAATCAGTTTTAGAAGAAGTTTTGGACTACATATAGTCCGTATGTGTAGGAAACACCATTCTTTTGTTCTGGGCACACTCAGATTTCCTGCTGTCCTAGAGACTCTAGAAAGCAAGAGTGGGCTTCTTGCTCTAAAGCAGAGTGTGATCCTTGGATGAGAACTATGCTGTGTGTTTCACTTCAGAAATGGAGTTAAATCCCAGGCTCTGAGTCTTCCTCCAAGCAAGACTTCGTTTCAGGTAATGGCAGTCACTTTTCTGCTCAAACGAACTACATCGTTGACGAAGCTCACACGTTTCTCATCTTAACTGACAAGCATTGAATGTTAGAGGACCAGTGCTTTGTATCAGTTTCAGAAGAAGAGTTGGACTAGATATGGTCCGTATGTGTTGGAAACACCGTTCTTTTATTCTGGGCACACTCAGATTTCCTGCTGTATTAGAGACTCTAGAAAGCAAGAGTGTGCTTCTCGCTCTAAAGCAGAGTGTGATCCATGGATGAAAACTATGCTGTGTGTTTCCCTTCAGAAAAGGTGTTAAATCCCAGGCTCTATGTCTTCCAACAAGCAAGATTTCGTTTCAGGTAAGGGCAGTCACTTTTCAGCTCAAACGAACTACATCTTTCGCGGAGCTCACACGTTTCTCATCTTAACAGACAAGCATTGGATGTTAGAGGACCAGTGCTTTGTATCAGTTTCAGAAGAAGAGTTGGAGTAGATATGGTCCATATGTGTAGGAAACACCGTTCTTTTGTTCTCAGCACACTCACATTTCCTGATGACTTAGAGACTCTAGAAAGCAAGAGCGTGCTTCTCGCTCTAAAGCAGAGTGTGATCCATGGATGAGAACTATGCTGTGTGTTTCTCTTCAGAAATTTAGTTAAATCCCCAGGCTCTGTGTCTTCCTACAAGCAAGACTTCGTTTCAGGTAAGGGCAGTCACTTTTCAGCTCAAACGAACTACATCGTTCACGAAGCTCACACGTTTCTCACCTTAACAGACAAGCATTGGATGTTAGAGGATGAGTGCTTTGTATCAGTTTCAGAAGCAGAGTTGGACTATATAATGTCTGTATGTGTAGGAAACACCGTTCTTTTGTTCTCAGCAAAATCACTTTTCCTGCTGTCTTAGAGACTCTAGAAAGCAAGAGCATGCTTCTTGTTCTAATGCAGAGTGTGATCAATGGATGATTACACTGCTGTGTGTTTTACTTCAGAAATGGAGTTAAATCCCAGGCTCTGAGTCTTCCTACAAGCAAGACTGCAATTCAGGTAACGGCAGTCACTTTTCTCCTCAAACGAACTACATCGTTCATGAAGCTCAGACGTTTCCCAATTTAACTGACAAGCATTGGATGTTAGAGGGTCAGTGCTTTGTATCAGTTTTAGAAGCAGATTTGGACTACATATGGTCCGTATGTGTAGGAAACACCGTTCTTTTGTTCTCAGCAAACTCACGTTTCCTGCTCTCTTAGAGAATCTAGAAAGCAAGAGCGTGCTTCTTGTACTAAAGCAGAGTGTGATTAATGGATGAGAACACTGCTGTGTGTTTCACTTCAGAAATGGAGTTAAATCCCAGGCTCTGAGTCTTCCTACAAGCAAGACTTCGTTTCAGGTAAGGGCAGTCACTTTTCTGCTCAAAGGAACTACGTCGTTCACGAAGCACACACGTTTCTCATCTTAACTGACAAGCATTGATGTTAGAGGACCAGTGCACTGTATCAGTTTCAAAAGAAAATTTGGACTACATATAGTCCGTATGTGTAGGAAACACCATTCTTTTGTTCTGGGCACACTCAGATTTCCTGCTGTCCTAGAGACTCTAGAAAGCAAGAGTGGGCTTCTTGCTCTAAAGCAGAGTGTGATCCATGGATGAGAACTATGCTGTGTGTTTCACTTCAGAAATGGAGTTAAATCCCAGGCTCTGAGTCTTCCTCCAAGCAAGGCTTCGTTTCAGGTAATGGCAGTCACTTTTCTGCTCAATGAACTACATCTTTCACGAAGCTCACACGTTTCTCATCTTAACTGACAAGCATTGGATGTTAGAGGACCAGTGCATTCAATCAGTTTTAGAAGAAGTTTTGGACTACATATAGTCCGTATGTGTAGGATACACCATTCTTTTGTTCTGGGCACACTCAGATTTCCTGCTGTCCTAGAGACTCTAGAAAGCAAGAGTGGGCTTCTTGCTCTAAAGCAGAGTGTGATCCATGGATGAGAACTATGCTGTGTGTTTCACTTCAGAAATGGAGTTAAATCCCAGGCTCTGAGTCTTCCTCCAAGCAAGACTTCATTTCAGGTAATGGCAGTCACATTTCTGCTCAAACGAACTACATCGTTGACGAAGCTCACACGTTTCTCATCTTAACTGACAAGCATTGAATGTTAGAGGACCAGTGCTTTGTATCAGTTTCAGAAGAAGAGTTGGACTAGATATGGTCCGTATGTGTTGGAAACACCGTTCTTTTATTCTGGGCACACTCAGATTTCCTGCTGTATTAGAGACTCTAGAAAGCAAGAGTGTGCTTCTCGCTCTAAAGCAGAGTGTGATCCATGGATGAAAACTATGCTGTGTGTTTCCCTTCAGAAAAGGTGTTAAATCCCAGGCTCTATGTCTTCCAACAAGCAAGATTTCGTTTCAGGTAAGGGCAGTCACTTTTCAGCTCAAACGAACTACATCTTTCACGGAGCTCACACGTTTCTCATCTTAACAGACAAGCATTGGATGTTAGAGGACCAGTGCTTTGTATCAGTTTCAGAAGAAGAGTTGGAGTAGATATGGTCCATATGTGTAGGAAACACCGTTCTTTTGTTCTCAGCACACTCACATTTCCTGATGACTTAGAGACTCTAGAAAGCAAGAGCGTGCTTCTCGCTGTAAAGCAGAGTGTGATCCATGGATGAGAACTATGCTGTGTGTTTGCCTTCAGAAATGGAGTTAAATCCCAGGCTCTGAGTCTTCCAACAAGCAAGACTTCGTTTCAGGTAAGGGCAGTCACTTTTCAGCTCAAACGAAATACATTGTTCACGAAGCTCACACGTTTCTCACCTTAACAGACAAGCATTGGATGTTAGAGGACCAGTGCTTTGTATCAGTTTCAGAAGCAGAGTTGGACTGTATAATGTCCGTATGTGTAGGAAACACCGTTCTTTTGTTCTGAGCACACTCACTTTTCCTGATGTCTTAGAAAATCTAGAAAGCAAGTGCGTGCTTCTCGCTCTAAAGCAGAGTGTGATCCATGGATAAGAAATAGGTTGTGTGTTTGCCTTCAGAAATGGAGTTAAATCCCAGGCTCTGAGTCTTCCAACAAGCAAGACTTCGTTTCAGGTAAGGGCAGTCACTTTTCAGCTCAAACGAACTACATCTTTCAAAAGCTCACACGTTTCTCATCTTAACTGACAAGCATTAGATGTTAGAGGACCAGTGCATTCAATCAGTTTCAGAAGAAGATTTGGACTACATATAGTCCGTATGTGTAGGAAATCCGTTCATTTATTCTGGGCACAATCAGATTTCCTGCTGTATTAGAGACTCTAGAAAGCAAGAGTGTGCTTCTCGCTCTAAAGCAGAGTGTGATCCATGGATGAGAACTATGCTGTGTGTTTCCCTTCAGAAATGGAGTTAAATCCCAGGCTCTGAGTCTTCCTACAAGCAAGATTTCGATTCAGGTAAGGGCAGTCACTTTTCAGCTCAAACGAACTACATCTTTCACGGAGCTCACGAGTTTCTCATCTTAACTGACAAGCATTGGATGTTAGAGGGTCAGTGCTTTGTATCAGTTTCAGAAGCAGAGTTGGACTACATATGATCCATATGTGTAGGAAACCCCGATCTTTTTTTCTGGGCAAACTCACGTTTCCTGCTGTCTTAGAGACTCTAGAAAGCAAGAACGTGCTTCTCGCTCTAAAGCAGATTGTGATCCATAGATGAGACTATGCTGTGTGTTTCACTTCAGAAATGGAGTTAAAACCCATGCTCTGTGTATCCCAACGAGCAAGACTTCGTTTCAGGCAAGTGTAGTCACTTTTCTGCTCAAAGGAACTACATCGTTCACGAAGCTCACACGTTTCTCATCTTACCTGACAAGCATTGGATGTTAGAGGACCAGTGCTTTGTATCAGTTTCAGAAGCAGAGTTGGACTAGATATGTTCCGTATGTTTAGGAATCACCGTTCTTTTGTTCTGAGCACACTCACGTTTCCTGCTGTCTTAGAGACTTTAGAAAGCAAGAGCGCGCTTCTCGCTATAAAGCAGAGTGTGATCCATGGTTGAAAACTATGCTGTGTGTTTCCCTTCAGAAAAGGAGTTAAATCCCAGGCTCTATGTCTTCCAACAAGCAAGACTTCGTTTCAGGTAAGGGCAGTCATTTTTCAGCTCAAACGAGCTACATCTTTCACGGAGCTCACACGTTTCTCATCTTAACAGACAAGCATTGGATGTTAGAGGACCAGTGCTTTGTATCAGTTTCAGAAGCAGAGTTGGACTAGATATGGTCCGTATGTGTAGGAAACACTGTTCCTTTGTTCTCAGCACAATCACGTTTCATGCTGTCTTAGAGATTCTAGAAAGTAAGAGCGTGCTTCTTGTTCTAAAGCAGAGTGTGATCAATGCATGAGACAATGCTGTGTATTTCACTTCAGAAATGGAGTTAAATTCCATGCTCTGAGTCTCCCTACAAGCAAGAATTCGTTTCAGGTAAGGGCAGTCACTTTTCTGCTCAAAGGAACTATATTGTTCACGAAGCTCACACGTTTCTCAACTTAACTGACAAGCATTGGATGTTAGAGGACCAGTGCATTGTATCAGTTTAAAAAGAAGTTTTGGACTACATATAGTCCGTATGTGTAGGAAACACCGTTCTTTTGTTTTGGGCACACTCAGATTTCCTGCTGTATTAGAGAATCTAGAAAGCAAGAGTATGATTCTCTTCTAAAGCAGAGTGTGATCCATGGATGAGAACTATGCTGTGTGTTTCCCTTCAGAAATGGAGTTAAATCCCAGGCTCTGTGTCTTCCTACAAGCAAGACTTCGTTTCAGGTAAGGGCAGTCACTTTTTAGCTCAAACGAACTACATCGTTCACTGAGCTCACACGTTTCTCATCTTAACTGACAAGCATTGGATGTTAGAGGACCAGTGCTTTGTATCAGTTTCAGAAGCAGGGTTGGACTATATAATGTCCGTATGTGTAGGAAACACCGTTCTTTTGTTCTCAGAAAATCACGTTTCCTGCTGTCTTAGAGACTCGAGAATGCAAGAGCGTGCTTCTTGTTCTAAAGCATAGTGTGATCAACGGATGATTACACTGCTGTGTGTTTTAATTCAGAAATGGAGTTAAATCCCAGGCTCTGATTCTTCCTACAAGCAAGACTTCAATTCAGTTAAGGGCAGTCACTTTTCTGCTCAAACGAACTACATCGTTCATGAAGCTCACAGGTTTCCCATCTTAACTGACAAGCATTGGATGTTAGAGGACCAGTGCTTTGTATCAGTTTCAGAAGAAGAGTTGGACTAGATATGGTCCATATGTGTAGGAAACACCGTTCTTTTGTTCTCAGCACACTCACTTTTCCTGCTGTCTTAGAGACTCTAGACAGCAATAGCGTGCTTCTTGTTCTAAAGCAGAGTGTGATCAATTGATGATTACACTGCTGTGTGTTTTACTTCAGAAATGGAGTTAAATCCCAGGCTCTGAGTATTCCTACAAGCAAGATTTCATTTCAGGTGAGGGCAGTCACTTTTCTGCTCAAACGAACTACATCTTTCACGAAGCTCACACGTTTCTCATCTTAACTGACAAGCATTAGATTTTAGAGGACCAGTGCATTCAATCAGCTTCAGAAGAAGTTTTGGACTACATATAATCCGTATGTGTAGGAAATCCGTTCTTTTATTCTGGGCACACTCAGATTTCCTGCTGTATTAGAGACTCTAGAAAGCAAGAGTGTGCTTCTCGCTCTAAAGCAGAGTGTGATCCATGGATGAGAACTATGCTGTGTGTTTCCCTTCAGAAATGGAATTAAATCCCAGGCTCTGAGTCTTCCTACAAGCAAGACTTCAATTCAGGTAAGGGCAGTCACTTTTCAGCTCAAACGAACTACATCGTTCACTGATCTCACGCTTTTCTCATCTTAACTGACAAGCATTGGAAGTTAGATAGTCAGTGCTTTTTATCAGTTTCAGAAGCAGAGTTGGACGACATATGATCCATATGTGTAGGAAACCCCGATCTTTTGTTCTGGGCAAACTCACGTTTCCTGCTGTCTTAGAGACTTTAGAAAGCAAGAGCGTGCTTCTCGCTCTAAAGCAGAGTGTGAACCATGGATGAAAACTATGCTGTGTGTTTCCCTTCAGAAAAGGTGTTAAATCCCTGGCTCTATGTCGTCCAACAAGCAAGACTTCGTTTCAGGTATGGGCAGTCACTTTTCAGCTCAAAAGAACTACATCTTTAACGGAGCTCACACGTTTCTCATCTTAACAGACAAGCATTGGATGTTAGAGGACCAGTGCTTTGTATCAGTTTCAGAAGCACAGTTGGACTAGATATGGTCCGTATGTGTAGGAATCACCGTTCTTTTGTTCTCAGCAAACTCATGTTTCCTGCTGTCTTCGAGACTATAGAAAGCAAGAGCGTGCTTCTTGTTCTAAAGCAGAGTGTGATCAATGGATGAGACAGTGCTGTGTGTTTCATTTCAGAAATGGAGTTAAATTCCATGCTCTGAGTCTCCCTACAAGCAAGACTTCGTTTCAGGTAAGGGCAGTCACTTTTCAGCTCAAACGAACTACATCGTTCACGAAGCTCACACGTTTCTCATCTTAACTGACAAGCATTGGATGTTAGAGGACCAGTGCTTTGTATCAGTTTCAGAAGAAGAGTTGGACTAGATATGGTCCATATGTGTAGGAAACACCGTTCTTTTGTTTTGGGCACACTCAGATTTCCTGCTGTATTAGAGAATCTAGAAAGAAAGAGTATGATTCTCTTGTAAAGCAGAGTGTGATCCATGGATGAGAACTATGCTGTGTGTTTCTCTTCAGAAATTTAGTTAAATCCCCAGGCTCTGTGTCTTCCTACAAGCAAGACTTCGTTTCAGGTAAGGGCAGTCACTTTTCAGCTCAAACGAACTACATCGTTCACGAAGCTCACACGTTTCTCACCTTAACAGACAAGCATTGGATGTTAGAGGATGAGTGCTTTGTATCAGTTTCAGAAGCAGAGTTGGACTATATAATGTCTGTATGTGTAGGAAACACCGTTCTTTTGTTCTCAGCAAAATCACTTTTCCTGCTGTCTTAGAGACTCTAGAAAGCAAGAGCATGCTTCTTGTTCTAATGCAGAGTGTGATCAATGGATGATTACACTGCTGTGTGTTTTACTTCAGAAATGGAGTTAAATCCCAGGCTCTGAGTCTTCCTACAAGCAAGACTGCAATTCAGGTAACGGCAGTCACTTTTCTCCTCAAACGAACTACATCGTTCATGAAGCTCAGACGTTTCCCAATTTAACTGACAAGCATTGGATGTTAGAGGGTCAGTGCTTTGTATCAGTTTTTGAAGCAGATTTGGACTACATATGGTCCGTATGTGTAGGAAACACCGTTCTTTTGTTCTCAGCAAACTCACGTTTCCTGCTCTCTTAGAGAATCTAGAAAGCAAGAGCGTGCTTCTTGTACTAAAGCAGAGTGTGATTAATGGATGAGAACACTGCTGTGTGTTTCACTTCAGAAATGGAGTTAAATCCCAGGCTCTGAGTCTTCCTACAAGCAAGACTTCGTTTCAGGTAAGGGCAGTCACTTTTCTGCTCAAAGGAACTACGTCGTTCACGAAGCACACACGTTTCTCATCTTAACTGACAAGCATTGATGTTAGAGGACCAGTGCACTGTATCAGTTCAAAAGAAAATTTGGACTACTTATAGTCCGTATGTGTAGGAAACACCATTCTTTTTTTCTGGGCTCACTCAGATTTCCTGCTGTATTATAGAATCTAGAAAGCAAGAGTATGATTCTCACTCTAAGCAGAGTGTGATCCATGGATGAGAACTATGCTGTGTGTTTCCCTTCAGAAATGGAGTTAAATCCCAGGCTCTGTGTCTTCCTACAAGCAAGACTTCGTTTCAGGTAAGGGCAGTCACTTTTCAACTCAAACGAACTACATCCTTCACTGAGCTCACACGTTTCTCATCTTAACTGACAAGCATTGGATGTTAGAGGACCAGTGCTTGGTATCAGTTTCAGAAGCAGAATTGGACTAGATATGGTCCGTATGTGTAGGAAACACCATTCTTTTGTTCTGGGCACACTCAGATTTCCTGATGTCCTAGAGACTCGAGAATGCAAGAGTGGGCTTCTTGCTCTAAAGCAGAGTGTGATCCATGGATGAGAACTATGCTGTGTGTTTCACTTCAGAAATGGAGTTAAATCCCAGGCTCTGAGTCTTCCTCCAAGCAAGGCTTCGTTTTAGGTAATGGCAGTCACTTTTCTGCTCAATGAACTACATCTTTCACGAAGCTCACACGTTTCTCATCTTAACTGACAAGCATTGGATGTTAGAGGACCAGTGCATTCAATCAGTTTTAGAAGAAGTTTTGGACTACATATAGTCCGTATGTGTAGGATACACCATTCTTTTGTTCTGGGCACACTCAGATTTCCTGCTGTCCTAGAGACTCTAGAAAGCAAGAGTGGGCTTCTTGCTCTAAAGCAGAGTGTGATCCATGGATGAGAACTATGCTGTGTGTTTCACTTCAGAAATGGAGTTAAATCCCAGGCTCTGAGTCTTCCTCCAAGCAAGACTTCATTTCAGGTAATGGCAGTCACATTTCTGCTCAAACGAACTACATCGTTGACGAAGCTCACACGTTTCTCATCTTAACTGACAAGCATTGAATGTTAGAGGACCAGTGCTTTGTATCAGTTTCAGAAGAAGAGTTGGACTAGATATGGTCCGTATGTGTTGGAAACACCGTTCTTTTATTCTGGGCACACTCAGATTTCCTGCTGTATTAGAGACTCTAGAAAGCAAGAGTGTGCTTCTCGCTCTAAAGCAGAGTGTGATCCATGGATGAAAACTATGCTGTGTGTTTCCCTTCAGAAAAGGTGTTAAATCCCAGGCTCTATGTCTTCCAACAAGCAAGATTTCGTTTCAGGTAAGGGCAGTCACTTTTCAGCTCAAACGAACTACATCTTTCACGGAGCTCACACGTTTCTCATCTTAACAGACAAGCATTGGATGTTAGAGGACCAGTGCTTTGTATCAGTTTCAGAAGAAGAGTTGGAGTAGATATGGTCCATATGTGTAGGAAACACCGTTCTTTTGTTCTCAGCACACTCACATTTCCTGATGACTTAGAGACTCTAGAAAGCAAGAGCGTGCTTCTCGCTGTAAAGCAGAGTGTGATCCATGGATGAGAACTATGCTGTGTGTTTGCCTTCAGAAATGGAGTTAAATCCCAGGCTCTGAGTCTTCCAACAAGCAAGACTTCGTTTCAGGTAAGGGCAGTCACTTTTCAGCTCAAACGAAATACATTGTTCACGAAGCTCACACGTTTCTCACCTTAACAGACAAGCATTGGATGTTAGAGGACCAGTGCTTTGTATCAGTTTCAGAAGCAGAGTTGGACTGTATAATGTCCGTATGTGTAGGAAACACCGTTCTTTTGTTCTGAGCACACTCACTTTTCCTGATGTCTTAGAAAATCTAGAAAGCAAGTGCGTGCTTCTCGCTCTAAAGCAGAGTGTGATCCATGGATAAGAAATATGCTGTGTGTTTGCCTTCAGAAATGGAGTTAAATCCCAGGCTCTGAGTCTTCCAACAAGCAAGACTTCGTTTCAGGTAAGGGCAGTCACTTTTCAGCTCAAACGAACTACATCTTTCAAAAGCTCACACGTTTCTCATCTTAACTGACAAGCATTAGATGTTAGAGGACCAGTGCATTCAATCAGTTTCAGAAGAAGATTTGGACTACATATAGTCCGTATGTGTAGGAAATCCGTTCATTTATTCTGGGCACAATCAGATTTCCTGCTGTATTAGAGACTCTAGAAAGCAAGAGTGTGCTTCTCGCTCTAAAGCAGAGTGTGATCCATGGATGAGAACTATGCTGTGTGTTTCCCTTCAGAAATGGAGTTAAATCCCAGGCTCTGAGTCTTCCTACAAGCAAGATTTCGATTCAGGTAAGGGCAGTCACTTTTCAGCTCAAACGAACTACATCTTTCACGGAGCTCACGAGTTTCTCATCTTAACTGACAAGCATTGGATGTTAGAGGGTCAGTGCTTTGTATCAGTTTCAGAAGCAGAGTTGGACTACATATGATCCATATGTGTAGGAAACCCCGATCTTTTTTTCTGGGCAAACTCACGTTTCCTGCTGTCTTAGAGACTCTAGAAAGCAAGAACGTGCTTCTCGCTCTAAAGCAGATTGTGATCCATAGATGAGACTATGCTGTGTGTTTCACTTCAGAAATGGAGTTAAAACCCATGCTCTGTGTATCCCAACGAGCAAGACTTCGTTTCAGGCAAGTGTAGTCACTTTTCTGCTCAAAGGAACTACATCGTTCACGAAGCTCACACGTTTCTCATCTTACCTGACAAGCATTGGATGTTAGAGGACCAGTGCTTTGTATCAGTTTCAGAAGCAGAGTTGGACTAGATATGTTCCGTATGTTTAGGAATCACCGTTCTTTTGTTCTGAGCACACTCACGTTTCCTGCTGTCTTAGAGACTTTAGAAAGCAAGAGCGTGCTTCTCGCTATAAAGCAGAGTGTGATCCATGGTTGAAAACTATGCTGTGTGTTTCCCTTCAGAAAAGGAGTTAAATCCCAGGCTCTATGTCTTCCAACAAGCAAGACTTCGTTTCAGGTAAGGGCAGTCATTTTTCAGCTCAAACGAGCTACATCTTTCACGGAGCTCACACGTTTCTCATCTTAACAGACAAGCATTGGATGTTAGAGGACCAGTGCTTTGTATCAGTTTCAGAAGCAGAGTTGGACTAGATATGGTCCGTATGTGTAGGAAACACTGTTCTTTTGTTCTCAGCACAATCACGTTTCATGCTGTCTTAGAGATTCTAGAAAGTAAGAGCGTGCTTCTTGTTCTAAAGCAGAGTGTGATCAATGCATGAGACAATGCTGTGTATTTCACTTCAGAAATGGAGTTAAATTCCATGCTCTGAGTCTCCCTACAAGCAAGAATTCGTTTCAGGTAAGGGCAGTCACTTTTCTGCTCAAAGGAACTATATTGTTCACGAAGCTCACACGTTTCTCAACTTAACTGACAAGCATTGGATGTTAGAGGACCAGTGCATTGTATCAGTTTAAAAAGAAGTTTTGGACTACATATAGTCCGTATGTGTAGGAAACACCGTTCTTTTGTTTTGGGCACACTCAGATTTCCTGCTGTATTAGAGAATCTAGAAAGCAAGAGTATGATTCTCTTCTAAAGCAGAGTGTGATCCATGGATGAGAACTATGCTGTGTGTTTCCCTTCAGAAATGGAGTTAAATCCCAGGCTCTGTGTCTTCCTACAAGCAAGACTTCGTTTCAGGTAAGGGCAGTCACTTTTTAGCTCAAACGAACTACATCGTTCACTGAGCTCACACGTTTCTCATCTTAACTGACAAGCATTGGATGTTAGAGGACCAGTGCTTTGTATCAGTTTCAGAAGCAGGGTTGGACTATATAATGTCCGTATGTGTAGGAAACACCGTTCTTTTGTTCTCAGAAAATCACGTTTCCTGCTGTCTTAGAGACTCGAGAATGCAAGAGCGTGCTTCTTGTTCTAAAGCATAGTGTGATCAACGGATGATTACACTGCTGTGTGTTTTAATTCAGAAATGGAGTTAAATCCCAGGCTCTGATTCTTCCTACAAGCAAGACTTCAATTCAGTTAAGGGCAGTCACTTTTCTGCTCAAACGAACTACATCGTTCATGAAGCTCACAGGTTTCCCATCTTAACTGACAAGCATTGGATGTTAGAGGACCAGTGCTTTGTATCAGTTTCAGAAGAAGAGTTGGACTAGATATGGTCCATATGTGTAGGAAACACCGTTCTTTTGTTCTCAGCACACTCACTTTTCCTGCTGTCTTAGAGACTCTAGACAGCAATAGCGTGCTTCTTGTTCTAAAGCAGAGTGTGATCAATTGATGATTACACTGCTGTGTGTTTTACTTCAGAAATGGAGTTAAATCCCAGGCTCTGAGTATTCCTACAAGCAAGATTTCATTTCAGGTGAGGGCAGTCACTTTTCTGCTCAAACGAACTACATCTTTCACGAAGCTCACACGTTTCTCATCTTAACTGACAAGCATTAGATTTTAGAGGACCAGTGCATTCAATCAGCTTCAGAAGAAGTTTTGGACTACATATAGTCCGTATGTGTAGGAAATCCGTTCTTTTATTCTGGGCACACTCAGATTTCCTGCTGTATTAGAGACTCTAGAAAGCAAGAGTGTGCTTCTCGCTCTAAAGCAGAGTGTGATCCATGGATGAGAACTATGCTGTGTGTTTCCCTTCAGAAATGGAATTAAATCCCAGGCTCTGAGTCTTCCTACAAGCAAGACTTCAATTCAGGTAAGGGCAGTCACTTTTCAGCTCAAACGAACTACATCGTTCACTGATCTCACGCTTTTCTCATCTTAACTGACAAGCATTGGAAGTTAGATAGTCAGTGCTTTTTATCAGTTTCAGAAGCAGAGTTGGACGACATATGATCCATATGTGTAGGAAACCCCGATCTTTTGTTCTGGGCAAACTCACGTTTCCTGCTGTCTTAGAGACTTTAGAAAGCAAGAGCGTGCTTCTCGCTCTAAAGCAGAGTGTGAACCATGGATGAAAACTATGCTGTGTGTTTCCCTTCAGAAAAGGTGTTAAATCCCTGGCTCTATGTCGTCCAACAAGCAAGACTTCGTTTCAGGTATGGGCAGTCACTTTTCAGCTCAAACGAACTACATCTTTAACGGAGCTCACACGTTTCTCATCTTAACAGACAAGCATTGGATGTTAGAGGACCAGTGCTTTGTATCAGTTTCAGAAGCACAGTTGGACTAGATATGGTCCGTATGTGTAGGAATCACCGTTCTTTTGTTCTCAGCAAACTCATGTTTCCTGCTGTCTTCGAGACTATAGAAAGCAAGAGCGTGCTTCTTGTTCTAAAGCAGAGTGTGATCAATGGATGAGACAGTGCTGTGTGTTTCATTTCAGAAATGGAGTTAAATTCCATGCTCTGAGTCTCCCTACAAGCAAGACTTCGTTTCAGGTAAGGGCAGTCACTTTTCAGCTCAAACGAACTACATCGTTCACGAAGCTCACACGTTTCTCATCTTAACTGACAAGCATTGGATGTTAGAGGACCAGTGCTTTGTATCAGTTTCAGAAGAAGAGTTGGACTAGATATGGTCCATATGTGTAGGAAACACCGTTCTTTTGTTTTGGGCACACTCAGATTTCCTGCTGTATTAGAGAATCTAGAAAGAAAGAGTATGATTCTCTTGTAAAGCAGAGTGTGATCCATGGATGAGAACTATGCTGTGTGTTTCTCTTCAGAAATTTAGTTAAATCCCCAGGCTCTGTGTCTTCCTACAAGCAAGACTTCGTTTCAGGTAAGGGCAGTCACTTTTCAGCTCAAACGAACTACATCGTTCACGAAGCTCACACGTTTCTCACCTTAACAGACAAGCATTGGATGTTAGAGGATGAGTGCTTTGTATCAGTTTCAGAAGCAGAGTTGGACTATATAATGTCTGTATGTGTAGGAAACACCGTTCTTTTGTTCTCAGCAAAATCACTTTTCCTGCTGTCTTAGAGACTCTAGAAAGCAAGAGCATGCTTCTTGTTCTAATGCAGAGTGTGATCAATGGATGATTACACTGCTGTGTGTTTTACTTCAGAAATGGAGTTAAATCCCAGGCTCTGAGTCTTCCTACAAGCAAGACTGCAATTCAGGTAACGGCAGTCACTTTTCTCCTCAAACGAACTACATCGTTCATGAAGCTCAGACGTTTCCCAATTTAACTGACAAGCATTGGATGTTAGAGGGTCAGTGCTTTGTATCAGTTTTTGAAGCAGATTTGGACTACATATGGTCCGTATGTGTAGGAAACACCGTTCTTTTGTTCTCAGCAAACTCACGTTTCCTGCTCTCTTAGAGAATCTAGAAAGCAAGAGCGTGCTTCTTGTACTAAAGCAGAGTGTGATTAATGGATGAGAACACTGCTGTGTGTTTCACTTCAGAAATGGAGTTAAATCCCAGGCTCTGAGTCTTCCTACAAGCAAGACTTCGTTTCAGGTAAGGGCAGTCACTTTTCTGCTCAAAGGAACTACGTCGTTCACGAAGCACACACGTTTCTCATCTTAACTGACAAGCATTGATGTTAGAGGACCAGTGCACTGTATCAGTTCAAAAGAAAATTTGGACTACTTATAGTCCGTATGTGTAGGAAACACCATTCTTTTTTTCTGGGCACACTCAGATTTCCTGCTGTATTATAGAATCTAGAAAGCAAGAGTATGATTCTCACTCTAAGCAGAGTGTGATCCATGGATGAGAACTATGCTGTGTGTTTCCCTTCAGAAATGGAGTTAAATCCCAGGCTCTGTGTCTTCCTACAAGCAAGACTTCGTTTCAGGTAAGGGCAGTCACTTTTCAACTCAAACGAACTACATCCTTCACTGAGCTCACACGTTTCTCATCTTAACTGACAAGCATTGGATGTTAGAGGACCAGTGCTTGGTATCAGTTTCAGAAGCAGAATTGGACTAGATATGGTCCGTATGTGTAGGAAACACCATTCTTTTGTTCTGGGCACACTCAGATTTCCTGATGTCCTAGAGACTCGAGAATGCAAGAGTGGGCTTCTTGCTCTAAAGCAGAGTGTGATCCATGGATGAGAACTATGCTGTGTGTTTCACTTCAGAAATGGAGTTAAATCCCAGGCTCTGAGTCTTCCTCCAAGCAAGGCTTCGTTTTAGGTAATGGCAGTCACTTTTCTGCTCAATGAACTACATCTTTCACGAAGCTCACACGTTTCTCATCTTAACTGACAAGCATTGGATGTTAGAGGACCAGTGCATTCAATCAGTTTTAGAAGAAGTTTTGGACTACATATAGTCCGTATGTGTAGGATACACCATTCTTTTGTTCTGGGCACACTCAGATTTCCTGCTGTCCTAGAGACTCTAGAAAGCAAGAGTGGGCTTCTTGCTCTAAAGCAGAGTGTGATCCATGGATGAGAACTATGCTGTGTGTTTCACTTCAGAAATGGAGTTAAATCCCAGGCTCTGAGTCTTCCTCCAAGCAAGACTTCATTTCAGGTAATGGCAGTCACATTTCTGCTCAAACGAACTACATCGTTGACGAAGCTCACACGTTTCTCATCTTAACTGACAAGCATTGAATGTTAGAGGACCAGTGCTTTGTATCAGTTTCAGAAGAAGAGTTGGACTAGATATGGTCCGTATGTGTTGGAAACACCGTTCTTTTATTCTGGGCACACTCAGATTTCCTGCTGTATTAGAGACTCTAGAAAGCAAGAGTGTGCTTCTCGCTCTAAAGCAGAGTGTGATCCATGGATGAAAACTATGCTGTGTGTTTCCCTTCAGAAAAGGTGTTAAATCCCAGGCTCTATGTCTTCCAACAAGCAAGATTTCGTTTCAGGTAAGGGCAGTCACTTTTCAGCTCAAACGAACTACATCTTTCACGGAGCTCACACGTTTCTCATCTTAACAGACAAGCATTGGATGTTAGAGGACCAGTGCTTTGTATCAGTTTCAGAAGAAGAGTTGGAGTAGATATGGTCCATATGTGTAGGAAACACCGTTCTTTTGTTCTCAGCACACTCACATTTCCTGATGACTTAGAGACTCTAGAAAGCAAGAGCGTGCTTCTCGCTGTAAAGCAGAGTGTGATCCATGGATGAGAACTATGCTGTGTGTTTGCCTTCAGAAATGGAGTTAAATCCCAGGCTCTGAGTCTTCCAACAAGCAAGACTTCGTTTCAGGTAAGGGCAGTCACTTTTCAGCTCAAACGAAATACATTGTTCACGAAGCTCACACGTTTCTCACCTTAACAGACAAGCATTGGATGTTAGAGGACCAGTGCTTTGTATCAGTTTCAGAAGCAGAGTTGGACTGTATAATGTCCGTATGTGTAGGAAACACCGTTCTTTTGTTCTGAGCACACTCACTTTTCCTGATGTCTTAGAAAATCTAGAAAGCAAGTGCGTGCTTCTCGCTCTAAAGCAGAGTGTGATCCATGGATAAGAAATATGCTGTGTGTTTGCCTTCAGAAATGGAGTTAAATCCCAGGCTCTGAGTCTTCCAACAAGCAAGACTTCGTTTCAGGTAAGGGCAGTCACTTTTCAGCTCAAACGAACTACATCTTTCAAAAGCTCACACGTTTCTCATCTTAACTGACAAGCATTAGATGTTAGAGGACCAGTGCATTCAATCAGTTTCAGAAGAAGATTTGGACTACATATAGTCCGTATGTGTAGGAAATCCGTTCATTTATTCTGGGCACAATCAGATTTCCTGCTGTATTAGAGACTCTAGAAAGCAAGAGTGTGCTTCTCGCTCTAAAGCAGAGTGTGATCCATGGATGAGAACTATGCTGTGTGTTTCCCTTCAGAAATGGAGTTAAATCCCAGGCTCTGAGTCTTCCTACAAGCAAGATTTCGATTCAGGTAAGGGCAGTCACTTTTCAGCTCAAAGGAACTACATCTTTCACGGAGCTCACACGTTTCTCATCTTAACTGACAAGCATTAGATGTTAGAGGACCAGTGCATTCAATCAGTTTCAGAAGAAGATTTGGACTACATATAGTCCGTATGTGTAGGAAATCCGTTCATTTATTCTGGGCACAATCAGATTTCCTGCTGTATTAGAGACTCTAGAAAGCAAGAGTGTGCTTCTCGCTCTAAAGCAGAGTGTGATCCATGGATGAGAACTATGCTGTGTGTTTCCCTTCAGAAATGGAGTTAAATCCCAGGCTCTGAGTCTTCCTACAAGCAAGATTTCGATTCAGGTAAGGGCAGTCACTTTTCAGCTCAAAGGAACTACATCTTTCACGGAGCTCACGAGTTTCTCATCTTAACTGACAAGCATTGGATGTTAGAGGGTCAGTGCTTTGTATCAGTTTCAGAAGCAGAGTTGGACTACATATGATCCATATGTGTAGGAAACCCCGATCTTTTTTTCTGGGCAAACTCACGTTTCCTGCTGTCTTAGAGACTCTAGAAAGCAAGAACGTGCTTCTCGCTCTAAAGCAGATTGTGATCCATAGATGAGACTATGCTGTGTGTTTCACTTCAGAAATGGAGTTAAAACCCATGCTCTGTGTATCCCAACGAGCAAGACTTCGTTTCAGGCAAGTGTAGTCACTTTTCTGCTCAAAGGAACTACATCGTTCACGAAGCTCATACGTTTCTCATCTTACCTGACAAGCATTGGATGTTAGAGGACCAGTGCTTTGTATCAGTTTCAGAAGCAGAGTTGGACTAGATATGTTCCGTATGTTTAGGAATCACCGTTCTTTTGTTCTGAGCACACTCACGTTTCCTGCTGTCTTAGAGACTTTAGAAAGCAAGAGCGTGCTTCTCGCTATAAAGCAGAGTGTGATCCATGGTTGAAAACTATGCTGTGTGTTTCCCTTCAGAAAAGGAGTTAAATCCCAGGCTCTATGTCTTCCAACAAGCAAGACTTCGTTTCAGGTAAGGGCAGTCATTTTTCAGCTCAAACGAGCTACATCTTTCACAGAGCTCACACGTTTCTCATCTTAACAGACAAGCATTGGATGTTAGAGGACCAGTGCTTTGTATCAGTTTCAGAAGCAGAGTTGGACTAGATATGGTCCGTATGTGTAGGAAACACTGTTCTTTTGTTCTCAGCACAATCACGTTTCATGCTGTCTTAGAGATTCTAGAAAGTAAGAGCGTGCTTCTTGTTCTAAAGCAGAGTGTGATCAATGCATGAGACAATGCTGTGTATTTCACTTCAGAAATGGAGTTAAATTCCATGCTCTGAGTCTCCCTACAAGCAAGAATTCGTTTCAGGTAAGGGCAGTCACTTTTCTGCTCAAAGGAACTATATTGTTCACGAAGCTCACACGTTTCTCAACTTAACTGACAAGCATTGGATGTTAGAGGACCAGTGCATTGTATCAGTTTCAAAAGAAGTTTTGGACTACATATAGTCCGTATGTGTAGGAAACACCGTTCTTTTGTTTTGGGCACACTCAGATTTCCTGCTCTATTAGAGAATCTAGAAAGCAAGAGTATGATTCTCTTCTAAAGCAGAGTGTGATCCATGGATGAGAACTATGCTGTGTGTTTCCCTTCAGAAATGGAGTTAAATCCCAGGCTCTGTGTCTTCCTACAAGCAAGACTTCGTTTCAGGTAAGGGCAGTCACTTTTTAGCTCAAACGAACTACATCGTTCACTGAGCTCACACGTTTCTCATCTTAACTGACAAGCATTGGATGTTAGAGGACCAGTGCTTTGTATCAGTTTCAGAAGCAGGGTTGGACTATATAATGTCCGTATGTGTAGGAAACACCGTTCTTTTGTTCTCAGAAAATCACGTTTCCTGCTGTCTTAGAGACTCGAGAATGCAAGAGCGTGCTTCTTGTTCTAAAGCATAGTGTGATCAACGGATGATTACACTGCTGTGCGTTTTAATTCAGAAATGGAGTTAAATCCCAGGCTCTGATTCTTCCTACAAGCAAGACTTCAATTCAGTTAAGGGCAGTCACTTTTCTGCTCAAACGAACTACATCGTTCATGAAGCTCACAGGTTTCCCATCTTAACTGACAAGCATTGGATGTTAGAGGACCAGTGCTTTGTATCAGTTTCAGAAGAAGAGTTGGACTAGATATGGTCCATATGTGTAGGAAACACCGTTCTTTTGTTCTCAACACACTCACGTTTCCTGCTGTCTTAGAGACTCTAGACAGCAATAGCGTGCTTCTTGTTCTAAAGCAGAGTGTGATCAATTGATGATTACACTGCTGTGTGTTTTACTTCAGAAATGGAGTTAAATCCCAGGCTCTGAGTATTCCTACAAGCAAGATTTCATTTCAGGTGAGGGCAGTCACTTTTCTGCTCAAACGAACTACATCTTTCACGAAGCTCACACGTTTCTCATCTTAACTGACAAGCATTAGATTTTAGAGGACCAGTGCATTCAATCAGCTTCAGAAGAAGTTTTGGACTACATATAGTCCGTATGTGTAGGAAATCCGTTCTTTTATTCTGGGCACACTCAGATTTCCTGCTGTATTAGAGACTCTAGAAAGCAAGAGTGTGCTTCTTGCTCTAAAGCAGAGTGTGATCCATGGATGAGAACTATGCTGTGTGTTTCCCTTCAGAAATGGAATTAAATCCCAGGCTCTGAGTCTTCCTACAAGCAAGACTTCAATTCAGGTAAGGGCAGTCACTTTTCAGCTCAAACGAACTACATCGTTCACTGATCTCACGCTTTTCTCATCTTAACTGACAAGCATTGGAAGTTAGATAGTCAGTGCTTTTTATCAGTTTCAGAAGCAGAGTTGGACTACATATGATCCATATGTGTAGGAAACCCCGATCTTTTGTTCTGGGCAAACTCACGTTTCCTGCTGTCTTAGAGACTTTAGAAAGCAAGAGCGTGCTTCTCGCTCTAAAGCAGAGTGTGAACCATGGATGAAAACTATGCTGTGTGTTTCCCTTCAGAAAAGGTGTTAAATCCCTGGCTCTATGTCGTCCAACAAGCAAGACTTCGTTTCAGGTATGGGCAGTCACTTTTCAGCTCAAACGAACTACATCTTTAACGGAGCTCACACGTTTCTCATCTTAACAGACAAGCATTGGATGTTAGAGGACCAGTGCTTTGTATCAGTTTCAGAAGCACAGTTGGACTAGATATGGTCCGTATGTGTAGGAATCACCGTTCTTTTGTTCTCAGCAAACTCATGTTTCCTGCTGTCTTCGAGACTATAGAAAGCAAGAGCGTGCTTCTTGTTCTAAAGCAGAGTGTGATCAATGGATGAGACAGTGCTGTGTGTTTCATTTCAGAAATGGAGTTAAATTCCATGCTCTGAGTCTCCCTACAAGCAAGACTTCGTTTCAGGTAAGGGCAGTCACTTTTCAGCTCAAACGAACTACATCGTTCACGAAGCTCACACGTTTCTCATCTTAACTGACAAGCATTGGATGTTAGAGGACCAGTGCTTTGTATCAGTTTCAGAAGAAGAGTTGGACTAGATATGGTCCATATGTGTAGGAAACACCGTTCTTTTTTTTTTGCACACTCAGATTTCCTGCTGTATTAGAGAATCTAGAAAGAAAGAGTATGATTCTCTTCTAAAGCAGAGTGTGATCCATGGATGAGAACTATGCTGTGTGTTTCCCTTCAGAAATGGAGTTAAATCCCAGGCTCTGAGTCTTCCTACAAGCAAGACTTCGTTTCAGGTAAGGGCAGTCACTTTTCAGCTCAAACGAACTACATCGTTCACTGAGCTCACACGTTTCTCATCTTAACTGACAAGCATTGGATGTTAGAGGACCAATGCATTCAATCAGCTTCAGAAGAAGTTTTGGGCTACATATAGTCCGTATGTGTAGGAATTCCGTTCTTTTATTCTGGGCACACTCAGATTTCCCGCTGTATTAGAGACTCTAGAAAGCAAGAGTGTGCTTCTTGCTCTAAAGCAGAGTGTGATCCATGGATGAGAACTATGCTGTGTGTTTCCCTTCAGAAATGGTGTTAAGTCCCAGGCTCTGAGTCTTCCTACAAGCAAGACTTCGATTCAGGTAAGGGCAGTCACTTTTCTGCTCAAAGGAACTACATCGTTCACGAAGCTCACATGTTTCTCATCTTAACTGACAAGCATTGGATGTTAGAGGACCAGTGCTTTGTATCAGTTTCAGAAGCAGAGTTGGACAAGATATGGTCTGTATTTGTAGGAAACACCGTTCGTTTGTTCTCAGCATACTCACGTTTCCTGCTGTCTTAGAGACTCTAGAAAGCAAGAGCGTGCTTCTTGTTCTAAAGCAGACTGTGATCAATGGATGAGACAATGCTGTGTGTTTGCCTTCAGAAATGGAGTTAAATCCCATGCTCTGAGTCTCCCTACAAGCAACACTTCGTTTCAGGTAAGTGCAGTCACTTTTCTGATCAAACGAACTACATCGTTCACGAAGCTCACACGTTTCTCATCTTAACTGACAAGCATTAGATGTTAGAGGACCAGTGCATTCAACCGGTTTCAGAAGAAGTTTTGGACTACATATAGTCCGTATGTGTAGGAAAAAACCGTTCTTTTGTTCTCAGCAAAATCACGTTCCCTGCTCTCTTAGAAAATCTAGAAAGCAAGAGCGTGCTTCTTGTTCTAAAGCAGAGTGTGATCAATGGATGATTACACTGCTGTGTGTTTCCCTTCAGAAATGGAGTTAAATCCCAGGGTCTGAGTCTTCCTACAAGCAAGACTTCGATTCAGGTAAGGGCAGTCACTGTTCTGCTCAAAGGAACTACATCGTTCACAAAGCTCACATGTTCCTCATCTTAACAGACAAGCATTGGATGTTAGAGGACCAGTGCTTTGTATCAGTTTCAGAAGCAGAGTTGGACTAGATATGTTCCGTATGTTTAGGAATCACCGTTCTTTTGTTCTCAGCACACTCACATTTCCTGCTGTCTTAGAGACTTTAGAAAGCAAGAGTGTGCTTCTCGCTCTAAAGGAGAGTGTGATCCAAGGATGAGAACTATGCTGTGTGTTTGCCTTCAGAAATGGAGTTAAATCCCAGGCTCTGAGTCTTCCTACAAGCAAGACTTCGATTCAGGTAAGGGCAGTTACTTTTCAGCTCAAACAAACTACATCGTTCACTGAGCTCACGCGTTTCTCATGTTAACTGACAAGCATTGGATGTTAGAGTGTCAGTGCTTTGTATCAGTTTCAGAAGCAGAGATTTTCTACATATGATCCATATGTGTAGGAAACCCGATCTTTTGTCCTGGGCACACTCACGTTTCCTGCTGTCTTAGAGACTCTAGAAAGCAAGAACGTGCTTCTCGCTCTAAAGCAGATTGTGAGCCATAGATGAGACTATGCTGTGTGTTTCACTTCAGAAATGGAGTTAAAAACCATGCTCTGTGTCTCCCAACGAGCAAGACTTCGTTTCAGGTAAGTGTAGTCACTTTTCTGCTCAAAGGAACTACATCGTTCACGAAGCTCACACGTTTCTCATCTTAACTGACAAGCATTGGATGTTAGAGGACCAGTGCTTTGTATCAGTTTCAGAAGCAGAGTTGGACTAGATATGTTCCGTATGTTTAGGAATCACCGTTCTTTTGTTCTCAGCACACTCACGTTTCCTGCTGTCTTAGAGACTTTAGAAAGCAAGAGTGTGCTTCTCGCTATAAAGCAGAGTGTGATCCATGGATGAAAACTATGCTGTGTGTTTCCCTTCAGAAAAGGAGTTAAATCCCAGGCTCTATGTCTTCCAACAAGCAAGACTTCGTTTCAGGTAAGGGCAGTCACTTTTCAGCTCAAACGAACTACATCTTTCACGGAGCTCACACGTTTCTCATCTTAACAGACAAGCATTGGATGTTAGAGGACCAGTGCTTTGTATCAGTTTCAGAAGCAGAGTTGGACTAGATATGGTCCGTATGTGTAGGAAACACCGTTCTTTTGTTCTCAGCACAATCACGTTTCCTGCTGTCTTAGACACTCTAGAAAGTAAGAGCGTGCTTCTTGTTCTAAAGCAGAGTGTGATCAATGCATGAGACAATGCTGTGTGTTTCACTTCAGAAATGGAGTTAAATTCCATGCTCTGAGTCTCCCTACAAGCAAGAATTCGTTTCAGGTAAGGGCAGTCACTTTTCTGCTAAAAGGAACTACATCGTTCACGAAGCTCACACGTTTCTCATCTTACCTGACAAGCATTGGATGTT